>CM057225.1:37983204-38408592 GCA_029891385.1 Erythroxylum novogranatense
CACAAGATACATGCATTCATGACATTTTCCTACAGTTTTAAATTGAACTTCGTGAATTTAATGGAGTAATTGAGTTTGGAAAATTATTTGACTGCACCATAAATTGTTTTACATTTTAGGATTTTAGGAATTTTTCGATTTTCCGAGACAATTCTTGATCGAAAAATCGCCAATTAGCGAACCTACGATTCTCAGAGCAAAAAAATCGCCACCCACTGGTACTGTAATATTGAGTATATTATTTTGGGACTGAAAGTAGGGTCATTGAGTCGATTGGGGTAAAATTTTGATCTCGATTAAAGAAATAATATTTTGACTTTTCTTATAAATGTGGACCAATGAGAAATTGCCACTAAAAAAAGTTTCATTTAATGCTTCCTCTCCATTTCCTCGGTTTTGCTTGCTTTAAAAGAAAGAAAAGATGAAATTAGAAGCCTTTGTTATTGTTCATCCAAACACACACTTCTCTTACATGTCCATCGAATTTTGTTTCTTTTCTTTCAAACTTTCTCCACAAATTCAAGATACCTCTTATCTCATATTCCATCAAAGTTAGATGATGAGGAGATGCATGCTTGGTCTTGGTAGAATTAGTTTGAAAGCATAGGAAAGAATTGAAGAGAAGAAGTGAGGATTGGAAGCTTGATAGGTAAGGTTCTTTTAAGTTCTTTGTTTTAATGATGTTTATGATGCTTAAGACATGGAAACAAAGTATGGGAATTGTGTATATGTGTGCTGCCCATTTTTTTGTCATTGTAGAAGTGTATGTTGTGATGAGTTTGGGGTTGAATTAGAGGTAGGAATGGATGCTTAGTGATATGTTATTGATGTTAGAAGTGATAGAAGTTAGATTGTTGATTTAAGCTGGAAATTGAGTTTGAACCTACTGTCATGTTTTGCTCATAACTAATTGTGTAGGTGTGCAAATGAGGTAAGGGTTGTGCCCAATGAAACTTTGGGATGTTGGCTACAACTTTGTGTGAAATAGGTGGTGTTAAATTGTAATGGTAGAAGGGTGAAATTTTGCATGGAAAGTTACTGTTTTATTGCCTGTGAACAGTAACCGAAACCATAACCTATGAGCTTTGCTGATTTTTATAAAATTAATTGAGATGGAATTAGGGAGAATGGTCTTCATGAAAGTTGTAGAATATTTAATTAGCTTTCCATTTCTACTGATCTTGCTATTTTTAGAGTTGTATATTGGGAGATATGAACTGATTACTATTGCCTGGTTTTTAGCATTTTGATGAAACCTAGTCTAAGTGTGATTTTGTGAGTTTTCGGATTGGAGGCAATTTTAACATTTTATGTGGACTGAATTGGTGTGAGTGAGCTTCTGAAGAATTGTAGAGGAAGAGATTACCTTGAAATTGATATATGGTGTGTAATTTTTAGAAGTCAGAATTGGGAGTTATGATTTTTCAAAAATTGACCCTACATTAGGTTATGAATGGCTGATCATAACAGTAGCTTCCATAACAGTTTTGAAATTGATAGAGATCGAATTGGATGATGAGTGCTTCATGAAAATTGAAGTTTGAGATGTTATCTTTTCAGGGATATAAAGTTCTGATTTTACTGACTTGTATACAGGGAGTTATGCTTGTTATAAGGTTACTGCCCAAATTGGAGGATTTCAGGGACAGTAACATTAGATGAATTAATTGACTTGTTTAGAAATAGAATTTGATTTTGCATTGTTCATGAAAGTTGTTGAAGACATTGTGAACTTATTAACCATATTTTTGTGGTAATTCATTACTGAAGAATCAGTGAGTTATGAAATTGCCAATGTACTGTCCTGTGTTGATCCATTTTGAGTAGGCAGTAGCTTTAATAGGATATTTGACACCCTTAGGGTTGGAATTGATTTTTATGGTCTTCTTGAGAATTGTAGAGCTTTTCATAAGCTTTCCAACAAGGTATAGTTTGCATTTTTCAGAAATGTGTAGAAAGAGTTATGGGTGTTGGAAGTTTGGTTGGAAATCAGAAAATAAAAAGGGAAATAAGGGTTATATATAAAAATATAAATTGTTGAGTTTTGGTTTCTTTCGTGAATAACTTTTCCGTCCGACGTCCGATTGACCTGATTCTTGAGGCATCGGATTCATTGAATATTTAATTTCCTTTTCTGAGAGATTCGGGATTTTTAGACAGGAATTTGACGTAGCCCCGGGTAACGGAACGGTGAATCACTGTTTTATTTAATTGGGGACCTATAGAGGTCCGAATCATGACCGTCGCCGCTTATAGATTCCTAATTTTGATAGAATTATATTATGGGG
Organism: Erythroxylum novogranatense; assembly: GCA_029891385.1. NCBI lineage: Eukaryota > Viridiplantae > Streptophyta > Magnoliopsida > Malpighiales > Erythroxylaceae > Erythroxylum > Erythroxylum novogranatense. The sequence goes on from CM057225.1 coordinate 37,985,493, forward strand.
AATTATTGAATTAGGGCCGGGATGCCATGAACATGCATTATACACATTTGACTGATTTCATGTGCATTGTTTAGTCATTTATACCGATGGTAATGGTTATTCATTTAACTTGCTATAGAGGCTCAAGTGGACCGTCGCTCCACGGACTTGGCGAGACTTCCGGCACTAGTGTGGAAGTTATTAGGTGAGTAACCTAGTTGGTTATTCCAATCTATGTGTTTATCGTGATTTGATTGTTCTACGGGATTACATGGATTATTACCGTGAATTGATTGCCTACGGGATTACATGGACTACATGTGGTTTTATTGACCGCTTAATGAGACCGTATAATTGGACTGAATATTGACCGTGAAATACCATGTTTATCGCTATGGACCATGTGCATTCATGCACAAATGCATCACATCGTTAAAAGGAAAGTCGTGAACCGAGACGTCCATCAGATCGAACCGAGTTCAGAGCTCGATATACTAAACCGAGCCTCGAGCTCGACGGAGATAATTCTCCCTGCACGCCGCCTATACCGACATCGTTATGCGCCGGTCACAATACTGAAATGAACTGAAAAGAGTCACATGCATTGCATACCGGATCAATATTTGGCAATGTTTTGATCGGTTCTTTATATACTTGCTCGAGATCGTATCATCGTAATTGTATCGTGATTGTTTCAATTGTGTGTTTTGTATAATTGTTGAATGAGTACCGTATCATGCTTATATGATGCATGAATTGGGAGAACCATCAATGATGGTTTCTCATTGAGTTCGCAAACTCATCCAAAATTGTAATCTATTTTCGTGATAAAGCGTGGATCGATAGCTCCCTCGTGACCGTAGAGCCGTATGTCTGTGGATTGGCGAGAGGCGATGGCTCAAAGGTCGGTCACCGGGCTTTCTTTTGAGACTTATAGTTAGATCTGTCCTTTGTACATTACTACATGGTACTTAGTGTACAAGATTTTGGAACATGTATGCATCAAACACTTGACAGCTTGTAAATTTCAATTTTGAGTGAATGAAATGAAATCCAGTTTGGCTTTTAAAAGTTGTCGTTTTCTTCGTACTACTTTAAGATTGTGATGCCATGAGGAGTGTAGTGGTAGTTGTCAGTAGTGGTCTCTTAGCGTAGGTTACGTACCGGAATGACCTACGGGCGTTCCGGTGGGTACCCTATGGTAAGGGGACGCTACAGAGGCGGTGTTAGAGGTTCAGGGCAGTCTACTATTCCTCTATGTGAGCATTGTGGCAAGAGACACAGTGGAGAGTGTCGATGGCTATCTGGAGCATGTCTGAGGTGTGGTTCGATGGACCACTTAGTGAGGAACTGCCCCGAGACTGTGGGAGCCCAGTCTGCCATGACTGGAAGATCTGGTAGCAATACCTCGGTGCATCAGAGCCGTGGAAGTGGATCCGGATGGAGAGGCCGAGGTCGAGGTCGAGGTCAAGCAGAGGGATCAGCATTGAGGTAGGAGGACTGGCAAAGAACAAGCGAGCTCGTGCCGTGGTCTATGCCATGATTCGGCAGAGACCCAGATTCCCGGATGTTGTCATGGTATGCTTTTAATTTTGGTTTGAAGCATATGCATTTCGTTGCACTGCATTGCATTGCGTTTAGCATATAGACTGCATGTGGATAGTGAAAGGTTACAGTTAGGGTCAGAGGTGAGTACACCTCTGGGTAGTATGACTGTATAGGAAGATAGATGTGATTTTGTGGATGGACTGATTGATTTCGCATACGGCCCACGAGGTCGTAGTGGATACCGGATTTGATAAACTGGAAATAAATTGAAGTGAATAAAAAGTCGTTATTGGGAGACCTGATTCTAGTGGAAACTCAAGTGTGAGAGATAGACTCTATTACTGAGGAAATGTGCAATACGTCAACGTAAAGAACCCGACTGTGTAATAGGCTTACTGAACTGTAAAGGAAAAATAGTGTAAAGGAATATGTGTCAAAATGTGTTGTGATGAAACTGATACAGTTATGAGGTTATGTGTATTCGGAATTTAGAGTTATTGACAGTTTACTGAGTGCTGGACTTATCCGGAAATGATAAAAAGTCTGAGGGGAAAGTGTGTAAAGTAGTTCTATGTGCATAGAGATAAGTATAATCTCTTAGAATGTATTATAATTGATGATAGGAATTTATTGTGTTGGATGTTGTTCTGATACTAGTCGGATAGAAACATTTCAGATATGACCGTGACTAACCAAACTGATAGTGATTGAGGTTGAGGTATTAGTGAATTTGAAGAATTAAAAAGGAATGCGTCATTATTGGTTATGGGAATTTTTGAATCATAGTGTATGTTAGTGACTGACAAAATAGATTGGGAAGTTAGAAATTTTAAACCATATTGGAAAATCCTGTTGGGATTCAACTTTTGAGAAAACGATATTTATGACTGCATTATGAAAGTATGTGTTTTACCCGCCAAAGAAACTGTTAGAGAAATCTCTAGGAATCATTGAAGTGTTGTGTTTCAGCAATAGTGTACAGAAAGAGTAATAAGAGGTTTAGAGTGTGAAATTGAATAGTTATTCGTAGAGATAATCGATTGACGGATCAAAAAACAAAAGTGAGACTGATATTCGTAGAGTCCATTGAGATAAAGGTAAATAAGAAGACTAAATTCATTATTAAATGGTATCTATGTGACCGTTGTGTAAATAGATCAGTAAAGTGTTATATGGACTGGATTAATAAACAGTGTTAAGATCTGATAAATGTGTTTCTGGTATCGGGTGTGAGGGATTGCGAATAATTATAAGGATATGAGCGAGAATCGGAATCGAAAGGAGTGGATAAATTCTCCTATCCCCCTGATCGACTGTATATGAAATTTCGAGAACGAAATTTTTATTAGGAGGGGTGAATTGTAACATCTCGTTACTGTTAGCAAGGGTATTATGGTAATATTGGGTCATACTGATAGGATTTCACTGCATTCACTGACTGAACATACTACTGGCCTCTGATCATAGAGGAACATGTTCTTGCATATGCATTTATTCATAGGTACATGCATTCATGATTTTCCCAGATTTGATCGTGAGTAAGAATCGAGTTATTTGACTGAATCGATCGATTGTAATTATTTGAGAAATTAGAGTAATTGGGTTCAATTGACTGATTTTATATTGGTTACGAGTGACTGGTAATTTTTAGTGGTTTATAGGAAATTTTCAGAAATTCGGGAGAAAATGCCCGGACCGAAAATATTTGGGTGGTCGATCGATTGATCAGATATTACTTGAAAAAAACTGTCAAATGGCAATGGAAAAATTAGAATTTTTACTGATAGGAAATAAATATGATGAGCCATTGAAATTTAGAGACCGAAATTTGGACTGATATGGAGACTTAGGTCTATAAATAGTTAGGGTTTAGCATTTTGGGGAAATATTTGCTAAGGCATTTGAGCTTCTCCTCTCCCCCTCTACGGCATTCTTGATTTCTTCTCATTGGTGAGGATTTCTTGATTTTCTCTTATGGGTTCTCTTCATTGATGTTAGTCTAACATGTTATAATGGTTGTTAAAGGTTGGAAGCTTTGATATTGGTAGATCAGAGGATTTGAAGGATTTCTAGGGTTTACGGTGGATTTTGAGAGTTGTGGATCGATCTGTGATTTTGGTAAGTTTTAAGAGTATTAATGTTGTTATTTATGGTTTCTACTGCATTTATGACTTTTATTAGAGTAGATTTGAGTGGTTGGAGTGTTTTAATGGAGGTTATTAATGACTTTCATGGAGGAAGGTCGATCGGAGAAGACGACCTGCGACTCGCACGTCGCGGCGTGCCTGAAGCCTCGCCGCAGTGAAAGGATTATTATTTCATTAAGGCGAGTGCAAAAAGGTTTCACGTCGCGGCGATGGAGAAGGGGACGTCGCGGCAAGCGTCATTTGGTTGACGCCGCGACGAGCCCTTCTTCGCCTCGCAATGAAGTCAAGGCGTTGAGGCGTTCGCCGCGTCAAGGGCGACAAGCGAAGGCCGCAAGGTCGCGGCGAGAGGGACTGTTCCATTGGATTAAAATTGGTTTATTGGGTATAACTTTTGGTGTAGACTTCCGATTGAGGCGATTCCAGATTTGTTATGAACTAGGGAAAGAGGTCTACAATTGAGGATAATTAGAGGATTGGAATTTAATTTAATTGGTATTGATTTACCGAGATTAGGGTCAATTAGAGTTCATAGTGTGACCTAAATGTCAAATTGAGACTATTGGAGTTTTGATTGGGAATTGTAATTGAGGTTTTGACCCGATATATAGGAAATGGCTATAGGGGATTCGAATTGAGGAAAATTGACTGGATCTTAAAAATGGATCAAATAATTGTCGACCCATTGATCAAAGAGATAGGATTGGGCTTAATGTACCAAAATTGGGATTTAGCACCGGAAAATCGTGATCATGCACCGTACATCATTTCACTGAGACATATGCATTATTAAACTGTTTAATTGGGCAATTAGTAATGGACTGTATTTTTACTGTTATAGAGGCACCGTTGGACCGTCATTCCACGGATATTGCTGGGACTTCCAGGCAGTAGCTCGGAAGTTACAGGTGAGTAACCTAGTTGGTTTCTCAAATTCCTGATTGTTTATATGCTCTGTATGAATTACTTGCAAAGGTGAACTGTATGATTACTGGCGTGATTAGGACCGAAATGCATGCTACTACCGAATTGGACCGACTATTACCCGATTACCAAATTGATTGGATTGAATTGCATGCTTTATCAGATCAACTAGATCATCAGATGATTACTTTGATATACATGATTGGATGGTATGCCTCATCAGATTAGATCGTGAAATTGCATGATCACTTTTTACCGTCTCGATTGGATTACCGATCGATGGTATTATCAGATGTTATTCTTGAGAAATACAATCTTTGGGCTTTTATAGCCATATATTTCAATCATCAATACCAATTATCGAATATTGCATCGCATGCATAAATGCATGATCAGATAATGGACGTGTCCCAAGTTGCTATTATCACTGAAAAGAGCCTCGAGCTCGAACATCGCATCGTCTTGGGCTTAGCCCGAGGGAGAAATTCACGATCGCGCGTCCCCATCGAACATCGATCGAGCACTTGGGCACAATACTAAATAACTGAAAAGAGTCTCATATGCATTATATACATGACTGATTGAATTGTTAAATTGTGTGACGATTCTCGAACTGTGTGATGCCATGATTTATCAGATATTGTGATGCAATCATCGTGAACTGCATTTCTACGTAATATTGTTACTTGTCGCATAATCGATATAGACTACTTTACACTGTTATATAATACTGTTAATTGATGTTACTGTGTCGTGCTGTACGCAATTTGCGTAATGCATGATTTGAGTGAACCATCGATGATGGTTTCTCACTGAGTTCGCAAACTCACCCAAAATTGCAACATATTTTTCAGATGATAGAGTAGACTCTAGCTCGAAGATACTCCTTCCGTCAATGCGAAATTGCTAGCAAGCGGACGCGATGGCACATGCAATCGGTCGGTTAGGTTAGCTTTTGAGGATGACTTAGATAGATGCTTGTACGCTTTCCTTTTGGTTTTGTTAGAGACCGATAGACTTGTCTATTCGACATTGGATGACCGTATCGATGATCATTATTTTGGATTCAAATTCTTGATTTACGCGATTGTGATATTTTATAGTTTTTCTTATTGCGATGCCATGTGGATATTATTGGTTAATGTTCTGGTAGTGCACCCTTATTGTGGGATACGTGTCAGAGCGACCTTCGGGTTTCCCGATATGTACCCCTACGGTGAGGGGGCGCTACACATTCTGCTCCGATTTCTGAGGCACCTAGTTTGCAACAGGAAGTGCCTCCTCCGCCTCCTCCTATGCCTCAAGGAAATCCCATGGATCCGAGTTTCTTTCAAGCCTTTGCTCAGGCGTTCACGTATGCGATGGGTCAGAGATCTCAGATGTCGATGCAAGCTTCAGTAGACAGGAGTGGGCAGTATGATAAGCTCCGTAAGTTTGGGGCTGTGGATTTCAGTGGGATGACAAATCCAAAAGAGGCTGAAGCCTGGTTGAAGAAGACCGAGAGGGTTCTAGTTTAGATGAGATGTACAGATGAAGAGAAGCTAGACTACACATTCAGTCTGTTGCAGGGTGACGCACTGCGTTGGTGGGAATCATTGCCTCACATTCAGGTTGTTCCTTCAGCGCTGACATGGAGAGACTTTAGGGAAGTTTTCAGAAAGAAGTATCTCTCCAGATTCTATGTGCAAGAGAAGGCCAGGGAATTTCTGAACCTCACTCAGAGAGACATAAGTGTGAGCGAGTATGAGCTGAAGTTCACACAGCTTTCTCGTTATGCAGCCAACATTGTGGCGACAGAAGAAGATAAGTGCCGTAAGTTTGAGGGAGGTCTTCACTTGGGGATCAGGGAGAAAGTCTTGATCCACAATTTCTGTGACTACCAAGATTGAGGATGATCTTGCACTCCAGTGCTGAAAAACTGAGAACATAAGAAATGAAGTAAGGTGAAAAGGAGGAACAGGACCAGCCTTTTAAGAAGGGATCAAGTGCACCATGCCCGAGACAAGTAGGTGAGGCGATGATCGAGGCAAGCCTCTAATGTGGAAGCACTGAAGAAGCGAGAAAGAGTTGGCTCACCAACCCCTTATGTGACCATGTGGGAAACATCACCGGAGAGTGTCTCAAATTGCTTGGAGTCTGCTTTTAGATATGGAGAGAAAGAGCATAAGTTCTGTGGATCGCCTTGAGCATCAAACAGAAGGGTCGCAGCTTTGAGCTCCAAGGCGTGCATAAACAAAGGGGAACCAAAGCGATTACTAAGGTAGGCAGCTCTGGGACTGCAAGGAAGCCTATTCCTCTAGGAAGGCCAAGGGGTCAGGCCCGGCAAGAGTGTTTGCCATGACTAGGGAGGAAGCTGCAGCTGCACTCGAGGTTGTCACGGTATGGCTCGATTATTTGATTCAAAGAGATTTGTTTTAATTGATTCTCGGTTCCACGATTCTTTTTTTCTTGCAATCATAGCATTGCATGGTGTGAATTCTGTGTCGTTGGATAGGCCCTTGCTTGTTAGTACTCCTCTAGGGAGGAATGTGGTGATCAGTCAGGTGTATGAGCAGTGTGAGCTTTTCATGGATGGTGCTAGATTAGTAGTGGATTTACTACCGCTAGACCTTCGAGGGTTAGATGTTATTCTGGGGATGGATACTATTGAAAAATATCTGGCAAAGCTGGATTGTGGTCGGAAAGAGGTAGAGTTTGATTTGGGTAACGGTGAGAAGGTGATCTTCGGAGGGACAGAAGACACCATCGCTAAGACCGATTTCATTATGTTAATGAAAGAATGATGGGCCAGGGGTGTGAAGCCTTCTTGGCACATGTTGTGGATGCCGATGTGAATGAAGGGAAGTTAGAGGATTTTCCGATTGTGAGGGAGTTTCCAGATGTGTTCCCAGATGAATTGCCCGGTTTGTCGCCGGTGAGGGAAATCAAGTTTGCCATTGACTTGATTCCCGAAACTGCGCCTATTTCAATACCGCCTTACATGATGGCTCCAGCTGAGTTGAGGGAGCTTAAGGAACAGTTGGAGGAACTGTTAGAGAAGGGGTATGTCAGGCCCAGCCCAAATCTCCTCGGGAGCACCCTGCTACTGCTTGTTAAGAAGAAGGATGGATCATGGCGGATGTGTATTGACTATCGGAGACTCAACAAGATGACAATTAAGAACAAGTATCCTCTGCCATGAATAGATGATTTGTTTGACCAGCTGCAGGGAGCAAAGGTCTTCTCCAAGATCGATCTCAGGTCAGGTTATCATCAACTCAGAATCAAATAGTCTGATGTAAGCAAGACAGCATTCAGGACTCGTTATGGACATTATGAGTTTTTGGTTATGCCATTCGGCTTGACCAATGCTCCAGCTGCTTTCATGGATCTTATGAATAGGGTCTTCAAGGAGTATCTGGATCAGTTTGTCATAGTGTTTATAGATGACATTCTGGTGTATTCTAAGAGTGAAGAAGAGCATGAGGAGCATCTTAGGATTGTATTGTAGACTTTGAGGGAGAGAGAGCTTTATGTCAAGTTCAGCAAGTGTGAGTTTTGGCTTCATGAGGTGTCATTCCTTGGGCATGTGATTTCACAGGATGGAGTACATGTTGATCCGAGGAAAGTTGAAGCAGTGGTAAATTGGCATGCACCCAAGATAAAGGATGAGGTGAGGAGTTTTCGGGTCCGCAAAGTTACTACAGGAGGTTCGTGGAAGGATTCTCCATGATAGCTGCTCTGATGACCAAGCTATTAAGGAAGAATCAGAAGTTTATCTGGACTGATGAATGCCAGAAGAGTTTTGAGGAGCTTAAGCACAGATTGACAAGTGCTCCGGTTCTGATTCTGCCTTCAGGTGATGAGGGCTATACAGTGTATAGTGATGCTTTGAGGAAGGGTCTCAGTTGTGTATTGATGCAAGGAGACAGGGTGATAGCTTATGCTTCAAGGCAACTGAAGCCGTATGAGTTGAATTATCCGACTCATGATTTGGAGTTGGCAGTAGTGATCTTTGCCTTAAAGATTTGGAGGCATTACCTATATGGGCTTTAGACGAGGATCTTTACTAATCACAAGAGTATCAAGTACTTACTGAGCCAGAAAGAACTGAATTTGAGATAGAGAAGGTGGATTGAGTTACTCAAGGACTATGATTTGTTGATTGAGTACCATCCAGGCAAAGCGAATGTCGTATCCGATGCTTTGAGCAGGAAGTCTTCTATTGCCCATGTTCAGACAGTTTATCTTCCATTATTGGAAGAGATGGCCAAGCTTAAGATAAGCTTGAAGTAGGAGGAACCAGATTGCCTTCTAGCTAATTTCAGAGTGAGGCCAATACTCAGGGAGAAGGTTAAGGAGTTGTAGGCACAGGATGTAGATTTGAGCAAGCTTCGGGAGGAAATTCGAAATGGTAAGGTTTCTGAAGTAGTAGTGAGAGATGATGGACTCATGACAGTGGGGGACAGACTTTGTATTCCAGATAGCAAGGAGGTGAAGGATGAGATTTTGGATGAGGCACACAATGCGTCTTATGCCATGCACCCAGGTAGTACCAGGATGTACAGAGATTTGAGAGAGCATTTTTGGTGGAAGGGCATGAAGAGGGATGTAGCAGAGTATGTCAGTAAGTGTCTCGTGTGTCAGCAAGTCAAGGTTGAACACCAGGCGCCTTCAGGCAAGTTAAGGCTATTGTCCATTCCTGAGTGGAAGTGGCAAAGAGTAACCATGGATTTTCTGATGGGTTTGCCCAAGACCAGTAGAAAGCATGATGCCATATGGGTTATTATGGATAGGTTGACGAAGTCAGCCCATTTTCTGGCAATCAAGCAGACTGATTCGTTGCATGTGCTAGCCAAGAAGTACATTGATGAGGTAGTGAGATTATATGGGATTCCAGATTCTATAGTTTCTGACAGGGATCCTTGGTTTACTTCGAGATTTTGGGGAAGCTTGTAGGAAGCTTTAAGTACTAAGCTGCATTTTAGTACGACTTTTCACCCTCAGACGGATGGTCAATCTGAGAGGATCATTCGGACACTTGAGGGGATGCTCAGGGCATGTGTGTTAGACTTCAAGGGAGCTTGGGATGAGCACTTGCCATTGGTTGAATTTGCTTATAATAATTCGTACCATTCGAGCATTCAGATGGCTCCATTTGAGGCATTGTATGGAAGGAGGTGTAGGACTCCGATATGTTGGGATGAAGAAGGAGAGAGGAAACTGGTAGGACCAGAATTGATTCATATGATAGTGGATAAAATCAATCTGGTTAAGCAGCAACTTAGGGCAACCCAGGATAGGATGAAGAGTTACACTGATGCTCATCGGAAGGAGATGGAGTATGAGGTCGGTGAGAAAGTATTTCTTACGACGTCTCCTTGGAAAGGAGTAATGAGATTTGGCAAAAAAGGCAAGTTGAGTCCAAGATATGTGAGTCCTTATGAGATTCTTGAGAGGATCGGACCACTAGCTTACAGGTTGGTGTTGCCGCTAGAATTGTCTCATATTCATGATGTCTTCCATGTTTCCATGCTGAGGAAGTATAGATCGGATCCTTCTCATGTCATTCAGGTTTCGGAGGTCTAGTTGAGAGATGATTTGAGTTATGAGGAGATTCCAGTAGAGATTTTGGACACCAAAGAAAAATTCCTCAGGAACAAGACGGTTTAGCTAGTTAAAGTTCTGTGGAGGAACCATTCAGTGGAAGAGGTCACGTGGGAGCCATTGGACGCTATGAAGGAGAAGTATCCAAGTCTCTTCGATGATTCAAGTAAATTTTGAGGCTAAAATTTTTTTAAAGAGGGGGAGAAATGTTGGGCCCCAAATTTTTCTTTATTGATGTTATTAAGTATGACTTATGTTGATTGTATGATTTATTGCATAGTTTGATTTTTGAAGTATTAGGTGAAAAATTAGGATGAATTTGAGATTAGTGTGGAATTAGTGGGAACAAAAGAATAAAAGTGTATAAGGGAAAAATTGGCAAGTCACTTAAGTTGGGATGGTTAAAGCCTAACTAGGAGGGGCATTCTAGTCTTTGTGCCTTCATTTAGAGATTAAGGAATTAGAAGAAGAAAAAAAAAAGAAAGGGAAAGAAAGGAAAGGAGAAGAGGGAGTCGTAGGAAGAGAGGAAGAAGAAGAGGAAGAGAGGAAAGCTAGGTTCAGACGATTTTTGAAGGATTTGAAGTTTCAACAAGTAAGTATGAGTTATTTCTTCTTGTTTGAGGTGGATTAAACCCTAGATTTGCTTGTCTTGAGATGTAATCAATGGTTTAGGGTTTACGGGAAAAATAGGTGAAATCTCTTAGGGTTGTTGATCTTGTTGTGTTTTTGTTGATGATTTTGTGTTGAATGAGTTTAGAAATGAAGTATCAAGCATGATCTAAAGTTTAAGTGTGTTGCATGAGCAAAAGAGTAGGATTGAAGTGGGTAAAAGCAAGAAAAATCGGGTTCGGAGGAAGTTCCTAGACCCGCACGTCGCGACGTGCTCATGAGCACGCCTTGTGACGTGGGGAAGGTTTACGTCATGACGCAAGTAAATTTTGCACGTCATGGCGAGTAGCTGGCCTTCGTCACAAGGCGTCTTGCGGCATGTGTGCACGCATGGCGCTATGAGTCATTCGCCATGCTTAACTCCAATTTTTCTCGCCGTAGATGTTTTGATGTTTTAAGTATATCTCCTGCTACAGAAGTCCTATTGAGGTGATTTTTGATGCATTGTAAACTAGAGACATAGGGATATAAGTTTCATGAAGAAAAGAAGTTCTGAATCAGTCTCTAAAGATATCAAATTGTGGATGAAAGTTGAGCATGAAATTCTTGTTTTAGTTTTGATTATGGTTTGAATTGCCAAGGTTCGACTTTCTATTTTCAACACCAAATTGATTAGGATTTTGGTTTTTGATTAAGGAAATCAAGTGAGGCAAGAGGATCAAGAGGTTCAAGAGGAAACTCATTCCTAGGCAAGAACAAGCAAGGAATTCAAGGTGGGTTCATATTTATAATAGAGTAAATAAGTCACTCATTGTTTTTGTTGGACCCCGAATTTTTTTAATGATGTCATTAAGCTTGAATTTTTGTAATTATGTGTTTATGCCTTAGTTTGATTTAAATTGGGAGTATTAGTGGATAATTGAGGTTTATTTAAGTTTAATGTAGTTTAAATGGAAATTATAAGATAAAAGTTTATGAGGGCTTTTTGGGAAGTTTATGTGAGTTCATCTTTATACTTTTGCCTTAAGTAGGAAATTAGAAAGAGAAGAAAGAAAATAAAAGGAAGAAGAGAAAGAAGAGGAGTGCCGTCGGTGGAGGAAGGAGAAGAAGAAGAGAGTTGTAATCTTTGAGATTTTTGACAGTTTCGAACCATTTTCGGGTAAGTTCTGCTTGTGTTAGTCTTGTTTTGGTTAGATTTAAACCTAGAGAATGTTGAATGTAGTAGAATCGAAGGATTAGGGTTTTTAGGGCAAAAATGGTTAGATTTCGTGGGTTGATGTGTTTATAGCTGATTTTGAGTTATTAATGGGTTAGAAATGTAGTTTGAGACTTGATCTAAAGTTCAGATGCGTTGCATTTGAGTTTAGGAAAGGATTGAAGTCGAAAAATGCAGAAATTTGGGGTTCGGAATCGCCTCTCCGACCCGCACGTCGCGACATGCTCATGAACACGCCGCGGCACGTCGCGGCGTGCACAAAAGATGTGCACACCACGACGCACAGCGTGTGCATGTCGCGGCGTGCGAGAGGTGAGCACGCCGCGACGCACACATGTGTGCAAGCCGCGGCGAGCGTCCCTTCGCCGCGATGAGCCCCTTGTTGTCTGAAAGTGAAATTCTTGGTATTTTGGGTATATCTTTTGATGTAGATGTCCAAATGAGGTGATTTCAGATTCGTTGTGAACTAGAGATCAAGGGCTACAAGTTGTATGAAGAAGGGAAGTTCGGAATTTGCCACGAAGGGTTCGGAAATTTAGGAGGAGGTCGAATATAGACGTTTAGTGCTTTATTTTTGGCTTTCCAAGCTTGAATATTTTCTGTGGATATTGATTGAATGGAAACTTGGTTGTTTTAGGAAACCAAGCTGACTCGATTCCATCGCAAGAGGAAGGACATTAGTGAGTCGGAGACTCGAGCGATCTTAGGTGGGTAATATACTTGTAGTTATTGTGTGATTAGGCAATTTCTTGCCTATGTATGAATATATGTTATATGTTATGTATGTTTCAACATGATCATTTGAATGATTCTGATTTCATATAATTTGAAAGTATCATGAGCATTGATAGCATTAACTTTTGATTTTGGGCATGTTATGCCTCGACTTCGGTCATGATATTTTGACTAAATGCAAAGTATGAAAGCATACCATATGATAAAATGATTATGTGCTTTTGTTTGGACGAGAGTGGAACCATTTCGTTCGTCACGTGCATGTCTACAAGAGCCTTCTCCCGGCTGCCCGCTTGTGGCTAATGAGATCCGAATGGACTCATTTCGTTTAGGGTGTAAACTTCGGCTTCTCCTTTTTGTTTCCATGGAACCCTCGAGCCATGTGATGTGCATTGCATATTTGCGACATGTTTTTGTGAGTCGAATTAATTACATTGAATGCATAAATTGTTTGATTAGCATGTGAGTGCTTGAATTGATGCTGTATATATATAATATATATACGTACATATGCCTGACTTTGTGCTAGTTACCGATGGCTATAATTATATTAGCCACTGAGCTGTGTAGTTCAACCCATTACTTTCCCTCCTCAGGTGCAGAGCAGGACGATCTTTGAACTTGCGAGGCATCGGAAACTTCAAGCTAGTTAGGAGCTTTCTATTAAGTTCGTATTTTGGTTGGCCCTCCGAGCATTTCATCATGGAGCATATTTCATGTATTGTGGATTGAAACTTTATTATGTACTTTGTATTGTTCAAAATACGTGTTTAAATTATTAACTTGATGGCTTATGAAATAGTGATGATTAATTCATGGTTAGAATGCATGTGTAGGTGATTGATTGTATGAGAATGTATGTGTATGAATCGATCTATGTATAAATGTTGGGATCGGGTCTGATAAGTTTGGGCGCCCGACGCCGGCGTAACCCAAGGGATCGCCTCGGGATTGGGGATCCGGGACCCGGGCCTAACAGTTTTGTTCAAATCAAGAAAGATTTAATGATTTCTAATTGCATCATCAATGTTGTCTTATTTGCTATTGTGAAATGATAATAGGTTGCTATATGATTTGTATTCATGATTTATAATAAGGTTTCAAAAGGGTTTTCTCTTTTTAAGAATACATGTACATGAAATCATGTTTTACGAGATGTATGAAAAGCAAGTTTACAAGCAAGTGCCAGTTTGGCAATCAAGTTTTCAAGACTGTGAATCATGCATGTTATGTGGGTTTGTGGTAGTCTCAAGAACCGTCACGTGCACGTTGACCATAAAAAGGCTTCTCCCGCCTGCCCGCTAGTGGCATGGAGCTCCCCACAAGGACTCCAACTGTGACTACACAGGACCATATAGATGGAAATGTGTGGTACGTCATGAACCCGGACTAACCCAAACCATTATGCTATGCTTATGTGTTTGTGATCTGTGATTATGTTTCATGCATCATGAATTGTTCAAGATTCAGGCATTTCAATAAAATGACTCATACATGCTCTTTCGCTATGATTTCAACAATTACCACGGCAATGAGTTATTTTTGCATACTTTTGCTTATTTCTATATTATAAATATGTTCCCACGAGCTTTATAGCTCACCCCCTCTATCCTCCCCCATTCAGGTGACGAGCAAGAGACCGAGTGAGTCACGAGTTATGGCAGCACTCCATTTTTTTTGTTATGATGTATTTTTGGAAGTTAAGGCTTTAGTTACATTTCAAGTTTATTGGTTCAAGTGTATTTTGTATTTTTGGCTCTTGAACTCAAGTTGTAATTTGGTTTGAAATGTTATTAAAGCTTTGTAAAACTCATCTTTTGGATAATGATTTATGGATGTGTTTGTTTTAATCATGAAAGCAAGTTTTGAGTTTATTCATGGTGGGTCCATTGAGCTTCCGATGGTCTTTTTCCTTAATCGTTTAATTTACACGTTCCACCTCACGCATCAAACATCACGCTCTCATGTTCGATGTTAGGTTTCGGAAACGGGGTCCAACAGTTATTATCCTAAAGTTAATTTGATAGTAAAAAAGGATGGTGGTGGATTTAGGTTGTTGATATTATTAGTAGTAACAAATGTGCTATGAATTTTTACACATGATAAAATTGGACATATTAATAAGTTCAAGTGTGAAAATTTAGCTTTTATTCGTCAAAGCCAAGCTCGATGTTGCACTATGATATCAAATAACCTTGTTTAAGTTTACATGTAACTTATCAACACTAGTATTTAAGTGTTTCACTTAAATACTCTTCGCATGAAATTATATAACTCAATCAAAAGAAATAAAATAAAGGAGAGATTAGATAAGGCTAAAATTTTATTATTATTCACATCATAGAAAACAAAAGATACTCGAGCCAATTTGATTTGAATCTTTCTATAAATAACTAAATAATATTCCTACTTGAATCTCTCTATAAAGAGACTTTCTTATAAAGCTCCCAAAATCTCGATAATAAATGATTGGATTTAATCTAAACTTAAAATGAACTAATAATCAATGTACAATAAGGAAGTATAATATATTTATGGCTATAAATTAACTAAGGCGAATATTAAGAGCTCTTTTGTATAACTAATGCTTTTTGACATCATAATTTCAAGTTACACAAAGCTAATTGAATGCTATGAGATGCTAATGTAAGGTAAAATGACTTCTGGTAAGTTTGGGAAGTGCTACCAGTGCAAGGTATTAAATGATTATTGGGTGAATTGCATTATTTACAATTCATGTAAACAAGGCATACTGCCAATTAATGACTTTTGTTTCTACCTTACTGGTTGAGAATGACCTCTATATGACAATGTAACAACACTCTTACAAATGGAATTATTACTTCTGTATGTTACCCAAACTTTAATCAGTTTAGATCAAGTCAATACTCTCACTATCTGTTTGGTTAGCGTCTTCAAGATGCAGAGACGGGATGAGATGGGACATCAAGACGTAATGTAACAAAATTAGAGATGTGAGGTATTTGGTCAGAAGGATGTAATGAGAAAATTATCCCCGTCCTCGTGATGTAAATGCGTTTAGTTGCGAGTGATGTAATAAAAAGCAGGTTTAATGACAAAAATGCCCCTGCAATATAACATATTGGAAAGATGTAATTCATTGGTGATTTCATAATTGTATCAATATTTATATGAAGTATATTTGCAACTCTAATAACATTAATTATCTTATTATTATAATTTTTGTAATAACAATTATTATTGATATAATTAATATTAATTTTGTAATTTTGTTATTATAATTCATTGGTTATTTCAATATTGTATCAATATTTATATGAAGTGTATTTCCAACTCTAATAACATTAATTATCTTATTATTATTATTTTAATAACAATTATTATTGATATAATTAATATTAATTATTGTAATTGTTGTTATTATCACTCATTGGTTATTTTATAATTGTATCAATATTTATTTGAAGTTTATTTGCAACTCTAACAAAATTAATTATCTTATTATTATAATTTTGTAATAACAAAATTAAAATTAAAATTATTTATTGTAATTGTTGTTATTATTAATTATCATGATAAGTTAATGTAGTTATTATTATAATTATGATAATTATAATTGTTAATGTTATACGTAATTATTTATCTTATCATCATCATCTTCTTCATCGTCATTATCATCATTATAATCATAATAATTTTATGATTATTATTAGTATTATTATTATTAATTTATTATTATTATTTTATCAATATTATTATTATTATAGGTAACTGAAATAAAATTAATTAGGTATTATTATTATTATAAACATTATTTAGGCAAAATAATTTAATAAAATATCTAAGCATTCATATACTTAATTACATAATAGGTTCAAATAACTCTGACAACCAAGAAATCCTAATACATAATAATTTAATTAAACATTTAAGCATTCATAAACATTAATTACATTCAAGTCTTAAAATTTATTAAGAACGTCCTTAATAATAATTCCCAAAATTACTCCAATGGCAATTAGTAAAAATCCCTGACTCAAAGCCATTTTTTGCTTTAAAGTAGCAACTTCATTTGGTTCTTCAGTTGTTGGCAGTGGAAATTGATGCGAGATTGATGAGGGTTTATTGGCGATAGGATCAATATCTTCGTTTGGATGACTGCACCTATTTTGACCCATGGCATAAGCATTTTCTGCTTCAACCAATGTCTGAAACCCCTTGAATCTAGCATTAGGAAAGCCCTCAGTTACCAATTTCACTTCATCCCAATTTGTGAAAATTCCTACTTGATGTCCAACGAATACCACATAGAAATTGTATCTGCCCATAGTGATGTACCTGTAAATGAATCATATCCTAATCATTCATAATCGTGCAGAAATTAAATACATGAAATATTTAATAAACCAACCATTCATCATTAATAAACATGTGGACAAACACAATCAAAAGTATATCAAATCATCAGTCAACATCACATGGCAGGAGCACAAAGAAGTTAAGTTAGACGCATGGTTACCATCATACATGACCATATAATAGTTGAGATTAACAGACAAATTAAGGAACCTAACATAAAGTTAGACATCATCACGTAAGAGCCTCCACACATAAGCCTGCTTTTGTTCTGCATTTAAACCCCAGAAAAGATTCCTAGCATGAGGATTCCTCGAGAAGATCATTGTAGTCCTAACAACATCTTTGGTGGAGAAACCCAAACTCCTAAACTCGTCACCTAGCTGGGGAATTTGCTGTCCCCGCCCCCCATAGCATCTGCAATGATCTGTGCACTCCGAATACTACATTTTGTTGCACGGGCAAGTGTGACAGCAAGGTTTTCTAACACTTCACTGTCTCTCATCTTCCTTTTCCCATTATTTGGTTGGTTTGCGTCTGTGTTGGAAGAAGAGGCGACAGAACCAGCTATATGGATGGTTGCAGTTGCCGGGGGAGTGTCTGCTGGACCTGGTTCAGTCAATGGGGAAGCATGAGCTGGTGAAGCTACTGCTGCATCAGCTTCATTTTCATCAACTTCAAACTGAGAAGCAGCATCGGTCGCGTCTTGAGTTGCTTACCCTGTGCCTCTGTCTTTCCCAAAGATAAACTCAAGTCTAGGGTACATTAGAAACGGCTTCCTAGGAGTATAGTACGTATTAGGGTGCTTCTGTAAAAATTTGAAACATGTCGTTTTATGATAAACAATAACTATTATCATGATGCGTATATAAACAACTTACCCTCATCCATTCGTCCAGCACTTGCTTACTATCAACCTCGATGCATTGTTTGCTTTCATTCCACCCAAACCCACTGCAGTTCAACATGTCATAGGCTGTCTGATATTTTTCCTTCAACCTCTTGTGTTTATTTTGTATATGCCTCTTCTCAATGCCACACCCGGGAAACTTCTCAACCATCAGTCTAGCAAGAAGTTGGAAAGTCCCAGGCTTAAATTGCCCATTATCGGTTCTATGTCCGGCAACAACCACCTCCTCCAAAAAGGTAACAAATGTGTCTGTTTCATCATCTGTCCAAACCCGTGACATTGCACCTGAACCATGCAATGTCATACCCCAAATCATTTCCATTAATGAATAATTAACATGTTATTTGAAATTTGTATGAAAAGAAAGAAGACAACATTGAATTAAATGAAACATGTAATTAAGTACAATGAGAGTCAACAATATGAAGAAAAATTTAAGCAATGCCTCAATTCAGTTACAATGAAAGCCAACCAAATGTAATAACAACTGTTATGGACTAATATTAAGTTCACAATTTAATGGTTTATTCTCCAGTCATCAAACATATTGTTAGCTAAATCCTCTCTCCATTGACTCCATTCATTACTTGTCTCAACACGATCAACAAATTCTGGTAACGGTGTATCTTCCCCAATTGGCATATCCTCATCTTCAAGAGGACTAAGCTCTGCTGGATCAACACTCATATGCAACCTAATAAAATTGTGCAGAAGGTAGCATGCATGTAACACCCAGATACCCCCTAGAAGGATATATGAATGTTACACAAAACATGTACAACAAATCAAAGCATACTAAAACTTCTAATAAACAATTCAAGTAAACATACATTAATTTACATAGTACATAGCACAAACTCGCTGAAAAATTCAAACCAAACTAAAGTATCGTTGTTACAAACTTACAAACAAATCTACATATACATATTAGATACAAGCCCAAAAGTCAAACAAAAAAAATTACATTATTTTCAAAAGAACACTCAGACTCCTTTAGCCATTGCGGATGACTTGTCCCAGTCTTTAAGTCCTCTCTGAACCTACATGGGGCAAATCCACCGTGCTAAGCATGTAGCTTAGTGAGTAATAACTAATCTATACATAAACTGACGATTCATCACACTAAATCATGTAACAGCAACAACATGCATTAAAAGATTTCTTTAACCGAAAGTCAGACAGAATGTAGTTCAGAACAGCTTTTTATAATTAACAGAACTGTCTAACACAAGAGGGTATAAACCCTTCAGAATCAGAACATAATTTAGTTTATGTCAAAGTCAAACAGATATCATAGTACAAAATCAGATGACTGCTAAATCCATTTACAGAAGCGGGTAACGGGACTTATATAGAAGAGATCGTAGTCTCGACACTGAAGTGTCACGAAAGAGAACGAAGTCTTGACACCAAAGTGTCACTAACAGAAGACACCGAAGTGTCACAAAAGCAGCTGCAGACCCTTCTAGGCATGCCTATTTACCCATAACTAGGACTTAACAGTTTTAAAGAAAAACAGAATCATTTCAGACATTTTATGTGCAAAGCAAGTAGTCAATCATATTTACATATAAATAACACTTCCAATGATATAAACATGCATCAAACGCCTCGGACAATCAGTGTCTGGAATTCAAAACACAATCAGCATAAGTCAATTCAACAAGCAGAATAAGGTAAGGTAAATAACACTTCAATATCTCATTCATCAATCAGTATCTCAGACCTTCATGTCCGGAATCAGTACACAATCCAAAACACATTCATTAATATCAATTTAATTCAGTAATAAATAATATAAATCAAAGTGAGACCATCTTAGGTTACTCACAAAATTTACCATCTAAATTACTTACAATTGCTCCCATTTGCTTATTACTTTGAAGTCCCGGCAATATCTGGAAGTGGTCGTTCTATGCGTTCCTCTATAACATTAACACATATACAAATCACTATTTTGCATGATTAAGAATTCATTAATGTATATTGAATATATATAATGCATGTTCATGATAATTTCGGGTATCTTATTGTAATTTTCATCATCAAACCAATCAAATACCAAAGCCCTCATTAATAACATTTGGTACTTATAATTTGGACCAAAATAAAATAATGTGAAATCAATTTCATAACCTAATTGACCACTTCAGATTTTCTACCCATATGATTTCGGGTCAACTTTGCATAATTAATCTGATAGGGTAAATGACGAAATTAGGCAACACTTCCTTCTAGAAATTTGTTCTACATTATCTTAAGTTTCTAACGACTCTAAGATTATCCAATTTGATTCAGTATTCAATGAGTTATGCCCAAAATACCACAGACTATACACTTGTGAACTTTTGGCTAGAACATGATCATTCCCTGGAATTATACAACTCATATCTTTCAGCTCAGATTTCTAAAAATTACAAACTTTATACCAAATTAAAGCTAAGAGAATAAGCTACAACTTTTGTGAAGAAACCTTAGTCTAATTTGGACCACATCAATATAGTTTATTCCATAAACACAGGACATGATTTCTGTCCCTGCCAGTGCTTCAGCTTAAGCTACAACTCAATTTCATGTAAATTTTGAAAATCATAGAGACAGAATTAAAAATTGACTTCTTCACAAAAGTTGTAGAATTATGTCTCTAGTTCAATTTAAAATAAGAATAATTTAATTTGGAAATTTACAGATCAAAATATAACTAAAATACCGAAGCATGTTCAGAACATTCTAGTCATTAAATTCCAGCACACCTCAGCATTTTCATCTTAACACCCCCCCTTTCGGGATAACTTTGCATGATCTTTATGAGAGAAAAAAGGCGTATTTCAGTAACACTTTCTTCTATACAATTGTTCCACTATGTTTCCAGTTTGTAATAACACCAAAATTGTACAATTTGAGTCAATATTCTAAAAGTTATATCCAAAAGAGTTCAGACTGTTTTTAAACTGTAACAGAATTCCTAACTCTAATTCCAGCCAGATTTTAAGATGCTTAGAGATAGAATTAACATTCGGCTTCTTCATAAAAGTTGGAGACATATGTCTCTAGTTAATTTGAATTAAGAATCAACTCATTTGAAGGTCCACAGCGGAAGTTATAATCAAAATACCAAAGCCAGTTCAATGAAAACATTTCATTTTTCCAACTTTTCCACAAAACAGACTTTCGAGTCAATGTTACACTGTCATTTTAACAATGAAAATGAAGGATTTAGGCCAAACATTCTTCTACACATTTGTTCCTTTATGTCTTAAGTTTCTACTGACACCAATTTTATACAATTTGGTTCAATATTTTGAAAATTATCCCCAAATGACTACGAGCTGTTCACAAACAGTGACAAATTCCAGATACTCAACTTCAAGCTAACTTTTGACACACTTAATGACAGAAATCAGATCTGATGCCTTAATGAAAGTTGCAGATTTATGTTTCTAGTTTAACACGAATTTGAATTCATCCAATTTTGGTGCATACAGGGTAATATATGGCTAAAATACTGAAATCTTAAGTTTCTACTGACACCAAATTTATACAATTTGGTTCAGTATTTTGAAAATTATCCCTAAATGACTACAGACTGTTCACAAACAGTGACAGATTCCAGACACTCAACTTCAAGCTAACTTTTGACACACTTAATGATAGAAATCAGATCTGATGCCTTCATGAAAGTTGTAGATATATGTTTCTAGTTTAACACAAATTTAAATTCATCCAATTTTGGTGCCTACAGGGCAAGATATGGCTAAAATACGAAATCATTCGAAGATAACTACTCATCTAAACTAGTTTCAAAGATGTATCCAACCTCAATTCTTCCCCATTTCAGTACACAATTGATCCATATCAAACATCAAACAACACATGTTATCATAGGATACCAAGTTTATAAGTCCCTTACCTTTCTAAACTTCAAATTCAACTCCAAGAATCCAATTATTATAGCACCTTCCAAGCAACTAACACACTTCCAAAACCAAGATAGATGTAATGTGTTTTTAACACCCAAAGCACATCAGCCTAGAAATTAGTATGAGAGAGCTTCTTCATGCAACATATGGCAAGGAGTTTACAAAATCAAAGTACAAGGGAGAGCAACAATTGGTGGAGAGAGGAGCTAAATGAAGACTACCAAAGTCTTGTAAAGGCTTGACACCTAAGTTGCTAGGTGTCTTCATTATATATTGCCACATATATCTCCAATGCATGACTCCCATTTGCCTCCATTTTTGCTGTCAATTGCAACACTTCCATTTGGCCACTTGTCAACTTATTAACCATGCCATTTGTTACATTCTTGCCAAGCCATATGTCAATTAATTACTCATGCCAAATGTCACTAACTCATAGGCTTAATCTTTGCAATTTCATAAATCAATTTATCTTACCACTTGAAAATTTTCCTAATCTAAATATACATTTAAATATCTCAAATTTTCAATACCTTTCCTAAAATTCTCCAAATAAATTTTCAGATAAAATAATTCACCAAAATTTCAAAATATTTAAAATATACCAAAATTTCAAAAATTTCTAAAATTCACAAAAATTCTCAAATAATAATAGACTCTCCAAATAAATTTTCAACTAAAAAATAATTCACCAAAATTTCTATAAAACTTGAAATGTACAAAATTGTCAAATCATATTTAATACATTCCAAATAAATCCATAATTTCAATTTATAAAACAGTTTACTTGAAAAATGTCATGAATGCATGTACAATTATTGTATGTTGTATGTGTCCAAAATGCTTATGCACAAATAAGCAAATATTCCAATATACAAAGCATAAAATGTACATAATTTTCTTAATATCCTAACCCCTAATTTGGGGTGTTACAATGCAAGAATGATGTGGACATGAGTGGTTGCAGCATAAAAAGATGGATTTCTTAAGATTTTCCATCTTTTTTTCAGTAAACCAAATGCACGTTTAATCACATTTCTGGCAAACGAGTGTCTCTTAATAAAAAGCTCTTCTGCATTCCTAGGTGCCCTTCCATCTCTTGCCTACTCTTGAATATGGTATCTTGTCCCCCTAAAAGGTGCAAGAAAACTAGGACCATTGGTATAGTCAGCATCTACTAAGTAGTAATTTCCTATAAGCAACAAACACAATTACTATTGGATCTGTAATCATACCTTAAAAAAAATTGCAAATTTCTAACAATTCGTTTCTTACAAACCCCTCAGAACTTGAAGTCCATTTTGTAACACCCCACTCCCGCATGACCCGAACCCGACATTGATGGTGATATCCGAGTTCGTGCCCCGCGAGGATGACGTGCTATATCACTTAGTCAAAAATTCAGTGTAACTTTTTTTTGAAAGCACAACCACACACCACACGGGAGTCAATTAACACATATACAATCAATAGTAATTACAATGACCACATGGGCTCTTTCATCTATACAAATCAATTAGTCACGTGGACAAACTTTTATACAAAAATAAGAAGACACTAATGCAGACGCGGACTGATCCCGACCTCTTCTCTCACTCGTATGCAGTTGCTATACACTCGTTGCCTAACGGGGTATTCTTCTGAGTCTTGAAAAATAATTACAAATTTCGGGTGAGTTTTTGTGAACTCAGTGAGTGACCGTCATCGATGGTTCACCCAGTCATAAAATACAATATTCACACATCTCACTTTATTTCATAGTTCACATTCACAATATTTCACATTCACACATTAACAAAATTGCACATTCACATTATTCATATTCGATATTTCTATTATGCAGATGCAATGCACATGAGACTCACTTTTTATTTATTATTTTTCTGTGACTGAGTGCCTAAACTGTCCCATGTAGAGCTCATTAATAACTGTCCCTTATCCAATTGAAGGATACAGGACTCATTAAACATTGAGCCGGAGGCTCTGAATCACTTTTGAGCTCGAAGCTCATTTCCACTCGTTGAGCTTAAAGCTCTGATCGGTGGCGACTCTGGTCACAACAGCCTTTATATTTCATACACTTATGTCATGCAATGCATCAGTCACATCTACTCACTTTCACACGTTATCGGACAGTGGTCCGGCATCAAAACACATTTATTTCACATAAACATAAGGCATTTTGCCTTTCACTCACTCAAATATATGTAAGCAGATGCATGTGAAATGCTCATGTAACACTTTCCAATTTATTACGGTGTTGTGATCGAGCGCCTGATCTATCCCAATATGGGCACATTAATTGCTGAGCCTGAGACTCTAAATCACTGTGAGGCTCGAGGCCTGAGTACAATCATTGAACTTTTAGCTCTCGGTGGCTGTTTCGGTCACAACTGTCATTATCTGGTTATGCATTCAAGAATGAAATGCATATGCCACAATTAATCACATTATTATGCACGTATGCATATGTCACAATCAATCAGCCTATGAATGCCACAATCAACATTTATGTATCACAAATAAATCACATGTATCCCAATTAGTCACATCATAGGCATATAGGTCGCAAATTCACATACAAGTAGCACTTCTATAACCAACTCTGTACACAATCATCGGACCTTCTGTCTGAAATTCACATTCACAGCAAACCTCAAACCCACCATTATTCACCCCATTCAGCAATAAATTTATACAAAATGAAAACAAAATATAATAAAGGGTGAAATAAGACCATCTCGGTCTACTAACAGTACGCTCCAGATTAGCATTTGCTTCCAAATTCTAGAAACGCCTGACGGCGAACTCTTAACCTGCACAACCCATTTATTCAATACGTTACACACACATTAATAATTTTGCACAATTATAATCATTGATGCACATATACGTACGATGCATGTTCATGACTATCCCAGTATCAATCTATAAATTTTATCTCAAAAACCCTTCCAATATCACAACTCAGGTATGCCTAAGATTTAGCCGTATTCAAATCCCTAAACTCGCAATTTATGCTTATTGTAATTTTCCTAAAACCATACTTTCGAGTCTACTCCTCCTGATCGATGAGCTAGTCCACATAGGATAACCTAGTGTTGGATTGGAAAAAGAAAACATGCTTTGTTTAGAAAAACGGTAGATTTCAAAACTTTTAAGAAATCATTACTTGCAGCGGAAGCAACAAATCCAAATCAACATGCCAATCCATACATGATAAGGTATAAGGATAATAAAATATAAACAAGATCAGAGTATTACCAACTCTTCGCCATTCTGACTTTAAATCCTCATTTAGCTTATCATCTCCTTCTTCGTATCCAAATCCTTTGCCTTTGACTCTTTTCCTTTAGCAATCTACTTTCTCCTTGTTTTAGTATCCTCAACCAATTAGATTTACCACCTGTTCTTCAAGGACAATTAGGTTAACAAAATCCTTTGGTGGGAAAGGAGAAGAAATGTTTGGAGAAGATTTTCTTAGAAGAAGAAGAAGCAAAATTGAAACTCTTTCAATTGGTATTTTCGATTCTCTCTTTCATGAAAGGAGAGGAGGTGTAAAGAATATGCCAGAACTCTTTCTTGCCTACCAATTTCGTATATGCATTGATGGAAGGAGAGAGAGGCATCAAATGCATCACTTCTTTCATTAATCACTCATAAAATAGCCAATAAATGATATTCTCTTCATTTATCTTTATGATGGCTATTTGAAAAGATCATAGCCTAAAATTCAATACCCAATTTCGGTTTTGCCAAGAAGAAAGAAGGAAGATGGTCCATCTAATGTACATCTTTCATCTTTAATCTAATGAATGCAAATAGGTTACAAGCCAACATTAAAAGACAACCATTAAACCATTTAATGGTAAGTTCATAACTCCATTTAATGATGATTAACCATAATAAAGACCGTCTTTATTTAGCATTTTAATGTTAAATGTGTGGTTACACATTTAACCTAGGAATAATCGAAATTGCTATCTTCTTCTTAAAAAATTGTTTTAATATAATTAATCTAATTAATTACATTAAACCAAAAACCAAGCCCATTACTAAATGTACATTTGGGCTTCATTAATTAGACCAAGCCCAAGATTCAATTATGAACTTCTAATTAACCTCCATTTATATTTCTTACTTAGCTTGATAACCTTCCTTAAAGCCAAGTGGGGAATCTTATTGGAGTTTGATAATTCAAGCTCCAATAAGCCCAGAATTAATTCGATCTCATTGGTATTAATTCTAGCTTATTAACTAAATGTCATTCCACTAAAGACAATTAGTTGAACTCTTGAATTATTAAATATTATGAGAATATGTCCAATTACAAATCCTATTTAGAACCTTATTATAGCCATCCGCACAACAAAGGGTAAAATTACCGTTTTGCCTTTATGTTGGTTTTTCCTTCTAGATCTCTCATTTTACTTTATATGGTGATTAACACATAAGATCTCATCTCAGTGTTAAGACTTAATGGGTAGCTAGTCCATCAAACCATCGGCACCAGCTTAATCACCAAATCTCCTTAAAACATCTGTAAGAGATGATAACACTATAAACTCTTTATTTGAGTAAATGTTCTCGATACATGTTTCAATTAATAATTCCAACATGCAGACAATCGGATTAATACTCTGTAAAATTCATTCGATCATATCAAGAATTATAATGAAACATATATGAGTTCACCACTCATCAAGATTATGGTTCATAATAAGCGAATGCTTAAGTTGTATGTTTTAAGATTAAAGTAATGACCCACTTTATTCTTGAAAACATACTTGATTCTAGATTCATTTAATAGTGCCATTATCGATAGTCAACTACTATCATGATATGAAACTCATCATTCCCTTGAAGTAAACTCCTTTACTTATATAAAGATAAATCGCAACACTACAGTCTAAACTATAATCAAGCGACCAACTTGATTATTCAATTGTGAATCAATTAATTCAGATTCTAATAATATACATGTTTCCCATACATCTCTATGTATATGTATATTACTTACAAAAGAAT
The DNA here is from genome assembly GCA_029891385.1 of Erythroxylum novogranatense. Classification (NCBI taxonomy): domain Eukaryota; kingdom Viridiplantae; phylum Streptophyta; class Magnoliopsida; order Malpighiales; family Erythroxylaceae; genus Erythroxylum; species Erythroxylum novogranatense. Next base: position 38,012,430 of record CM057225.1, read on the forward strand.
CTTGGTACCTTATGACTAGATATATAATGCTCATACAGATAAAACCAAACTCTTTTATTTTATTAATAATAAATATTTTCATTATAAAACTGTAACTGAAGAAGATAAAGTTAAATGTAAATACACTTGCTTTCTAGGGCACTATATTTACATAACTCCAACAATCTCCCACTTTCCCTAAAGCAAGTTTGACATATCCCTCATTCTCATCCCTTTTAGGTGACCCTCAAAGCTCTTTTGAGTCATTGTCTTTGTGAACGGATCAACAAGGTTTTGGTCGGTGGGAATCTTTACAACATCCACTTTTCCACATTGTATTATCTCCCTTATAAGATGATACTTTCGCTCAATGTGTTTGGCAACTTTGTGGTTCCGAGGTTCTTTAGAATTAGCCACTGCCCCACTATTATCACAATAAAGTGTAATGGCCTTTTCTACCTCTAGAACTACCTCCAAATCATTTAGGAACTTCCGGAGCCAGACTGCTTCCTTTGCTGCTTCACAAGCAGCAACGTACTCAGCCTCCATAGTTGAATTAGCAATACAAGATTGCTTGACACTCCTCCAAACTATGGCTCCACCTCCTAAAGTAAATATAGAACCAGAAGTTGATTTCCTTGAATCAACATCTGATTGGAAATCAAAGTCCGTATATCCTGTCGGAATAAGATTACTTCCAGAGTAAATAAGCATTAAGTTCTTCGTCCTACGAAGATACTTAAGTATACACTTAACCGCAGTTCAATGTTACATTCTCGATTGGATGAAATCGCTACTAGCCTCATCGCGTAATGTATATCCGGTCTAGTGCACAAGATTGCATACATCAAACTACCAAATGCCGAAGCATATGGAATGTTACGTATGCGTACAACCTCCTCTTGGATTTTAGGTGCTTGTTCCTTTGAAAATTTGATTCCATGTCTAGTAGGAGTAAAACCCCTCTTGGAATCTTGCATGGTAAACTTATTGAGCATATTCTCAATATAGGTTAGTTGAGAAAAAACTATCTGCTTGTTCTTTCGATCCCTTATAAGTTTGATCCCTAGAACATAGGTAGCCTCTCCCAAATCCTTCATTGAAAACTGTTCATTCAGTCATCCCTTAACCGCAGATAACATTCTCATATCATTCCCAATAAGCAGAATGACATCAACATACAGGATTAGGAAAGTAACCTTACCTTCTTGTATTATTTTATAAACACAAGGCTCATCTAGGTTTTGTATGAACCCATAGGTTTTGATAGCCTTATCAAACCTAATGTTCCAAGACCTAGATGCTTGCTTAAGTCCATAACTGAACCTTTGCAACTTGCAAACCTTATGCTCATTACCTGGCTCAATGAATCCTTCTGGTTGGGCCATATAAATGGTCTCCTCAAGATCCCCATTAAGAAATGCGGTCTTGACATCCATTTGCCATATTTCATAATCAAAATAGGTTGTTATGGCCAAAAGAATCCTGATGGACTTAAGCATGGCAACCAGAGAAAAAGTCTCCTCATAGTCTATACCCTCCTTTTGAGTATAGCCTTTAGCTACCAATCTAGCTTTAAAGGTCTCTACCTTTCCATCCGATCCCCTTTTCCTTTTATAGATCCATTTACACCCTATGGCTTTTAGACCTAGTGGTAGATCTACAAGGACCCAGATTTCATTAGTACACATAGAATCTATTTCTGATTCCATCGCCTTGAGCCATTTTCCTGCATCAACATCATTAATAGCCTGTGTATACGTAATGGGATCTATTTCTTCTTGGTCCGAGATGGCAATTAAGCCTTCTCCTAAACCCAGATACCTATCTGGCTGTCTCACAACCCTCCCACTACGTCTAGGCACACCTTGATGTTTAGGTTGCACTTCTGATTCAACTCTTGAATCCATTTCGACATCTTGTTCTGTCATATCCAAAACAACTCTTGGTTTGATGAAATAGCTAACTCCTTTAGTACTACTTCACTTCTTCCTTTGTGATTTTCACAAACTCTTCCTCTAAAAGGTTGCATTTGTCGACACAAATACTTTCTTATCATGAGGATCGTAAAAATAGTACCCTCGAGTTCCGTAGATATCCTACAAACAAACATACTTCGACCTTGGTTCCATCTTTGTGGATTCAGGCTTTAGAATATGGGCTGGGCAGCCCCAAGTCCTTAAATGCCTCAATGAAGGCACTTGGCCACCCACAACTCCTAGTGTTTCAGCACCGATTTGACTTTTAAAAGTTAAGAAGATATGTTGTCTTTTGTATGGCATATCCCCAGAACGATTCTGGAAGGCTAGCGTAGGACATCATTGATCTTATCATTTCTAATAGAGTTCCATTTCTCCTCTCTGCTACACCATTCTGTTGAGGTGTACGAGGAGCTGACAAATTGGAAACAATTCCATTGTCAATTAAATATTGCTGGAACTCTCCAGATAAATACTCACCACCTCGATTTGATCGAAGTTGTTTTAATGACTTGCCAAGTTGTTTCTCAGCTTCAGCTTTGAATTCTTTGAACTTTTCAAAAGATTCACTCTTTTTATGCATCAAATACAAATAGCCATGTCTTGAGTAATCATCTATAAAAATTATGAAATATTCATAACCTCCTCTAGCTTGTACATTCATGGGCCCACACACATCAGTATGTACGAGGTCTAATGTGGATTCAGATCTGTTTCCTTTAGAAGGAAATGAGGCTTTGGTCATTTTTCCTTCAATACAAGATTCACAGGTGGGTAATGGATCATTATCTAAGCCCATAAGGATCCCATCCTTTACCAGCCTATCAAGTCTTTTCTGATTGATATGACCCATTCTTAAGTGCCACAGATACTTTGAATTAATGTTAGAGATTTTGGATTGTCTTAGTTTTATCAATTCTGTGGTGTTTAGTGAGCCTTTCATAGGTTATATAAAAAACAATCCCTGTTTAGTTATCGCATCACAAATAAAATCCTTATTCTCATATATTGAAACAACCTTTTCAAAATATAAGGGATAACCAGATTTTATTAGACAAAAAACAGAAATCATGTTCCTTACAATCATTGGAATGTAATAAACATCCTCCAAATATAACTTATGACCACTAGGAAAGTCCAAGATAACTACTCCCACTGATTCTGCTGAAACATAGAAACCCTCTGCTATCTTGACTTGAAACTGGCCTTTAGGTAGTCTTTTCCTTCATTGAACCCTCGCAAAGAATTACAAACATGGTTAGTGGCTCCTGAATCTAATATCCAAGAAGTAGATAAATATGCCACATTTCTAGTTCCTAACAAACTTAGGAAGCCCATACCTTGTTTGCTTTTGAGGACTCTAGGTGGATCGGATGCTTTTTTTTCCAGTGGCCCATCTCATTACAGTGGAAACACTTTCCTTTGATGTTCTCTTTGGCCTTCTTTTTCATGGATTTGGCCTTGACCCCTATTTGGGCCTTCTTTTTCATTAGACCCTTCTTTTTTTCCTTGCCCTTACCCTTGGGCTTAGAAGAAGAAGCTACATTATTTTCTGGCCCATGAGCCTTAATATTCAATATCTCCTCCGTGCTCTAGAGGGTATTCATCAACTCACTCAAGGTGTAATCCTTGCTGTTGAGCTCACAGTCCAACTTAAACTGTTGAAAAGAAGAGTTTAAGCTATTGATGATAATAATCATCTGTGTGTCCGCATCCATATCCGCCTAAGCATCTCAAATTTCTCGGACCGCAGAGATTACCTTCATCATGTAATCCCGCACCGGTTCACCGTGTTTCATCGAGATTATGAAAAGTTTGGATAGTTTTCACTCTTGCAGACCTAGCCCTCACACCAAACATCTCATGTAGGTGATGGACCATTGCACTAGTAGTTTTCATACAAGCAATTTGCTTATGCAACATGCTGCCGACAGAAGCCAGAATATAACACTTAATAGTCTTGTCAGCATTCTGCCAACGCTCATGTTGTTGGAGTTACTCAGGAGTTGAATCTCCACTTTGAGGTGTAGGCTCATTTTCAGTTAACACCCATAAAATATGTTCATATTGAAGAACAATGTCAAGGTTACGTCTCCATTCATTAAAATTGTCTCCGTTTTCCAATTTGTTATTAGTCAAGAGCAGGGTGAGTGGATTCATTTTATGGTTGATTATGTCTAAAAATATAAATTATTAAAACATGAGCATACTAGTCAACAATTTATGGAACTTTGTATAAAATCATGATTCATGTATGCATGATGATAGATTTAACAAAACTTAAAAAATTAAAACATTATACGACGGTTATTTTTCTTATCTATAACATACTAAGTAACGGTGGGTCATCTTATCCATTAAAAGAAAAACTGGGACCCTCCCACTCAAAAACTACCAAGCATCTCATGCCCAATTTTTTAAGAAGCGTCTTAATTTGGTCCATACTTTTACCAACAGAGCTACGGTGGGCAATTTATTGATAAAAAATGTTGAGTGTTTAACCATTTGATTCATTCACTAAAGATACCTACAAACCATGCCTCGGTGGGAGGTCACATTTGCTATCATTAAGTGGACTTATCCTTAAGGAGACCCAAACCATGCAAGATCTAGGATCCATGCCCTCCGATGGGGAGTAACACTTCACCACATGCAAACGGGCCATCATTTGGAGACCATGGACTCTCACAGGAGCATCCTCTCCCACTCAATCTTTTTTGGGCTTTAAGTTTTAAATATCATCTTGTCTAGATGCAATTTATTATCCATCCTATATTGTTTCATTATATATCTCATACATAATGAATGCATGGCAAAGCCTAGGGTTGACAATTTTCTAAATGACATGTAATCACATAATATCACATATTATAAGCATTCATTTCTCCATTCATCACATGAACTAATAAAGCCACTTTTGATTATCCATCCTAGAAAAATTAAATAATTACAAGCCTTTTAGGCCCAAAGTATTCTTCTTGGACTTGGATCTTCCGCTTCGAACTCTTCACAAATATGATCCGGCCCATTCGGTAAACAAAATGTAATGGCATATATGAAAATCGAATTTTGTCACTTTGAAAAATAAAAGTCTAGCACCAGATTTTTAGAAAACCAAATCTTTGTTTTGACAAAAAATTCCAGCACTTAGTATTTTAGTAAAACCGGAATTTGATTCTTTGAAACAAAAATCCAGCACTTGTTTTTACAATAAAAACCAAAAAGTGATCCATTGAAACAAAATTCCAGCAACTATGTTTTCACAAAACTTATGCCAATACACAAAAGGATACACCGAAAATTTTACCTTTCCATTTCTTCAATCCATGACTGCTCCATCTTCATCATTACATCAATTTGTACATTACAAAATCAAAGAAAATAGAAAAAAGAAACCAAGGAGGAAACATGGTGATGATAGACCACCCTCCTTGTTACAACCAATAAAGAAATCTTACAAGGTAAATTTAACTTCTATGGACAACCAAAAGAGCAAACATACACCATGTATATTTCTATCACATAAAAATATGCAGCATATACAAAAAGATGGCTAACCCATGCATCCAATATATAGGAACCGAAATCATGCATTAGAAACTGGCTCTAATACCAATTGTTGGATCAGAAAAAGAAAACATGCTTTGTTTGGAAAAACGGTAGATTTCAAAACTTTTAAGAAATCATTACTTGCAGCGGAAGCAACAAATCCAAATCAACATGCCAATCCATACATGATACGGTATAAGGATAATAAAATATAAACAAGATCAGGAGTATTACCGACTCCTTCGTTACAGCTTTAAATCCTCTTTGCGCTATCATCTCCTTCTTTGTGTATCCAAATCCTTTGCCTTTCCTTTAGCAATCTACTTTCTCCTTATTGTAGTATCCTCAACCAATTAGATTTACCACCTGTTCTTCAAGGACAATTAGGTTAACAAAATCCTTTGGTGGGAAAGGAGAAGAAATGTTTGGAGGAGATTTTCTTAGAAGAAGAAGAAGCAAAATTGAAACTCTTTCAATTGGTATTTTCGATTCTCTCTTTCATGAAAGGAGAGAAGGTGTAAAGAATATGTCAAAACTCTTTCTTGCCTACCAATTTCGTATATGCATGGATGGAAGGAGAGAGAGGCATCAAATGCATCACTTCTTTCATTAATCACTCATAAAATAACCAATAAATGAGATTATCTTCATTTATCTTTATGATGGCTATTTGAAAAGACCATAACCTAAAATTAAATACCCAATTTCGGTTTTGCCAAGAAGAAAGAAGGAAGATGATCCATCTAATGAACATCTTTCATCTTTAATCTAATGAATGCAAATAGATTACAAGCCAACATTAAAAGACAATCATTAAACCATTTAATGGTAAGTTCATAACTCCATTTAATGATGATTAACCATAATCAAGACCATCTTTATTTAGCATTTTAATGTCAAATGTGTGGTTACACATTTAACCTAGGAATAACTGAAATTGCTATTTTCTTCTTAAAAAAATTGTTTTAATATAATTAATTTAATTAATTACATTAAACCAAAAACCAAGCCCATTACTAAATGTACATTTAAGCTTCTTTAATTAGGCCAATCTCAAGATTCAATTATGAGCTTCTAATTAACCTCCATTTATATTTCTTACTTAGCTTGATAACCTTCCTTAAAGCCAAGTGGGGAATCTTATTGGACTTTGATAATTTAAGCTCCAATAAGCCCAGAATTAATTCAATCTCATTGGTATTAATTATAGCTTATTAACTAAATGTCATTCCACTAAAGACAATTAGTTGAACTCTTGAATTATTAAATATTATGAGAATATGTCCAATTGCAAACCCTATTTAGAACCTTATTATAGCCATCCGCACAACAAAGGGTAAAATTACCGTTTTGCCCTTATGTTGGTTTTTCCTTATAGATCTCTCATTTTACTTTATATGGTAATTAACAAATAAGATATCATTTCAGTGTTAAGACTTGATAGGTAGCTAGTCCATCAAACTACTGGCGTCAGTTTAATCACCAAATCTCCTTAAAACATCTAGAAGAGATGATAACAATATAAACTCTTTATTTGAGTAAATGTTCCCTGATACATGTTTCAATTAATAATTCCAACATGCAGACACTGGATTAATACTCTGTAAAAATCCATTCCGATCATATCAAGAATTATAATGAAACATATATGAGTTCACCACTCATCAAGATTATGGTTCATAATAAGCAAATGCTTAAGTTGTATGTTTTGAGATTAAAGTAACGACCCACTTTATTCCTGAAAACATACTTGATTCCAGATTCATTTAATAATACCGTTATCGATAGTCAACTACTATCATGATATGAAACTCATCATTCCCTTGAAGTAAACTCCTTTACTTATATGGAGATAAATCGCAACACTACAGTCTAAACCATTTTCAAGCGATCAACTTGATTATTCAACTATGAATCAACTAATTCAGATTCTAATAATATACATGTTTCTCATACATCTCTATGTATATGTATATTACTTACAAAAGAATCTTGGTACCTTATGACCAGATATATAATGCTCATACAGATAAAACCAAACTCTTTTATTTTATTAATAATAAATATTTTCATTACAAAACTGTAACTGAAGAAGATAAAGTTACATGTAAATACACTTGCTTTCCAGGGCACTATATTTACATAACTCCAACACCTAGGCAACCACTCCCTGATAGAAAAATTTCTGTAAGCAGTAGGAATTCATAGACACTAAAATCACTCAATTCGGACCTCTATAGGTTCAATAATTGATAAAACACGGACTAGAAAAAGAATCGTTCGGTCCTCTCACTTTGACTTAATCAATCCACGTCAATTTTATCTCTAAAAATTCACAATTTTACATAGAAATGAAATTAAATGTTTCACGAATTCGATGCCTCAAGAATCAGGTCAATCGAAGATCGGATGAAAAAGTTATTCACAAAAGAATAAAATTGGGCCAAAATAAATAACAAAATAATAAAATAATAAAAGAAAAGAAAAATGGGTTGAGAACGTCGCACTCAGCCCAGTGCGAGGGCATCCTCGCCCTCGTGAGGAGCGAGTTTCCGCCTTTCATTTTCATTTTTTTTCAAAACCACTTATTTCTTTCTCTCCTTCCACAACACCTATCTTTTCACACAAGTGTCCAAAAGTCACAAATAAGGTCTCATTGGAAAGATCACAAAGAATCCTAAAAGTTCTATGAAGTACTCACAAACCAATTTCACCCTTAAGGGTGTCAAAAATGCAATCAAAATTTCTGCCTAATCACAAATTTTCCAAAACAGTGCAACATTTTTATAAAAATCATATCTTCCCATTCCCTTTGCCAAAAATTTCAAACTTTATATCAAAAGAAAGACCAGAACACATTCTACAACTTTCATGAATAACTTGAAAGCAAAAACAACCTCTAAATAGGTCAATGTCTCAACCAAAGTTTCTGCCCAACACATGTCACCCTAACAGTACCACAATCTTATAAAAATCATAACTCCCTATCCCATTGTCCAAAAATTCCATGCTTTATATCAATGAAAAGATCAGAAAACATGCTACAATTCTCAAGAAGGACTTAGAAGCAAATTTCACCTCTAACTAGGTCAAATTTTCCCATGATTGTGGATGCCCTATTAAAGATTTTTAAATCAACATATCACCTAAACCATATCCATACTTTAAAAATTCATAACTTACAATCCCTACATCTAAAATTAGCAAATTATACCTCATTACAAAGCTCAGACATTCCTCTATAACTTTCCATAAAATCACTTGAGCTAATTTAAACCATAATAGTCCATAATTAGCTTCAAAACACAGTAATCACAAAACCCATACTTAGAAACATTTCACACACAAAGCACATTAATACATGAAATACCATCTAAAAGTTAACAAGTCATAACTTTCAACCTCAAAATCGAAAAATTTCATACTTAGCGGCGATAGAAAGCTAACAAGAAACTCTTCAACTTTCATGAGACCAATTTCACAAAATCTATCTACTTTAGCCTAGAAAAATTACTCAAAGTTTCAGGTCACAAATCTTCAATGTTAGAGACATAAACATGACACTATTCACCCTGCACAGATTACCCACTTTCAAAGCAAAATTCAGAATCCTTTAAGCCACAATTGGACAACACTTCCTTCATAAGAATTCTAGCCAAACTTCTCAAGTTTAATTTGAGTTAAACCTCATCTCAATAGCATAACCATATAAAAAGTTATAACCAAATCTTTGAAACATATACAATTCCAATTTTCCAGATTCTCAACCTAGTTCAAATTCTACCTCTTCCATACCATTTCTAAACCAATTCTCACTCAATTCACTCCATATATCCACCCTAACTAACTCACAACCTATCCTTGAACTTTAGTCCACAAAATTGCAGCACACACACTCAATCATCGTCCTTTAATATCCTCTTATCTTTATTCATTAAAATCAATCCAAAACAACTCAATTTACCCATACCATATTCAACATCATTCATTACTTCATCAATCATCAATCAACCAAGGAAATAAGATACCCATATACACCAAACACAATTTCAAGCAATTAATGCACAAGTCATCACAATTAATGCATTTAACTAACAAATCCCTCATCAATAACATATTACTTATATAATCAAGCTTCCAAATCTTCCAAATCTTCAAAAATTAGCACCAACTCTCGACTTCCACCAACACCCACGACCATCATCCATTTGGGGGGGGGGTAGAAGGTTTAGGTTTTTAATGAACCCAAGGAAGAGAAAGCAAGGTGAAAGGAGGAAGAAAGGATGAGCAAAATCCCAAAAGAAAGCAAGAAGGAGGAGAGCTACGATGTTGATGGAGAATTGTCTCTTTAAAACACTCCACCCACCTTTCACTTAATAATAAAGGAAGAACCATCGTGAAAGACCAAGAAGAGAGGGTGGGTTTTAATTAACAATTATAACCTTGGTGGCATGCTAGGCAAGTGACAAGTGTCACTTGCCACATGTCACCTTCTTAAGCCACCATTTAGTTTCTCTCCAATTCCTCCTTCAATTTCTCTCCAAATTCCAATGACTCATATTAATAAATCCTACAAGCATGTATCTAAATTTTCAGTGCCATTGGACAGTCATTTCTACTACCGATACACAATCAGCTTGTCGCTTGATATTTTTTCTAGTCCGAAAAATTTCCCCGAAATTTTTCAGAAAAATTTCTAAAATTCACTAAAAATTTTCAAACCTCATTAACCCTCTCTAATTAAATTTTTTCATACACAAATCACATTTTTCATAACAATCACATTGATTCACAATATATCGGGAAATGTCATGAATGCATGTACAGTCCTTTTTCATGTGCAAAAATCACTATTTACAGGTATGAGTATGCATGAACATACCAAGACAATTTTAAACACACATAACCCGTTCCAAATTACTATTCTACCCTTCCCATTGGTGATGGGATGTTACACATTCGTCCTACTTATAGCATCATCCAGAACCCTTGAATCTGCTGCTGAACCCTCCTGTCCAACAAGGACATAGATAAAGTTTAAGTCCTTATCACATACTCCTAAAACATTAGTGCATATTCTCCCTTTCCTACCTTTATATCTGGGTTTGTTTGCTTGAGGAACTATTATGTTTAAATATGTCCTATCTAGAGCACCAAGGCAACCCTATGTTTAAAATTCCAACATACAAAAGTTCTCGTTAACTAATTGCATAAAGTTAAATTAGACAATGTATTCTAGCTAAGTGATTAAATTTACTGATCTTAAACCATTTCCATCTATTGTCTGTGCAATCCTCAAGAATTGGTATGGGTTTGACATACAACAGATGTTGAAGCTTGATTACAGCCTTCAACACAGTATGGAAGACCCTACTTATTGTTTCTCCTGACCTCATAAACCGAACTTGTAATACTCTATTGGATTCATTTTGTGTTAATATTCTTAGGAAGATTAACACTTTTTCTTCAATGGGCACATGCCCAGTATTTGTCAACCCACCATGGAGCTGAAGCATTTCACATAACAATGTAAATGCATTACTATCCATCCTTAAATCCCATTGGGTATTCCTATCTCCCTAATGCAAAATCCTATATATATTGGCTTCCCTATTTGGTACTATCAAGGCCCTACTACCTTTAGCATTTTCACTTCTACGCCGTTTTTTAGTGTATGCATATAAGCATAACAACATAATCATTCTCATCAAATCCAATTGCTGATTCAAAATCTCAAAGAAAGCCAAGCACTTAAACATATCATCATGATCCATGACTCCAATTTTGTAACAAAAACTGTCAACAAAGCGAAAACAATATATTGATCATTAACTGCATTTGTATATATGTATAGAATAGTAACATTTATAAACATGTAGAGAATAGTAAGAATTGCATCCTCAAAATGCATGACCTATTTAGGCATTGTGCAAGGTTTCCAATGTATGAAATTATTCTACTTATAAGAAGGTAGGTGATTAAGATGAAGGGATCCCTTATCCTCTTACCTATTCTGAAGATATATAGAAATCCTTGGCAGGTTTCTTTCTAGAAGAATCATTAAATAAGTTTCAATAAAAGTGTAAGTGAATAGAGCGTTTTCAACTCTCATTTGTTAATAACTTCTTGATGCTAAGTAGAGTCGATATAAATTCAATCAAACTTTTCGTGGAGTCATTCTTCCTATTTGGTAAATGGTTTGGTCCTCCAAGTGAACCTGAGCAACAAGAAGTTATATGTTTCAATGAACTTAACGGGATTCATCAATACCCTCATGACCCTAACTAGACTGAAGCTACACAAGCTACTTTTATCTATCTTGGAATTATAATTTCATACAAAAGAATCTCATTTGGAGAATGCCAACGCTTATTTGATTCATTCTTTATAAAGATTGAGTACTGGAACAATAATATGTTCCTTACATTGGATACACTCATTCATAATTAGGGACAATGATTTCTGAAATATTAAGCGTAAAGCAAGGAAAATTTGAACCCTTAATCACATTTTGAGGATAAGAGACATAATGGATATAGATGTAAACCATAACTGGAAATGAAAGGGAATTATAATTCTAGTTTGATAATTGGAACTAGCTTGGACTCCTCTTTAAAATGTAAGGCTTATATAGCTTAAAAATAATGATTCCTCACACTGCCAAAGTTTAAGATGTCATAAAGGAAGCAAAATGACGATGTAGATGTCAAGGTTTTGAAATTAAAATAAGAAATACCCTTACTTACCGGCCAAATGTGGATGAGGAAGATATGGTTATCTAGAGAAGGACTAGCTTAAAGCAATTCATAGATAAATCTTGCTCCGAAATGCTTAGGGAATATGTAGATAAAGTAATATAGAGGAAACTGGTATGGTTTAACAATAATCCTCTAAAGCCTCTTTCATTTTATGGAGATCGAAGTTAGCTTAGCCATGACATTCTTTGACTAATTGTCTGGTTAATAATAGAAAATATAGATAATGTGTGGAGAAACAAGAACCCATCTCTGTCCCATCCCACGTAGATAGAAATGAACAGAACAATGTTTCTGATTTTCGATTCACAGCCATCATGTATGAGAAATTCCAAATAGACCAATATGAGGAGCAGCATTTAAAATTGCGGTTGCAATGGAAACCAAAATATATGCTAAAGAGTCAAGAAATGCTTCAACCTATAGAAGGATATAATCAAAGGGTTTTATCTAAGATCTCTTGAAATCGAAGGGTTTTATCTAAGATCTCTTGATTCCTATACATTACTTATAGAGCTGAATAAGCATATCATCAAAGATAGATTTGTCATTCCAGTTATTGAAGAACTATTTTATGAACTTCAAACAGCTGCATTAAATCCAAGTAATGAGGATCCAACTAACAATCCTTTTATATATTTCTAAGAGTATCTTTAACAATTTGGAGCTCTATTTCCTACAGCCTAATAGGCTTTCACCTTTGAATTCAGATTTCGATACTTTACACTATTTCTAACATTTTACATTTATGTTGACACATTTAAGAATGGGATAAATGAATAAGCAAGCAATATATACATATAAAATGTAAGTTGATATTCAAAACTCTATTAGAATTCCCAGTTTACATATATATTGTTCCTAAATATCACCTTTGCTCCTTCATTGAACATTCTCAACTAGTCAGCAAATAACTCACCAAATCATGCAAAATGAACCAATAAATTATTACTACAAAGTCTATTGGATGATCAATTATAATATGTTCTATTTTACCATCACATTTTCCATTCTAAGCTTACTAATAATGTGCAGCACATAGCATTTGGCATAGTACGTCTACTAATTGATCTTTTGTTGAAACAAATCTAAATGCAAATTAGGCCACTACCTAACCACTCACGTTGGTCCTTCCCATTTTATCATTAAGAATTAGTTTTAACTATAATTCCTCTCATATTCCTAATGCCATTGATTTGAGCTTATATTCTACACTGGACCTAACAACCTAATGTGATAATTCTATGAAACTATGCATGTTCAAAATACTGAATAGTATTAATATTAAACAAGCATGCTTCTGCAAGTGTTATATCACAAGCATTCGATTTCTAGTGTTGGAACTCCTCCCCGGTGAGTCGCGTGCCCGACGTCCTTCGTGACATCTGGGCGCGCATCTCACAAGGGAGGAATTCCTCACCACGAAGGAAACCTCAAAATGCATTAACACCAACTTAGTCTTTTTAATTTCTAAGAATTTCTTAAAATTCTAATTTTAACTAAATCCTTTCAATTTATAAACATTAACTAAACACTAAAATCTCAAATAATTCTAACTAAAAGGAATTTATCAATTTAAACATCAAAATAAAGAAAACAAGCTTAATGCGAATCGGGGCCCAACATCTAACCCCTTTTAAGTCCAAGAATTCAAATACAATTCATTTTCTGATAAATGTTGGTTTACAACTTCCAAGCAGCAGAATATGCATCTTGACTAAAGTACATTTCAGACATATTTCAATAGTAGGTTTTTAACTTCACATAACTAACTATATCCATTGAATGATCATTTGTAAGACATCACACCAAGTCAGCTTTCAAGCAATTGGATTAGAGACATTTTATATACATATGACTGACTAGTTGTAAATCTGATAATAATTGAACAATGATATGACTTGCATCTCTATACTTTGAATGGTGGAGGCAATAAGCAAGAGGATTGAGAAGAAGGTCTCTAACGTACCTAACAAACCATAAAATCAAACACTGTTGTTAAATATGAGAAGTCATAAAATCAAAATTTGATGTTTGTTATATATAAGAAACATTACACCCGATCCAAACACAAAGGTTAGCAACTAATATACAACATTCATAACAAAATTCATACTAACTTCTCCTAAAAAAAGTCATTCAAGGTCCAAGAACCAACCGTACATAGCAGTCTCTAAAGAGGATAGAACACAAATAACTTGTCATCTCTATACCTTAATTTATCAAAACTTGTTAGGTCCAGTACAATGTTTTGCATTACCGTGTTTACTGTAACACCCCACTCCCGTATGACCCGAACCCGACATCGATGGTGATATCCGAGTCCGTGTCCCACGAGGGTGACGTGCTACATCACTCAGTCAGTCAAAACTCAGTATTAACCTTTTTTTTCTTTCCTTCACACACACACATACACATTATAACATATACGGAAACAAATTTACATATATCATTCAATGGACTCGAGGCCCTTTTCATAAATACAATTACCTCCACTCTGTTGATTTTACAAACTGACTTAAGCAATAATACAGAAAATCAGAGAATAGAAATACACTAATGCAGACGCAAACTGATCCCGACCTCTATCCTTCACTTGCCTATAGTAGACATACTCCCGTGTCAACCGGGGTATTCTTCAAGACCTGAAAAATAGATGCAAATTTTGGGTGAGTTTTGCGAACTCAGTGAGTGACCATCATCGATGGTTCACCCAATCACATAACATAAAATACATACTTTCATTTCCATTAAGTCACATTTCATATTCCCTATCACACCTCACATTCACATATAGTTTCATATTTTCATTATGTCGATACAATGTCATATTCAATATAATCAAATCGATCATTCAATCAAATTTATCATTCCCATTCAACACAATGTCACATTCCCATTCAATACAGTGTTGCAGTCCCATTCAATACAATTAATTTAACCATTCTCATTCCGTACAATCAAATCAATCATGTTATGCATATGTGCATGAGTCCCATTTTCCATTGAATTACTTTGTTGTGACCAAGTGTCTAAACTGTCCCGTACCCATGGATATCGGGCTTATTGAAACTGTCCCATATAGGGCTCATTGTAAACTGTCCCATATAGGGCTCATTGTAAACTATCCCATAAAGGGCTCATTGTCGTTGAGCCTGAGGCTCTGAATCAGTATCTGAGCACGAAGCTCTTTTCACTCATTGTTGACTACTCTGGTCACAACTCCCATTATCTTTCATGTATTCATGCAGTGGAATGCCTTATGCATATTTGCATGCGCTCAGTCAATCATAATTACTGTCATCGGATCGTAGTCCGGCATTCGACATCTAATTAAGCAGTCACATTTCATTTATGTGCAATTATGCATGCAAGACATTTTAACAACCTCAATATATACACTTAGGTCATCCCATTCACATTCAAGGAACACTTCAATAACGCAATTCCCAACACATAATCAATTACCGGACCTCCTTTCCGGAACCCATATTTAATCACAATCAATAAAATAAATCAATACTCATTCAACATATAATAAAAGCAAATAACCAATAAATAAGACCATCTAGGTCTACTCACAGTACGCTCCAGACTTGCATTGGTTTCCAATTTTTGAGAACGCCTCGGTCACGGACATTTATCCCAAGACCGCCAATTTATGCCATATGCACACATTAATCACTTTGCATAAGAATTCCATTTATGCACAAATATAGAGTAAGGACAATGCAAGTTCATGATATTCCTAGACTTAATCCAATTTTTTTCCAACAATAAAATTCGTAGAAAAATTAGAAATTCAATGGCGCTGACGGCGGCTCAATTTGGACCTCTATAGGTCCCCAATTAAATAAAATAGTGAGTAAAGGCTCTGCTTACCGGGCCCACGTCAATTTTTCGTCCAAAATCCCCAATTTCTCAAAAATAAAATTAAATAATCAATGAATCCGATGCCTCGAGAATCGAAGTCAATCGGACGTTGACTAAACGAAATTGACAAAAGAATCACCAAATACCAAATACCAAATAATCAAATAATAATAAAAATAATATATACATATTGCACACCGACTCATCTTGCCTCGTCGCGAGGGTGAGGCGTCGCCCTCGCGATCTGGCAAGGTTCTACCTCACTTCCTTCCCTTTTTTTCCTATTTCCAATCCGAATTTCCAACAACAATAATTCTTAGCACACAAATTGGAAAAATACAAACCATAGCTTGTTGGAAATATCATGAAAAGCTCTACCATTCTCATGAAGACCATAAAATCAAGTTCACCCCTAAGGGTGTCAAATATCCCATCAAAACTACATGCTCACTCAAAACCTCTCAAAACAGTGCAAGAGAGTTCCTAACCAGTCAGCCTTTTGTAAATTCAATAACTTCTCATTTCCTTAGTCAAAATTAAAGAATAAATATGTTCATCAATATCACAATGTGATATACAACTTTCATGAACAATCTAAATTCAAATTCAATAGCTAACTAGGTTAAACAATTCAGTGAAGGCTACGCCTTACGAAAGTACTCAAATTGGACAAGGATTTTTCAAACAATATAACTCCTTGTACAAATGTCGAAAAATTGCATACTTTATACCCATGAAAAGATAAAACACAGTACTACACTTCTCATGAAGGGCTCAGAATCAAATTCCATCATTAACCAATTTAAAACAGTCCTGCAAGTTATTGCCCTGATCGTGACCCATGACCTAATGCAGGTTCAGTGTTTGAAAATTCATAACTCCCAAATATGATTTCCAAAACTAGCATGATAAATACCATTTTCAAGATCAATGTTTCCTCTACAACTCTTCAGAAGATCACCAATGCCAATTCAAGTCACAGAAATTGCTAAAATTTCTTCCAATCAGAAAGCTCACAAAATCGACACTTTGGCTAGGTTTCACCAAAATGCACAAAATCAGGCAATCGTAAACAGTTCATATCTCCCAACGTACATATCGAAAAATTTCAAAATCAGTGGCACTAGAAACCTAACACTATAGGCTTCAACTTTCATTTAGATCATTTGTTCTAATTCCTTCTCAATTAATTTATAAAAATTAGCAAAACTCTAGGTTATGGTTTCGGGTACTATTCATTCCAGTCAATAGCAGTAACCTTCCATGCAAAAATTCACCATTTTAAAGCTAATATTGGACAACACCTATTTCACACAAAAATGTAGCTAACATCCCAAAGTTTAAGTGGTCACAAACCTCACCTAATTTTCATAACCACAAAATTAGTTATGCTCAAATCAAGACACAGAGGTCAAAATCCATTTTCCAGCTTTCATCTTCAACTTACATACTATCACTTCTAACACCAATTCCACATGCATAAGCATCCTAATAACACAAGAATTGAGCCAATAGGTCATCAAGACCTTCATGTCAATATATATCCATAAATTTCAGTACCTATTTTCAATCATTTTCTTATGAATTCATGCATTAAAACCATAAGTAAAACATAAACATAAACATCATCTTACCTAAAGTTTCCAACTCCACCTCTTCAAGCCTTTAAATTTCCAACTACCCTACTTCTTCTCCATCCCATGCATGGGTATCTTCAAGGTAAGAAGGTAGCAAGAAGAAGCTCTTAAGGTTGGGAGGAAGGATTGCTTTGATGAGAAAAAAAAATCCATAGAGAGGCAAAGTGGAGAAGGGTTTCGGATGAGTTTAAGAAATAAGCAAGTCCATCCACTTTTTATCCCATTCCTTCCTCTCTTAAAGCAATAACCGAATAGGAAAACCAAGGAATACTAGAGTTAGGCATTAAATGAAGTGAAATGTTGGCAAAATGTGATTGGTTTGTGGTTTTGAAGAAAAGTCAAAATAATAATTCTTTAATCCAGATCAAAAACTAACCCAATCAACTCAAATGACCCTAATTTCAATTCCATAATAATATACCCAATATTACAGTGCCATTGAGTAGAAATTTTCGCTACCAAAAATCGTTTGTTACTTAATTGGCGATTTTTCCGGTCCAGGAATTTTCTCCGGAAAAATCCAGAAAAATTCATAAAAATCTCTTAAAATAGAAAACAATTTATGGCACACTCAGAATAATTTTTCAAACCCATTAACCACATTAATTCCAATAAAATTGTCTTAGGCACGCAAACTGGGAATATCATGTATGCATGCACAGTAATTTCATGTGCACAAATGTGACTGTGGACCAATCCTATTATGCATGAACAGTCCTATACACTCCAAATCTATTCCATCCTATGCCAAATTTACTAATTTACCCTTCCAATTGAGGGTGAGATGTTACATTTACAACCTTATTTTATGTCCTAACAAAAATTATTTTTATGGTATACATATTCACAGGTAGCATAACAAGATATTCATAGTTATTCCACACAAAGATAAAAGATTATCATATTAAATTAGAATGATAAGTCATTACATTTGTGTCTAGCAAGAGGAGAACAGAAACTATAATAAATTCCTCACAAGGTTGCATTGAGATGTAAGCCTTCACATTGTTATATCTTCAAAAATGTTAAAACAAGACCTTTTTTAAGAACAAACTGAAACCTTTTCAACCACAATGTGCTTGATAAAGGCCACAGTAGGCTTGCACACTACAAAACTTCCACTAAACGCTCAAAAATTTAACATATGCAATTATTGGATTTTTGGGATTGAAATTACTTACTCCTTTGCTAATGAATCTTATGCAAGTATCTTTAAAGTGAACAACTTAGCATTAACTCATATGATAATTAAACAACATATAGCTTTATATTTTTCTCACTAGCTATTTGAAGAAGGCATACTACAATTTCACAAACATATGTGAATGTTTTAACTTCAAACCACTTCAAACAATTTCATCATCTAACTACATACTTAAAGCTCGACTTTTCATCATTCCTATTTCGTCAAATTACACATTTGAACCTAATAAACTACCAATGTCAATGATACACATTTGTGTTATTCATTCCATAACAGAAAACACATGGCAGAGAAGCGGAACAAGGACAGAACATCCTACAACCGAATTCTCATCCCAATCGAAATATCCATTAACGTAACCTAATCCCAATCGATACCCATTACTATTAAATAAAAAATCATCAGAACTCCTCTTCGAGCAATTCACTTTCTTCCTTAGTTATTTACTCATGGTAATGATTCATTATATTCTTTAATCGTTATGCATACATTAGTGCATTTATGTATTTGACTATGGAAAGAAAGAAACCAGAAAATATTCAGGAATGAACAAATGGAAATACAACTAATTTGTCAAAGCACAATCTTCGGATCCCATCACCCATATCAATAGAAAGCAACAACTTTAGTTTGAATATTGCGTCTTACTCAGAAGAGAGGGAAGATGGTAGCAGGCTGGGTTGGCGAAGACCGAGATTCGTTGGAGACGGGATAAATCTGGCAGCACAGACGCAAACAATGATGAACAACTTATGGAGAATAGAGAGAGAAGGAGAAAAGGAAACACCCATATGCGTACATTGAAGGGGGAAGAGAAGAGAAGATTCTGCAAGAAAAAAAATTACTTACTGCGCCTATTAGTGGAGACGAAGCAAAACGAAGGAGGAGAGATGCGGGGCATCAATGGAGTTTCGTTTTTGTTTTAGGTTTCAGACGTAAAACGAGCCTATTTTCGTCTTTTCTTAATCTTGTTAGTCGGACAAGAATTTCTGTACCTCAGTTTTGGAATGAACAAAATTTTTTGTCCTTATCCTCTAAAGACGGAACAAAAATGAGTGAAGACAGCAAGTAAATAGGGCGAAGGACATAACTTTTGCGCCCTTGTTCACTGTCCTCACTCCTGAGAACACTAACCAAACGCAATGTCAGTCGATGAAAAGGGAGCCATCGTTCACCAATATCTAGTTTAAAAATAGATTACATGCTTGTTTTTGCAATCATGCTCTAGTCCTTTGTGTAATCAATGATTTGACATGCTTACTCATGTCAATTATTTTTAAAATTATGCCTATTATTTCTGTTTAATATTTATTTGTATTGTGTTGGATTTTTGCATTTAGTTTTTGTTCTTACCTTTTATATTTATTTGATTAATTGATTTATTTGACTTTATCTCTTAGATATGTTTGCACATTTATTTATCATTTCTTAAGATTTTCATGACAAATTGCATAGATCTATCAGAAACAGTCTTTCTACGAAGTAGGGATAAGATTGCGTACTATTAGACTTTTCCAAACTCCGCGCTACAAATGGATGTTGATGATGCTCTAGTCCTTTTTGTCTTATGTTTAATGCCATAGATTACTAGAAAATTTTAGAATGATGAAAAAAATAGAAACTGAGTTTTAACAAACTAATTTCTTCCTAGCTGTATACTTCAATTGTACAGAACTCGTATGCTTTCTTGTTTCTTTTAATTCAATTTATTTTTTAACTCTCTGTTTGTAAGGTTTTTACTTCATTTAATGTTTGACTATGATTTGGTGGAATAAGTGTTTTAGAATTTTTATTTTTAAATATTTTAATGTCATATATGTAATAAATTGATATTATATAGTAGTTTTACTAGTATTTGCAAAATCAGACACCGGCATTAAAATGTAATTTATGGTCCAGCGTTACTCTTCCGTGTAAGTTGGAAGCTGCTTGACTAAATGCGACACTATAGAAACCTGTAGATGAGCATTAGGACTTTCGCTTCAGTTACAACAAGAGCAGTAGAGCACTCGAGCTGCAGAAGATAATGGAAACTTAAATTTCATACTTCGTCAGTCAACAGCCGCTGACTAGTAAAGTTGATGTTATGGCTGCTCTTTCTACTCTTTTGAACCCTTTGCTTGCAGCTCCATTTCCCACAACCAAGAACGACATTTGTTTGTCAAAAACCAAACCTGTTTTCTGTCTCTGTTTCTCTTTAAATGCTTCAAGGACCCAACCACGCTGTTCTAGCAGACGTACGGTTGCGCGGACGTCGCTCAAGGTTCTTCCTTGTCTTGCCTATTATGTGCTCGACGATGTGATTCTGTGAATTGGCTAATCGTTTCTTTTGTTTTAGGAGAATTTGGGTAGGTTAAAGCAAATGGTTAGTGATGCTACCAGCTTGAATTACTGGGTTGTGAGAGACTATTATCGTCTCGTGAACTCAGTTAACGCGCTTGAGCCGCAGATACAGAGTCTATCTGATGAACAGGTCTCTGGATTCTTAATTTCTTGTGAAGTCGAAATGTAGAAATATATCCCGAGGGATTTTGCATGATGGATTATTATTTGTTTGTCGTAGTTGAGCGCCAAAACTGCGGAGTTTAGAAGAAGGTTGAGGCAAGGGGAGACGCTAGCGGACATTCAAGCTGGTTTGCAATGAGTTGGCTCTTATGATTTGGTTCAGAATTTGGAGTTGAATGATATGATAATCCGTTATTTATTTGTTTCCCCGACTATTGCAGAGGCCTTTGCAGTGGTTCGTGAAGCAGCAAGAAGGAAACTTGGCATGCGCCATTTCGACGTGCAGGTTGCTCCACGTATTTTATTTTAGTCACTCATGAAGCAGCAGAGCTGCTCTGTTGTAATATTACGTAACTTAGTGCCTTTACTCACCATTTGATTATTAATTCATATATTCTTCACATTTTAACGTTAGGTTATTGGAGGTGCGGTTCTTCATGATGGGTCAATTGCTGAAATGAAAACGGGTGAGGGAAAAACCTTGGTTTCTACGCTGGCTGCATATCTCAATGCACTGACTAGTGAGGGTGTTCATGGTATGTTTTTATCCTGAACTGATCCACTGACTTTGCTGAAATATGGATACTCTTGGTTTTCCTTTCGTTGGAATTGTATCTTGATTTCTCTTTCTCAGTGGTAACTGTAAACGATTATTTGGCTCAACGAGATGCTGAGTGGATGGGTCGTGTTCATCGCTTCTTAGGCCTTTCAGTTGGTCTCATACAGGTGATGAGTTCGTACAATATGAAAGAATTGTTGTGTTAAGCTTGTGATGGTTTTGTGCGAGTGTGTATGTGTGACTGGAAAACATGGCTTCTATAGAACAAACAGATTGCTGTAACCATTCAAACTCTTGAATATTCTCATTGATTATTGTCTCATTGATGTGCTGTTACATGCATGTGCAGAAGGGGATGGCACCAAAAGAGAGGAGATCAAATTACAGATGTGATATCACATATACAAATAACTCAGTAATTCCTTTTTTTTTTTTTGGGATGGATACCTCCAGTATAGCATTTATAATATGCTGCAAGTTCCTCCTTTCTCTTTTTAATCTTATTCTGATGTATTGCTATTCATATTGCTATTAGGAACTTGGCTTTGATTATCTGCGAGATAATCTTGCTGGAAACAGTGAACAACTTGTGATGCGATGGTACCGTAGGCATCAATTTTGTTTAATTATTACCATGACATTCTTGTTTTAGGCATATTTCCCTCTTGCATCTTTTCCTCTTTTTAAAACTTCATATTGCTAATTTTTTTCCTGTCATTCTTATTCTTTTTATCATTTTCCTTACAGTAATTGTTCTTGTTATTAATCTAATTCCTTCTTCACAATAATTTATTGTATTAATCTTGGACTATGCATAGGCAGGCCAAAGCCTTTTCACTTTGCAATTGTTGATGAAGTTGATTCCGTTCTCATTGATGAAGGTCGAAATCCACTGCTAATAAGCGGTGAGGTAATAAAATTTACAAAGATAGAATTGCAATTTATAACATATACCTAGAGAATCTGGGAACTTCCATCTTGCAGCTTCCATTGACAACCCTTTAATGAATTGTGGATCTTCTCTAATCTTATGCTAGGCTAACAAAGATGCTGCTCGGTATCCAGTTGCTGCTAAAGTGGCAGAGCTGCTTGTTCCAGGCCTTGTAAGTCTATTTTACTGTCAGACATGTAACTTCTGTTCCATTAATCTATCAATTATCCTTAGTTTCTTCTACAAATTGATATGGTAACAGCATTACAATGTTGAGCTTAAAGATAATTCTGTGGAGTTGACTGAGGAAGGCATAGCACTTGCTGAAATGGCTCTTGGAACAAATGATCTGTGGGATGAAAATGATCCCTGGGCCAGGTGAAAATTTTCTTCCCTCTTTTCCCCTTATTCTGGTCACCTTTTCATTACTTGGAAGAATGTCAAACATAGAAACAGCACATCCTCTTTTTTGTATTCAATTATTGACTCTAGCTTTACTTTCTTACATCACTTCAAATCAGGAATGCTGCTATGTGAAACTAAACCTTTCTTTTTCTTCATTAAACCCTTTTAAAGGGGTTGTGATTGTAGCCAAATAAATTGTAAATCATATCAATCAACCTCATAGTTTCTATTTTGGCTCATATGGTGCATCATTCAGATCACTTTTTTGGTTTGTTTCCCTTGATATGGAGGATGGTTATTTTAAGAGGTGGTGTATGGTAGGGTTTATCTTCTTTGAGATACAAATTTCTCTACTAAATTTACCATTTGAATAGGAATGCCCATTTGAAGAATTACATGGAAAACAAGGGCACAACCACTTGAAGGTTCAATTTTTTGAAGGAAATTGTTATGACTAGAGAGAAGATTATATTTCATATTAACTCTTATATGAGGGACAAGTATAGGAGGGAGAGATAGTCTGATGGGGATTGTAAATGAGGAATTAGAAGCTAGGTGCCTCATGGTCTACGTAGAATGATAAGCTACCGTCTAAAATGCCTTTTGCTTACATTTGGAGGCCTTAGAGATTCATACCTATGTTTTTTGGGAACTATGGATAGCAAATAAAAAGATATCATAACTTTTAATTCTCGTAATGACTTAATATAAGAATTTAATAGCTAACATGTAGAACTTGTAAACTTTGTGATCAACTCTCTAGACACAGTCTTCTTTTTTAGGAAATGATAGTCCACCTTTATATGTTTCTTCTTCTCGTGATAATCCAAAAGATAAACTAGATTAGAGGCTATATGCAACATTACCTTATTGTCACGTAGGTATCTATAATCTCATAGATACGTCTAGTTGAATAAATCCCAATCTCCTTCAGTAGATGACATAGCCATAGTAGCTCACACATTGCAACTGAAACAACTCTATACTCAACTTCTGTGTGAGAGTGAGCTCCCAAGTTCTATTTCTTACTCTTCCATGAAATTAGGTTTGCTCCTACAAATACATTAGAAATTGAAGTATAACACCTATCAAATTGTGAGCTTGCATAATCTGTAATTTTGAAAGGTTTGCATAATCTATATTTGTATATTCCAATAAGTTAATATATCCTTGATTATAGGAGCCTTTTTTTCAATGTATCGTATAATGTGAAGTGTTACTCCCTATTGTTTAACATAGGGTTAGGACATAAATTGACTCGTCACACTAACTAAGAAGGCAATATTAGGTTTGGTTGATAGTGAGATATAACAACTCCCCAACTAAATTATGGTAGTTGGATCAAAACATGGCTCCCTCATTGAGTACAATTTTAGCATTAGGATTCATAGTGTATCCATAAGCTTGGACCTTGATAATCCAGTCTCTTGTAATAGATGCAAAGCATATTGTTTGAGAGAGGCAAATCCCTGTTTGAACCGTGCTACCTTAATACCCAAGAAATATTGTAAAGGACCAATATCTTTAGCTAGAAATTGTTGTTGTTGGTTGACTTTCAACTAAAAAATGCCAAGTAAATCATTCCTAGTGATTACAAGGCCATCCATATAGATAATCGTAAGGACAAGTCCCTATGCCCTATGGCGATAAAACATAATGATCTAATTGGCAATGTTGGAGGATAAGTTCTTGCACTACTGTACTCAATCTCCAAAACTATGCAATCGGAGATTGTTTGAGGCCATATAAAGATTTTTTCAATCAACATACATAGCTAGGTTCCCCTTGAGCAATAAAACTTGATGGTTGCTCCATGTAAACATCTTTTAGAAGGTAGCCATGTAAAAGCGCATTTTTGATATCAAATTGATGTAGTGGCCAATCAAGCCAAGAAGCATTTGATATAAAAGGATGGACTAAGGCATTCTTGGCAACAAGACAGAATGTGTCATATTATAGGTTAAATTTTTGAGGGTTGCCTTTTGCAAGTAAATGAACTTTGAACAATTAATAGTTCCATTTGATTGAATCATTATAGTGAACACCTTTCATCAATAGACTTGCCAAAAGGTAAAGGCACAAGCACCCAAGTACCATTAGATTGAAAAGTAGTGTTGAAAGTGTATTTGTATTCACCATATTTCTGTACATAGGAACAAGGAATGGCTAGGTTTATATACAAACTTCCTATGACTATTTAGGAAATAATCTAGCTATTAACTATAGGAAATCTCTCAATTATAGGAGAGATTATAGGAGCAATAATAAGCATATCAATACAAGATCAATCCTAATTAATACAAAATCAATTCTAATAACTCTATTCAACACTCCCCCTCAAGTTGGTGCATAGATATCACACATGCCCAACTTGCAAACAAGGTTATGAAACTGTTTGTTGTAGAGTCCTTTGGTGAAGACATCTGCCAATTGTTCATTTGACCCCACATGGAATAATTGCGAGAGCCATTCACAAGTTTCTCCTTCACGAAATGTCGGTCAATTTCTATGTGTTTCGTTCGATCATCTTTGAGCAGATTGTGAGCTATGATAATGGCGACTTTGTTATCACAGTAGAGATGAACTTCCTTCATCATTAGTTGTAATTCATTCATCGACTTCCTTACCCACATAATTCGCACACACCTTGAGCCATAGCTCTATATTAAACTTCTGACTTTGGATCTAGCAACTACATTATGTTTCTTGCTTCTCCAAGTGACTAGATTTCCTCTATGAGCGTCTGATAACTAGTGGTTGACCTCACGTCATCGGAGATCCACCAATCGGCATCTGTAAATGCTTCTAACTTAAAATGACCATTGTTAGTAAACATAAGGCCTTTTCCTGGAGCAGACTTTAGATAGCGCAAAATGCGAAACACAGCTTGTAAGTGTGGTTCTCGTGGATCATGCATATACTGACTTACTAGACTAACTGCAAGTGCAATGTCTGGCCTAGTGTGAGAAAGATAGATGAGTCTCCCAACCAACCTTTGATATCTTCTCATGTCTACTGATGTACCCGTTCCTGCTTGCAGTTTGTGATTGCATTCGATGGGAGACTCAGCTGGTTTACAACCCATCATACCGGTGTCTTCCAATAAGTCTAGGACATATTTTCTCTGGGAGATAAAGATTCCTCTTCTTGATCTAGCGACCTCAACTCCCAAGAAATATTGCAATCTTCCTAGGTCCTTAATTTCAAATTCTTGAGCAAGTAGTTTCTTTAACCTCGCCATCTCTTCTGTATCACTTCCAGTTACAATAATGTTATCAACATAGACAATAAGAAGCGTGATCTTACCCTGGGAGTGCTTGATGAATAGGGTATGATCTGTATTACTCTGTTGATAACCAAAAGTGATCATAGCGCGATTGAACTTTTCAAACCATGCTCGTGGTGATTGTTTCACCCATCTGAGGGCCTTTTTAGCCTACAAACTTTCCTTGTGTCCTCTCATCTTCAAACCCTGGAGGAATCTCCATATACACCTCCTCCTCCAGATCCCCATGAAGAAATGCATTTTTAACATCAAACTGCTGTAAGTCCCAATCCAAGTTAGCTGCACATGAGAGTAAGATTCTGATTGTATTCATCTTAGCAACCGGAGCAAAGGTTTCTTGATAGTCCACTCCATATGTTTGAGTAAAGCCTTTAGCCACCAATCTTGCCTTGTATCTCTCAATGGACCCATCTGGCTTATGCTTTACTGTGAATACCCATTTGCAGCCAACCATTCGTGTTCCTTCTGGATCAGTGACAAGTTCCCAAGTCTCATTTTTTGCCAGGGCCTTCATTTCTTCAATCATAGCTTCTTTCCACTGGACAATTTTTTTTGCTTCTCTCCAATCCTGTGGAATAGACACAGAAGAAACAGACAAGACAAAGGCTCTATAGGCAGGAGACAATGAGTCATATGTAACAAAGTTAGAAATTGGGTGTTTGGTGCAACTTCTAACACCTTTTCAAAGAGCAATTGGTTTATCTAAATCATCAGATAAATCATTATCTAACTCACCAGTGTTCTCGAGGGAAGAGGACGGCATTGGCACAGACTGCATGATGGCTTTTTCTGTCTTATCTCGTCTTGAGTATGTCTTTAAGTCTGGTCTATCTAAGCGCCGACTTTGATCCTCCTGAACAACACTAGTTGTCTCCCCCTGAATTGCTCTTTCTCCTTGGGTCACATTATCTCTAGAGTCAAGCAACACTTCTTCTTCAATCTCATTCTCCCCTTGAAGAAGGGTTGCGGATGTGGTAAAATAGGACTCATACTCCAGAAAAGTGACGTCCATACTTACAATGTATTTCTTAGACTGGGGATGATAACACTTATATCCTTTTTGTGTGGGAGAATATCCAACAAAAACACATTTCAAAGCTCTTGGCTCCAACTTGCCAACATTCCGAGCATGAACAAAACAAACACACCCAAAAACTCGTGGAGGTACAGTGTAAGAGTTTATACCTTGTAATATTTCAACAGGGCTTTTAAAATCTAAGATTCGAAGTGGCATTCTGTTGATAAGATAGGCGGCTGAAAGGACTCCCCAATATCCCTTTGGAAGATTCATTGTGAACATAAGTGATCGTGCAACTTCCAGAATGTGTCTGTTCTTCCTTTCCGCAACTCCGTTCTGTTCACTAGTATAGGCACAACTAGTTTGATGAACTATTCCATTAGAATCCAGATAAGCACGAAATTTTCCATCCATATACTCCATTCTATTATCTGACCGTAAGATCTTAATTCTAGCATCATGTTGAGTACTAATCATTTTGAGAAAAGATTGGAAACATGAAAAAACTTCATTCTTGTTTTTCATCAGATAAACCCAAGTCAATCGGGTGCAACAATCAATAAAAGTCACAAACCATCTATGGCCAGAAAGAGAGGGAGTTTGAGTAGGACCCCAAACATCGGAGTGAATAGTCATAAAAGGAACAGAACTCTTATTACTTGATAAATGATAAGAACTTCTGGTGTGTTTAGCAAATTCACATGCTTCACAAAACAAAGAATCAAAAGAAGTTCTTTTAAACAAGTTTGGATAAAGTTTTGCTAGAACAAAAAACGAGGGATGTCCTAACCGCCTATGCTACTGTAGGATTTCCTTATTAATCACGTCGTTTCCAAAAGACACTTGATGTGCAACTGTTAGGCGCTCTTCTTCCAAGACATACAAGCCATCCTGCAGTCTACCAGTTCCAATCCTCTGCCCTGTGTGAAGGTCCTGAAGAACACAATAATCATGAAATAATTCAACTTTGCAATTAAGAGCCTTAGTGATGGAACTGACAGAGAGAAGATTAATAGGAAGCGAGGTACGTGAAGTACTGAAGATAGGGTAATATTGGGAGTACAGTTAACAGAACCTGTACCAGATACGGGAGTAAAAGACCCATCTGCTATTCTAATATTATCTCTGTTGTTTCCATGAGAGTATGTTAAGAAATTCTTTTGAGAGCCTGTCATATGTCTGTTAGCTCCAGAATCTATAATCCAAGGATTATCTTTAGAATTGTAGTGTTCAATACCTGATTTGGCAAGGTTTGATGCACCAATTGTGGAAGCAGAATCTGCTTTTGAGAGAAGTCGTCTTAAAGCACAAGTTCCTCATTGGATAATCCCCGCTAACGATGTTTCAGACACTTCAGTTCCATCAGCCAAATGAGCCTGACCCCTTACCACGGAGCCACCTCGTTTCCCGCGACTCTGATTAGGCCTTCCATGCAATTTCCAACAGGTTTCCCGGGTATGTCGTGACTTTCCACAGTAATCACAATGTAAGTGATCCTTATTAGATGAGGTATTTGCAGGTTTCGCCTTTTCGGTGGAACTTGCTACTAACCCTGCTTTTTCCATAACAGGTGTATGTAGCATAACATTTCGCCTACTTTCTTCTTGTTGTACTAGAGAATGTGCAAGCTGAACAGATGGAAAAGGATCTTTCCCAAGAATTGCTCCTCGGATATGATCATACTCAGGGTTAAGACCTGCTAAAAAATCAAATACCCGATCTTCTTCTATCATTTTCTGAAATCTAGCAACGTCTTTTGAGCATTCTGCTTGAAAGTCCTGATAATAGTCTAATTCACCTTACGACCCACATAACTCCGCAAAATACTGTGATACAGTCATATCTCCTTGCTTCGTGTTATGCAATTTATTACGAAGATCAAAAATTTGAGCTTTATTACCTATTTGAGAATAGGTCAGAGAAGCAGCTTTCCATATCTTTGCTACTGTATCAAGTAGCAAGTATGTCCGAGCAATCTTCGGTTTCATTGAGTTTATGAGCCAAGACATGACGAGTGAATTTTCGGACTCCCACTGATTATAATCCAAAGTATTGACGTCGAGTCTCTTACTGTCATCAGTAATGTAACCCTACAATCCTCTAGCTTTGATGAACAACAAACAGGATCTTGACCAAGCAAGATAATTAGTTCCATCAAGTTTTACGGGACTAATTTGAAGTGAAGGATTATCGGAACTCGACATAATTACCTTCTTTCCCTCCATCTTCTCCAATATTAATCAGAATCTCCAACAAAATAGGATATTAAGACAGAAAAATACTAGGAACAAAAATCACTGAAAGAAGACAAGAGAGTAAGGGTACTGCAAGATGGCTGAATGTTGCGTGTGACACCCCCAACGGAGAGGCAAGAGGCCGGCGAACCTGGTGCAGAAAGAACGACGGCGAAATTCTGGCAGGAGGGCGGCGCGTGGTGCCCACGCGCGGAAACGACAGGACGCTGTGGCGACGCGTGGATGTCCGGTTGACGTCGGGTCTTTCACGGTGGTGGTCATCGGTCACTGCTGAGGCTATCTAGGAGGGTGGTGAGAAAAAAATGGTTGTTGGTTGGGGCGAGTACAAACTCAGCCGGTGAAGAAACGCCGAAAAAATAAAAACAACAGTCCCTAAATCAGATAGGGCTTTGATACCATGTTGAAAGTGTATTTGTATTCACTATATTTCTGTACATAGGAACAAGGAATGGTTAGGTTTATATACAAACTTCCTATGACTATTTAGGAAATAATCTAGCTATTAACTGTAGGAAATCTCTCAATTATAGGAGAGATTATAGGAGCAATAATAAGCATATCAATACAAGATCAATCCTAATTAATACAAAATCAATTCTAATAACTCTATTCAACAAGTAGTCACCTCCTCAATTATAGTAAATCATCCCCAAAATGGGCCAAAGCTTTAGCCATTGTCTTAAGAATAGACATAGAAGGCAAAGTAGAAAGAAGAGGGCAAATAGGAAACAAAAGCGGTATAACAAGGAGATAGGAATGATACGACACAATATTAAAGCTAGCATGTTTGGTGCAAGATATGAGTACCTTTATGAAGTGCAATATGCATGCCAAGATCAGATGGAGTGGATTTATATAAGAAAGGATCCATGATCTAATGTCTTAATATTTTGGGTGAAGATATAGAACTCTTGTATAGAGACCACTCATCCTCCTTAATAAAATATTACAAAATTAATAGTTATTATATGATATATATTTTGTCTATAAGTAGGGGTCTTCTATTATGTAAAATACACAAAATCTTAATAAAGATACAACCATAATGGTTTTTTGCTCGTGGATGTAGGCTTTAGGGCTGAACACACAAAACCTTATATAAATACCATCTCCTTCTTCTCTGCTTTCAGTTACAAAAAATTAATGCTGGTTGTGGTGTCTAAGTAAGTGAATCTAGCTTTTTCCTTCACAATTGGAATTCAAAATTCATTTTGTCTATTTTACACATTCAAGTTATAACTAATTGTTCAGTGAAATTATGCAGATTTGTGATCAATGCTCTGAAAGCAAAGGAGTTTTATCGACGAGATGTTCAGTACATTGTTAGAAATGGGAAGGCTTTGATAATCAATGAGGTAGAGAAAATACGTGCAAGTGCATATGCTACATTTACAATGCAAAGAAGTTTGTGTAATATTATCAAAGACAAAATTTATGCAGTTGACAGGAAGAGTTGAAGAGAAAAGGAGATGGTCTGAAGGGATTCACCAAGCCGTGGAGGCTAAAGAAGGTTTGCAGATTCAGGTATAGTTTGATTAGCTTTTACTGTTTTATGAAGCTTGCAGACAAATGGTTCCATGGAAATAGGAATTTACTTGCTGCATCTTGTTCTTCTGGGGCACTCTTTAGGCTGCTTCAATTGTGGTGGCACAAATAACTTACCAATCACTGTTTAAGCTCTACCCGAAGTTGTGTGGAATGACTGGAACTGCCAAAACTGAAGTAAGTGAATTATTCAGTTATCTTTTCTGTGTCCAATTTTCATGATTTTTCAATTTGATTAAAATAATATGATCATGTTGCAGGAGAAAGAATTTTTAAAGATGTTCCAAATGCCTGTTATTGAAGTACCCACAAATCTACCAAATATCCGTGCTGATCTGCCAATTCAAGCATTTGCGGTAGATCTAACATATCATGTGCATATCTGTTTGATATACGTTACCCATGAATATGAATTGTTTCTTTTCTTATTATTTATTTATGCTTGTTACAAATTAGATCAAACAATTTGTTTAGATATAATTATATTAGTTAGGATTGATATTCCGCTTGATTATAGGAGATTATTTTGTAAAGTAGTTACTCCTAATCACTATGAATATGTACCAATACTCTCTATAATATATAACGTAGAAATTATATTTCTTCATATCATTGTATTAGAGCCTATACGAGTCTTCCTTAGGCTAACCTTCATTCTGCCAAGTGAGCATTAGTAAATACCTTTGCTTCCTTCTTCCTTCAGTTTTATCCGGACAACAAAACTTATATATATATATACATGCATTCCTTTTTTTATTGGGTTACCTACTTTAGACACCCAACTTCTATCCTTAGCAATAACCATTTCTAGCAGTATTGTGTTCCACTTGCGGTCACCTTGGGTCGACATCGTACTAATAATAGTCACCATATTTTTAGATGTCCATTTTTTCTCATCATGGGCACCATTAGGAGTGTTGACAGTAGATCGACACACCACCAAAGGACGATCATTAGACGACTTGCGTGTGAATCTCACGTCTCTTGATCATTTTGCTTCTAGGGATGGTAATGGGTTGGGTTAGTTCGGGCCTAGGGTAGCGGGCCTGAGCCTGACTAGGCTAAAGGTAGCTTGGCTTGAGTCTTCGCCAGGGCTGATTTTTTTTTAAAATTTAAAGATGCAAAAATGTCATTTGCTTATAAGGGTCAGGCCTAGACAGCTCGAGCCTAATCCAAGGTTTGATCAACCTGGGCCTTGCTCGTTAACTTTGGGGCGGACTGGACTGGATCCCAATTTCCATCTCTATCTACTTCTCCATACACACGTCGATGCATGGAAGATTGTACAACACTAATACAACCTTCAATAACCCTCTTTGATGGCAAAAACTCCTCTCAACCATCCTTATGCTAACGACATACAACGGTGACACTTTGGTGTAGTTCTTTGACAACATGTTTGAAGTTGTGTGCAAGGTACTCAATTAAGTTATGTTTACTAGATTTATTCGGGTTTTTGTGATTATTTTGGCATAATTACTGGGAAAGATCCCTATGGTAATAAGTTGGAGTGTGCTGCTAGTCAACTAGTATTTTTGGGTGTAACAGCAACGTGATTCTGGTGCTGATGTCTAAGTGTGGGTCATCAGATGCTTTAGTCTGGATGTTAGATGGCGGTAATGTTTTTTTTTTAATGGTCTTAACTCACAATTTGAAGTTGCCAAGTTTATGATTCTTTCTAACATTCAAATTTCTTCCTCAAATGAGGTTTTTACACGAATACTCTGCACAGATGTTGGTACATATGTTCTCCTAACATTCAAACCTCAAGTGCCCTCGTAAGTCAAAATAATGGATAGGACACTGAAAAATCAATTCATAAGACTTATAGTAGCGATAGGAAATTGGGATCATAAGAATCAAGATGTTAGAGCAATTATTTGTCGATGCTATTATGAGCCGGGTCATACTAAATGTCTGTGTCAAAAGCAATATTATAGTTTCGTACTGTACCAGCCGAAAAATGGTATGAAACTGGGTATATAAGTACCGGTCGTCGGTACTGATTGGTACCTTAAATTTTAAAAATTTGGAGGACTGTTTTGCAAAAAAAAAAAAAAATCTTAAAACACCCCCCATCCTGATGCTGCTTTGCTACTTTCACTCTCTCTCAGTTCTACTCTTCGACGACTGTCCTCTTTGGCGACTCTCCACCATTGATTCTATCTCTCTCTCTCTCTTCGGGACTTTCCACTCTTCCATTCGGGCAATAAGAAACCAGTGCAACACCCATCAACAATACATAGCCAAACCTACCCGCAAAAGAGCAAAAAGGGAACAAGTCAAATTACCCAAAGATTTCAATTGAGGACTGATCCCATGATTGCATTTCATGGAACACCTCATAATCTCCTTCAAGAGTTTCTAATTCTTACTAGTGTGGGTCGTTAGAAAGGTAAATGGTCTAAGAGAACGAAAAATTCTGAGTGAATCAGGCCTTGCAAATGCTTACTCTACCCACTAGTTTCATGAGCTATTCTCCATCTCCATCTACCAAGTTAACAATGGAGACACACAAAGGGAGAGTGAGAGACACGACTGTAGTAGAAGTAGGTTGGTGAGTGGTGATTGTTATACGACAGTCAAAACATGTGGTTGTTTTTTTACTAGCTAAACTCTTGATCAGAACAAGAAAAAAAGACACCGTTTTAGGTAGGAATAAGAAACTATATATTATGGTAATTAAGAAAAAACATTGTTTTTACAATGTATAAGAATTTAAGTTAAATTTTTATTAAATTAAACTTATAATTTTACAAATATCTGAAAAATAATATTAATGAAAATAAATAAATTACTATTATTTTAAATTTCAATTATTATGATTTTTGGAAATAGGTTGATGTAAAATTATAAATTATATAGTACAATATATTTAAGAACTATTTTGCAATTTTTTAAAAAATTCAAGGACCATTTTATAAATTTAAAAATTACCCAAAACGATACTTAATATTGATCGATACCAGTACAGTACCATATCATAATCAAATCTGGTACTAATACTGATATTGTATTCATAACATTGGTAAAAAACTGATGAATAAATCTCAAAATTTTCATTTTGCTCATGTTGCAACTAATACTACTGCACCAAACTCATCCATAGAAAAGATAATTATAGTTTCTATAGAAGAGTTTGCTTAGTTCACACAGTACTAAGAAGCATTAAAAAATTTATCCCATCCTATCACACTATTGCTAATTTAGGTAACACACGCTCGTGTCTCTTTTCATCTTTATCACAATGGGTCATTGACTCTTGTGCCTTAGATAATTTGACAGGTAATCCTAATCTTTTTTCTACTTTCCAAAGCCACTTGTCTCCTTCCTTTGTTACCCTAACCAATGGATCTACTTCTTTTGTTATTGGATATGGAACTATTAATCCCACTCCATTAATATCTTTATCATTTGTCTTAAACTTATGGGGATTCTCCTTTAATTTATTATCTATGAGCAAACTCACTCGTACCTTGGATTATTATATCTTATTCTTTCCTGATCTTTGTATTTTTTAGGATCTAATGACAAATAAGATTATTGGTAAGGGACGTGAATCAAGAGCTCTATACATTATGGATACACAGATGCTAAGATATATTGCTTGTTCAAGTGTCTTAACTCCTTTTGAAGCTCATTGTCGGTTAGGACATCTCTCTTTACCTTTATCAAAGAAGTTATGTCCTCAATTTCTTAATATATCTTTCTAAGACTGTGAGTCTTATCAGTTTACTAATTATCATCTTCTCCCTTCACTCCCTCGAATGACAAAAAGAGCCAGTTTTTCATTTGAATCAGTACATTATGATGTTTAAGGTCCATGTTTTGTTGTCTCTAAAATTGGGTTTCAATTTTTTCTCACTTTTGTTGATGATTTCTCTCGTATGACTTGGCTTTTTTAATGAAAAATCATTCTAAGTTATTTTCTCATTTCATTACGTTTTATACTGGGATCAAAACTCAATTTAATATCTCTATTCATACTTTGCTAAGTGATAATGCCATAAAATATTTTTCCACATCATTTCAATCCTAGATGATCCAAAATGGCATTCTTTATCAGTCATGTGTTGACACACCATCTAAAAATGGTGTCACTGAAAGAAAAAATTGAAATCTCCTTGAAAGAGCTTGAGTACTCTTATTTCAAACACATGTTCCCAAACCATTTTGGGCCAATGCTATTTCCACAACTTGTTTTTTGAACAATCATATGCCTTCATTTGAGATTCCTTATAATGTCCTTTTTGCCACTAAACCCTTGTTTCCTATTCTACTACAAATTTTTGTTAGTACTTATTTTGTACTCCATGTTCGTTTTGAAGTTACCAAATCAGATCTTAAATCTTTAAAATGCGTTTTTTTGGGCTACTCTTGCCTACAAAAGGACACCGGTGGTACTGTCCTACTTTAAACAAATATCTTGTGTCAGCTGATGTTTCTTTTATGGAAAATATTCTCTTCTCCCCTGATTCTTCAATTTTTGAAAAGGTGGACGATGACCTCTTAGTTTACACGATCACCTTTCTCACTACAAATGCCACTCTACATATGATCCTCCTACCCAACCACAACCACCACCTATTCACTTGCTCTATTCTGGAAGATGCAATCATCTTGATACAAGTTCACTACTTTTCTCTTCTTCATCACCAAATCCCACAACACATGATCCAAAACTTCCAGTTGCTCTTCACAAATGTAAACATCAATGCACCTATCCTATTTCCTCTTTTGTTTCTTACGATTATTTGTCTCTCTTCTTGTTCTTTTGTTGCCTTATTTGATTCCTTGACCCTCCAGAAAATTGTCATGAAGCCTTATCTCATCTTGGTTGGCGTAATGCCATGATAGATGAGATGAATGCTTTGGATGCTAATGGTACATGGGACTTGGGGACTTACCTATTAGAAAGAACACCATTAGATGTAAATGGTTGTTTGCTGTTGAAATCAGTTCTGATGGATTTATGTTTTGATTTAAAGTACAACTTGTAGCTATGCCCACCTCTATAGTGTGGATAATTCTAATACTTTCTCTCTTATGGCTAAACTGACTTCTATTCATCGATTCATTTCTTTAGTAGCTACTCATGATTGAACCCTACATCAATTAGATATCAAGAATGCTTTCTTATATGGAGATCTTTGGAGGAAATGTATATAGAGCAACTAGTTGGATTTGTTGCTCAGGGGGAGAATGGGAAAGTTTGTTGTCTTCACAAATCCTTATATGGTTTAAAACAAAGTCCCTGGGTTTGGAAAATTTAGTCAGGCAATGGAAAAGTTTTGCATAAGTAAGAGTTATTCTGATCAGTTAGTATTCTATAGACCTTCTATATCTGACTTCATTCTCCTTTTTTTTTTTTATGTAGATGATATTGTTATCACTGGTGATACTATGGTTTTAAAACTCCATTGTTAGCAAAGTTATGGTTTGATAATCAAGCAACACTACATAATACTTCGAATTATGTGTTCCATTAATGAATTAAACTTATCGAGAAAGATTGTCTTTTTGTTCGTAAAAAAGTACAACAAAACTTGATTTCCATAAGATATGTTAAAACTGGAGAACAACTTGGGGATATTTTCACAAAGACTCTAACTGGAGCTTAGGTGAATTATATTTGTAACAAGTTGGGCATGATTAATATCTATGCTCCAACTTGAGGGGGAATGATACAGATTCTATCAAATAAACTATTTAGATATCATTATATTAGTGAGGATTGATATTCTGCGTGATTAAAAGAGATTATTCTATAAAGTAGTTACTCCTAATCACTATAAATATATATCAATACTCTATATAATATATAAAATAGAAATTACCTTTCTTCATATCAATGTTAATAGACTGCTCGTGGCAAATGGGAGCATGTTCGTCAAGAAGTTGAACACATGTTCAGGCAGGGCCGACCTATTTTAGTGGGGACCACCAGGTAAACTCCAGCCTTAAAATTATTATACAATATTTACTGCAGTGGAAGTATTAGTTTAGAAAGGACTTGAACTGGAGAGGGAGGATTGCTGGTTACAGTTGCAGTTATTTCTTGTATGGGGATCTTTTTAGAAGATTTTTATGTTGCATCCCTCACCTATTATTATCTTCCTTTGGGTTCTTCTTAATGCAGTGTTGAGAATTCTGAATATCTTTCTGATCTGCTGAAGGAGTGGAAAATTCCCCACAATGTCCTTAATGCACGACCAAAGGTTAGTTAAATTTACCAGCACTGGACTGTGTGTGGTTTATAGTTTTTCATTTTAGTGTGGTGAAACAATTCAACCCAATAAATTAAGCGGTAGGGTTAGGGTTTAGAATAGATCATATATGAGCTCTAACGGTTAGCTACCTTTGCATACTACGTTAGCAGTGCTGTGTAATCCTTTAACTTGGGACATTTCATTATTTGAGTCAGTATGCCGCAAGGGAAGCTGAAATTATTGCCCAGGCAGGAAGAAAATGTGCTATTACTTTATCCACAAATATGGCTGGAAGAGGTACTGACATAATTCTGGGAGGAAATCCAAAGGTAGGTATATTTGTTGCCATTTTTTTTTTAAACTTTTATCTTCTTGTTTCTGTAGGAAAAATCTGTAAGACCTTAATTTTTGGATAAGCATATGAGTCTTGGATGATAAATTTGTGTTCATACCAACATCCATGTGGCGAATGGCCATGTTACAAACTTTCGATCTAAGTAAGAAGTTTGAAAGAAGGGTGCTATAGGGTGGGTGGAGTGGGTTCAGGGAAAAAGTATAAACTACACCTCCTTAATGCAAGTCATCATCCTATGCCAAAAAAAGTTGTCATGTATATGGCTTTGCATTCATTAACCATCTTTGATTCTTTAATGACATCTGTCAGCCTTTTGATTGTTGTAGATGCTTGCAAAAGAGATCATACAGGACAGC
Source organism: Erythroxylum novogranatense (assembly GCA_029891385.1). Taxonomy (NCBI): domain Eukaryota; kingdom Viridiplantae; phylum Streptophyta; class Magnoliopsida; order Malpighiales; family Erythroxylaceae; genus Erythroxylum; species Erythroxylum novogranatense. Next base: position 38,050,830 of record CM057225.1, read on the forward strand.
TTGCTTTCTTTCCTAACGAAAGAGGCTCTGAAAGTTGAAGATGATGGCGACATAATTTCACATAAGGTTACTGTGTATAAAACTTATTGTGATTGTTGCTAGACAAGTTGCCATGATTATCAATCATTTTCTTTTGTGCAGGTATTATCAAAGATAAAAATAGGCCCAACCTCACTAGCTCTGCTAGCAAAGACAGCACTCATGGGTTTGTGCTCTACTCTAAAAGCTTTTTGTACCACCTGCTTTCAGATTGGATATAATTTGTATTGAAATGTTATTCATTGTTGAATATGATTCCCCAGCTAAATATGTTGGTAAAAGTGAGGGCAAGAGCTGGACATATGTGAAGGCAAAATCAATGATATCAAAGTCGGTGGAAATGAGCCAGTCGATGGCCTCTGAAGAGTTGCAAAAACTTGTTGATGAGCAGTCTGAGATGTACCCTCTTGGCCCAACAATAGCACTTACTTATCTTTCAGTTCTTAAAGATTGTGAAGCTCATTGTTCCAATGAGGGGTCTGAAGTGAAGAGACTTGGTGGACTTCACGTGATTGGAACATCTTTACATGAGTCCCGCAGAATAGATAATCAGGTGCCTATCAATTGCTATAGCAGTTGAGTTTTAAGCAGGCCTTTTTATATTTTGATACCTTTTATCTTAACAAAAAATCATTTCGGTTTGTAAGTAAATGGCATCGTGATAGTAGCATAAAGTGCATTGGCCCAATTGATTGGCATATGTTCTTTTCAGCATACATATCCTTACTGCCCACACTTGTTGAATTGGTGCTCCAAACATCAGTTCACATCAAGGCTAACAAAAGTGTTATTGTTCTCTGATAAGTTATTCTTTCGGAGCAGGTTCACTACCTGCCAGTGAACTCTTCACTTAATTATTTTGATTTACCAATATTAAGATTTAATCATATAGATGTTTAAACTCCACATCTTGAAGTATGATGTAACAAATATTAACACTGCCAACTCCTTATTGATTTAAAAATTCTTTGTCACTGCTTCCACTTCTATGCATAGATGTAAGTTTAAGCTGATTTTTTGCTATTTTATCCCTTCCCTCGCTAAAAAAAAAAGCTTCGAGGTAGGGCAGGAAGGCAAGGGGATCCTGGATCTACACGATTCATGGTGAGGTAATATTATAATTAAGCTTTTGCCACTTTTTTTCCTCTGCTTCTTGTTATAGTATTCTGAGATTGGCTGTAATCATCCTTGATTTGCTTGAATAAGAATTAAGTGCAGAATTAGATTTTTTTTTGGTTAATCAAGAGATATTATTAAGTAATGTGTATATCATTTCTTCCTATAAATAGGGTTTTGATAGCACCACAGATTCTGATAGCACTATGGGTCCTAAACCCATAGTGACTTATTATAGGAGAAAGAGGGAGAAGGGACTGAACATGGGCCTCAAACCCATGTTGACATATTCTAGGAGAATCAAGAGGGGTGAGTCAGCTAACGGTTAGGGAAATTCATTAGAGGAGAGAGAGAGAGTACTATGTAAAGAGAATCATCTTGGGTTATTTTGCATTGTCTTCGGCTGATAGCTTAAAGGGCCATTAGTGGCTGGTAGCTTAGTGCTTGTGGATTATACTACGAGGCTAAAGCTAAATATCAATAAAATACCTTATTCTCATTCATTTGCTTATCATTGGTGCTTTCATTGAGAGACCCAGTGTATGCAAACAAGAATGGCTTCCCAGAAGTGGGAAGCAATGGATGCTCGTATTACCGCAGTAGAAACGAAGTTGTTGGACCATACGGTTCAACTGGGTAACTTACATAAGGGAGTCGATGACCTCTCCAGGGCATTAGCGGAGATGCACGCTGAAATGAGAGAGGGGTTCCAACGACAGGCAGCACGTCAAACACTAGAGGCAGGGTCGAGTTCAGTGGAACGTGGGAAGTCGACTCACACGGCGCTAGAAGGTAGCGGCATTACCTCCATGGCGTCGGAAGAACACCAGCTCCGAACGAAGCGGGTAGAGCTCCCTCCATTCTAAGGTGATGACCCGATAGGGTGGATCTCACGTGCCGAACTGTATTTCACCATTCAGGGGACTCCTTTGGAGTTTCGAGTGCAGCTGGCACAGATTTGCATGGAGGGCATGACATGGCACTGGTTTAAGGTCCTCCTAGCATCAACGCCCGAACTGGATTGGGAGACCTTCAAAAGAGCTTTGTTCGACCGGTATGGTGACCATTTCAACGGGAATCCTTTCTCCCAGCTGAAGACTTTGACGCAACAGGGAACGGTTGATGAATACGTGGAGATGTTCGAAATGTTGATGGCTCAAGTCCCTCCTCTTCCCGAAGATCAGTACATGGGTCTCTTCCTTGGAGGACTGCGAGAGGATATAAGGTTGGAGGTGGTGGCGCTGGATCCTCCTTCTCATTACCGAATGATAGCAGCAGCACGAGCGGTGGAGCGTAAGCTGACTCCATCGACTCACCCCAAACCGACCATGGGCTGGAGACCCATGGGCGTCCCGCGAGTCGGGCCTTCCAACCCGACAGTAGGAGGACGCGATTGGGTCGGATCCCGACCCGGACTGGCTTGACCCTAAGCGCCCACCGGAGGAGACACAAATCCGTGGGTTAGTCGAGAGGGAGGAGCTGATCGACGTTCTGGCATGGAGAGAACCACCGAAGGACGTCCAAAAGGGACTAGAAACCTTTCTTACCAGGAGTTGATGGATCGGAGAGCCAAAGGTTTGTGTTTCAAATGTGGCCAACATTACAGTCCAACCCATATTTGCCCCGATAAACATCTTCGACTACTGATTTGGGAGGGAAATGAGGAAGAAAAGGGATCACCTTCTGGTTCGGGTGACAGAGAGGAAACCGAAATGGGAGAGGCATGGGAGATGGTCTGTCAAGTCGCGGAATATGGAGAAATAGCTCAGTCCAAGACTCTTAAGGTTGAGGGCAAATTGGCAGAGGTCCCCATCTTGTTCCTCATCGATAGTGGGGCAAGTCACAACTACCTTTCGCACGAATTGGTGATTACCTTGGGGTTAACTGTTATTCCAACCGCAACCTATGGAGTCCAATTGGGGAATGGGACAACATGCTTCTCACAAGGTCGGTGTAGGGGACTTGTGGTGCTAGTAGGGAATGTGGAATTACTGCTTGATGCATACATTCTTCAGTTGGGGGGAATCGATTTGGTTTTAGGTGCAGAATGGTTGGAGACCTTAGGAGAAGTTAGGACAGATTTCAAGTAGAAAACAATGAGCTGGGGGTTTGAACACGGGAAAGAGGTAGTTACCTTGAGAGGGCAAGGCTATAAGCAGTCCCAACCAATTTCTGCCTTGCAAGGAGTACTTCAGTCCATTGCAATGGAGGTTCAGAATGAACAGCAGAAGGGTGAGGTTCATGTGCTTGTTTCAGAAAATAGAACCACCTTAACCCCAGGCCAAATGCAGGAATTAAAGAAAGATAACTTTTCTTGGGGACCCGAAGCTCAAAGAGCCTTTGAAGAGCTGAAGAATTATCTAGTTTCTTTTCCTTGTCCTCAATCTTGGCTGAACGGACTGTCCAGAAAAATCAAGAGCAAGCTGTGGAATGGCTGGTGCTACGAAAGGAGAAACCTATTGAAGAAGCCCCTTGGATAGCTGCTGCCCAACTACAACAGCGATTCCCCTCCTTCTGCCTTGAGGACAAGGCAGATTCTGAAGAGGGCGGCATTGACAACACCACAGATTCTGATAGCATTATGGGTCCTAAACCCATAGTCACTTATTCTAGGACAAAGAGGGAGAAGGGACTGAACATGGGCCTCAAACCCATGTTGACATATTCTAGGAGAATCAAGAGGGGTGAGTCAGCTAACGGTTAGGGAAATTCGTTAGAGGAGAGAGAGAGTACTATGTAAGGGAAGGGGGAGGAGTACAGAGGATCATCTTGGGTTATTTTGCATTGTCTTCGGCTGATAGCTGAAAGGGCTATTAGTGGCTGGTAGCTTAGTGCTTGTGGATTATACTACGAGGCTAAAGCTAAATATCAATAAAATACCTTATTCTCATCCATTTGCTTGTCAGGTTTCTTGTACTATATAACTTACACACTATTTCAATAAGAAACATGTAGCCTTCTGCTTGTTGTGTCCGTGGATGTAAGCCTTTATGGCTAAACCATGTAAATCTTGTCTATATCTCTCTCCTACTTTCTTCCCTATATTTTTACATTTCAACATGGTATCAATGCAAATTCTTTAAGTCAGCTAATTGATGTTCCTTGTGAATCACCTATGTCTTTCCTTGGACCCTTGTGAATTCAAGACCTTGCTAATTAGAGGTGGTGTTGATTTGGTGATCTCTTCCCAAAGTGAGCAAGAATTTTTGGTTGTTGGTTCAGTGGATCTCTCTTCAAATGAGAGTGTGTTATGTTGTCTTGATGAATCTCTTCCAAAGTAAGAAGGGGTTTACGTCATTGGTTGAAGCATCTATGTTCCAACTTGAGGTAGAGTATTAGAATATCTAGAAATTGATTACAGTCATCCATGACTTTCTATAATTAGAATTAATTGTAAATTAGATATTATTATGTGTATCGAGAAATACTATTACCTAATATACACATCATTCCTACCTATAAATAGGGCTTCTTGTACTATGAGATTTGCACATGATATCAATAAAAAACACGTAGTTTAACACTCAAGTTCTGTATCCGTGTTTCTCTACCATATTATATCCATAAATTTTAAGTTTCAACATATGAACTGATTGTAATGCTATAGAAGTCATTAAAGAAATGCCTCTGTTATGAGAACTATAGATGTTTTGTTTTACAGTATAATTTATGTTTGCCTGCTCAAGTTCATTTTTCACTGGTAGTACTCATGAAACCAGTAATATGGAAAGCTTGTATATCAATGAAGGACAGAAGTACATTTAAGATGTTCGCTTCACCACTACTTTATTCCTTTCGTTCCCTTTCATTTTCTTTTTACTCTATTTTCAGTTCATTTCTTTCAAATTTTAATCATAGGAGGTAGATAAATGACTTCTATTAGTTTACTAAGATTTTTGTACAGGACTTTCTTACTACTATCCTTTATTTATTTTATTGTTAAACCATATGCGGAAGATAGATCTTTTTGCGTATTCCGATGATTATGTTGGTTTGAGATGTATTGAATCTGAATCTCTTGGTGCCAAATTTGAGTGTGTAGTTTAGTGCTTTAGCTGATCCTGTGATTTTATTGCTTATGAAACAGCTTGCAGGATGAAATGTTTCAAAAGTTTAATTTTGATACTGAGTGGGCTGTGAAACTTATCTCAAGGATTAACAACGATGAAGATATACCAATTGAAGGGGAAGCTATTGTAAAGCAGGTAAAGCTTTTAAAACATGCCCCTAGCTTGCTATCACTTGTTTCTTAATCCTATATGTTCTTTCAGTCATGGAATGTCTTACTGCTAATTTCAACTGTGTTGAATTTTCAGCTTCTGGGACTGCAAATCAATGCAGAGAAGTATTTCTTTAACGTGAGGAAGAGTCTCGTTGAGTTTGATGAAGTATTAGAGGTATGCATCTTGGAAAAGCAACTACCTTATTTGGAGTATCACAGTTTCCACTTTTTTTTACCTTCGATCTTAATAGCAGATGCTCAACAATGGTGACCCATCCATTTTCACATGTTGCTAGTTGAATAAGGAATTACTAAAGTTTTAAGGATTACACATGACAGTGATCTCCCGTGTGTATGCAATGGCTCATAAATGGGCAGAACTGCTGGCGTCTATTATGCTTCTTTTTTTCACACAAATGGTCTAAATATAGTTGGCAAACTGCATATACGTGATCAAATTGCATATATTGTCAACTGATAAACACCATATGACAATGTTGATAGCATTGAATATTTGAATAAATAATAGCAAATGTAATCTCTTTTACTCATTTGATTCTTTTTGTTACGTCAGGTACAAAGGAAACATGTCTATGACCTTAGGCAATTAATTTTAACTGGAGATAGTGAAAGTTGCTCCCAACATATATTTCAGTAAGTTTCTTTTCTGGTTTTAGTTATGCCTACTTATTATAGGTACTATCAGACCTTTAGTTTCAATGGACTGGCTCATCCCTATTATTTGCAATAAAACCTCTAAAAGTAAAAAGTAATGATGTTGGTACCACAATTAAAAGAGGTATTAATTAATTGAGAATTAATTTAACGTATTAGTTCAAGTCAGGACTATAAAAATTATTATATTATAAAAATTATTAATTTATTGATTATTAATTGATGAAATTTTCTCATGAAACAAACATGCTTGTATCCAGAAGCCTATCTCTCATAAAATGGTGATACCATTTATATTCTGCTGGATACTTTATAACCCTAGTGAAGATGATTTTGGAAATTAATCATTTGTCTGGTTTGACTGCTTGTATTACATTGTGATAACATACTATTATAGATCTCAATAAGGATGGATATTACTAAGCAGAAATTCTGGGAAGATGTCCACGTGTCTCCCTTTTACATGGTACTTATTGAACATTAATAACCGTACTGCATATTCAACACAAAATATTGGGAATCTCTAACATGAAACTAAATATAACATGCCTTCACAAACAAGAAATAATAAAGTCAACATACTTCAAATCCTGAGCATTTGAGATGATAGTGTTTGGCTGGGACCTTCCTCGCCAGTTTTAGTAATCTACCTGGAACTTGTTGGTCTGGGTAGTGTGAAGACATCAATAAGTGCATTTTTGTTTCTTCAATCTTGTTTCATTTAAGTGTGGCTGTGTGTGCACATTTCTGCATCTGTCAAAATCTAAAAGGTATACGAGTATGTCTGCACGTAAGAGTAAGTTGCCTCTGATATTACCTCTGTATTATCCTACCATGTGAAGCCTTCTTGAACTGTTTAATGCTGTTAAAGAGCAAGCTGTTTGTTTAGGTACATGCAAGCAGTGGCAGATGAAATCGTCCTTGGCAATGTTGATCCCATAAAGGTAGATGTGATACACCTGTACAATAAATTTCCAGTGCTTTTACTAATTTCCTTAAGTTACTTGATTAGCATCCACGAAGCTGGAGTCTGGGTAAACTCTTGAAGGAATTTATTAATGTTGGGGGAAAGCTATTGGAGGGTTAGTTCGGTCAAGATCCTTCTTTGTTTGTTTTAATTTCTGCCTACTCTGGCTCTGAGGGTCATTGATTTCAGAATTTCCACTCTCAATGACCCTCAGAATTTCCACTCTTTGAAGATAATCGTTATTGTGTAAAATATTTTTAGGTTCAGTTGCAATGATTACCGAGGAAGCCTTGCTTAATTCTCTTCTAAAATTACATGAACTGAGTTCTATAGATGTCAACAATTTTCATCTTCCGAATCTGCCAAGGCCACCAAATGCCTTTAGAGGAATCCGCAAGAAGAGCTCTTCCTTAAAACGATGGCTTGCAATCTGCTCAGATGAGCTGATCAAGTGAGCAAAAACTTTTTATTTGGATATCCTGGAGCAGTGCAACTTGTATCTAACTTGTAGATAACTGGCTACAGTGACGGCAGATACCGAGTAACTACTAACCTCCTTCGCAAGTACCTTGGAGATTTTCTGATTGCTTCATATTTAACTGCTGTTGAAGAATCTGGTTATGATGATGCATACATTAAGGAAATTGAGGTTAGCCCTGCCTTTTAACTGCTTCTTTCTTTTGGGCTAAAGATTCAGTGTGACTGCTTACTGAGGTACTCCTCTCACTATATGAAAGATGTGTGTTTTAATTAGAATTCTTGTTGAGCACGATAAAAATTATTTTCAGAAAGCTTTTAAAAGGAGCTAACTGTTTCTAATGATAAGAAATGTGCAGCTTGAATCATTAATTAAAATATCAAGTTCACATGTCTCAGTAGCCTATACATTGCATAGCGGTAAATTTGTTGAATCTTGGGGTTGGCAAAGATGGCTGCTTGCAGTTGTGCATCCGTATTGCATTTAGTTCCTATTAACTTATTGTACGTTTCAATCAGACGTGAACAATGTTAATACTATTGAATCTAATTCTGTAAGTAACTAATTACACTATCATATGGATTTTCTTGAGAACATCTGCTAAAACCTTTTGATGGACATGCCAATTATTTTTATTCTTAATCCCTTTGGTTAATCTATACAGTAGTTGGCAATCATTCAATGGTAAATATTTAGTGGTTTGTGGTGCTGGATTATTCATATTTGTGCATATTTTCTCTTTCAAGGAAATCTGACATTTGTCCCACTGGATGGCAATCTTGCATGTTTTCTTTCTTTTAACTTTTTTCTTTGATACCCATTGAATGTAGAAAGCAGTTCTTCTGAAAACTTTGGACTGTTTCTGGAGGGATCATCTTGTAAACATGAACAGGCTTAGTTCAGCGGTAACCCATATGATACTTTTTACCTTTAACTTGTTCAACTTTCCAAAATGTGCAAGATGACATCCAACCCCTTTCAGGTTAATGTAAGAAGTTTTGGGCATCGTAATCCTCTTGAAGAATACAAAATTGATGGGTGTCGATTTTTCATTTCAATGCTGAGTGCAACTCGGAGAATAACTGTAGAAACTCTCTTGCAGTATTGGTCTTCCCCCATGGAGTCCCAAGAACTCTTTGTATAAAAGCCTAAGAGGTAAGCAACTTATGACTTTCTTTCACTTTTTGTTGAACATTGCTCTTTAATCAGGCTTATTAAGGGTTGTGTTACTTTTAGGATTCTGTCAGCATCAGGACTAAGGGATGCAATATCGTTTCTTTAATGGATTGAGTTTAACTTTCACATGGGGTCCATGTTAGCAGCTTTGTTTTTTTTTTGGGTTGGTTGGTTGGATGAGATTATACTGGAATTCTTGGATCTTTGGTCATATATCAGCTATCTAAACTTGGATTGGGTAAAGCTCTCTGTTTAACTAAGCATTGCATCTCAGCGATGGTGGTCTAGCTCGAATTCTTTGGCAGCAGACAGTGTATCAAATGTTGAAGTTCATTATTATGGTTAACATCTTTGTTCCCCAGAATGATTTGGAGATTGCTGGATTATTGTAGCCTATCATGTCTTCATCCGCAATTGTTGAGATCTTCAGCTAATTGGACACTTCGGTGCTGAAACAGAGAGCTACATGGTGACCAAGTGGCCAGAAGATATCCTAAACAAAACATATTTTTTGTTTAGTAAGCTAGCTGTTTTCGTTATCAAAAGTAAAAAGACCTTTGCGATTTTATTGATCGCTTCTTTTAACTCCCTTTCAACTTTCCCTTTTACAATCATAGGTTTTGTAAATTTGTAGACCAAAATACAGCGGTTTGGTATCATCATACTTCTCATGGAAGAGGAGTAGAATGCCTAGAGATTCTATTTGCCTTGGTGTGGATTGCAGTTCACTTTCTTGTATTCTTGCATGAAATCCTTTCAACTGACGCTATTCAATAGATCTAACTTTTATCAGCTCTAGTTCATTCTTGTATGAAATTTGCCTTGGACCAGCACAGATAAATGCTGTGATGACTAATGAGGTACTTAGCTTTCTTTTTTTTTAATATACAAGGACGTATGTACTTAAAAAGAGTCGCTAATTCAAAATACATCCGGATCAAATAAAATTATCAGCAGTTATTTACCCAAAAAAGAAATTATCAAGAGTTCAATCTACTGAACCTCATCAGTTGATATTTATCAATTGAAAAAAAAAATGAAAGATGGTGTTTGAAGTTATGAATCTGTGGAAGGCTTTGGAACATAAACATCAATTTTGATGGATACTTTAAAGGGAAGAATGAACTTGCAGATTCGATTGCCAAAATCTAGTGGAAAGTAACACAATCTTTTGCTCAAGGGAACATTGAATAAGCTTCAGGAATACTGACACTCCATTCTTAAGTCAATAAAGTTAATTAAATTCGTACAAGTCCAATTATTTTTATAACATATATTCAAGCATTAACGATGCTCTAAGACATGGTTTCACGTAAATTAATGTGCTTTCTGTGTCCTGCAGACAAGAATCCCGGTATATGGGTACAGTGCGTCACCCGTTGACAAAAGCATATGCTAAACAGTTGTTTTGGTTGGTAGTTATCTTCTAACTGAACAAATTGTTTCCAGTCAAGTTTCAATTGTATTAGTTAGCTAACTGCAAATCAACTTATTTTTCAATACTGTCGGCTAATTAATTAAATAGGTTGGTGTGAGTGGTTCGGCACTGTCATTCCTTAATCAGAAATCTCGAGTTCGAGTCCTAAGAATGGAGAAATCTATTTGGTCAGCACTTTACCCCTTACGGGTTGACCCGGTACGAGCGGGAATTAGTCTGGGAGTAGATGACTTAAAGGCACCTTCTCAAAATTAGGACCCTCCTAAAATATTTCGTGGGCTTACAAAAAAAAAAATACTGGCGGCTAATTTGTGGACTTGAAATTAAATTTCATTATGAATAGATTATTTGACTTTAAGTGATCTCTCTTTCATATGTTTGCTTCCAAATCAAAAAATTAAAATTATTATTTGTAAATTCCAAACCATTGCTCATAACTGAGATCTGATCTTCTGTGTCAGCAACGCCGGCCCTACCCTGTGCCACTCCATCCTAGCCACCCATATACGTGAGTCTCACATAAATAGGTGACTAGGATGGAGTGGTATAGGATAAGGCCAGTGTTGTTGGCACAGAAGATTTGAAGGCCTCATAATTACGTCTTTAATTTAGCTAATCTCATAATGACTTCGCTACTTCCTTAAATAAACAAATATATATAATAACAAATTTTGACATGGACCGTTTTTATTATAATCTATTAAGTTAATTAAAAATTATAGGAAGACAAGGATACATAATAAAACTGAATCTCTGTACAGACACCCTAGACATTTTTTTTGTTTTCTTTTCCCCCCTGTTTTGTTCATTACCTGTACATTGCATAGTCAGCTCCACGTGAAACGTGGTTGAGGAGAGACAGGAAAGGAAGAATTCTTGAAATGGAAGAAAGGTAATGGAAACATGTAGCCGTGTACTCTAATATGAATAATATAGTTGCACACAAAATGGGAGGATTCATGAATCTTAACACAGATTGACTCCATTGAAGGTGCTTCCTTCATGTGCTAAGAAGACATTGTTATGGGGGAATGCACTTGGATGACTGATTATATTCCTAGCTTCAATTATATAAACTCATTATGTTTCCTTTTCTGTAGTCTTTGTATTCAACGATCTAAAAATGGTACCAAATATTGAATATTAATGGAGAAATAAGTTTCAACAATGGTCAAAATTTGCGATAAATAATTTAAATTTATATGTCACATCCATTAAAAAATGTCCATTCCCAAATCACTTACAAAGAGGTAGTTTGTGTATAGATATTGTAAATCTAAACATTAAAATAAGTTGTTCAATAATACTAGTATTTGGTGTGAAAATTAATTTTGCAATATTATTAATCTTTAGTGATTTTGATAGGCAATAATTTTTTGTTACGTTATTAGTTTAAATGGTATAAGAAACTTATGAAAATCCTTTAGTGAGAATATAATTTCTTAAAAATCCATCTCCTTGTTGACTTTGAAATTTAATTTTATAATATTTTAAGTTATCTCATTATTTTGATATTGTTTGAACTTTGAACCAAGATTTTCTTCATTCAAGTAAACTCAATTAAGTAACCTCATAAGGTCAACTTCTTTAAATATTCCCAATCATATATAATAACAAAAATTAATAGTCATAGTTACCAATTATTTAAAAGAAAGCACGACCATCTATAGTCTATATTGATAAAAAGTGAAAAGAAAAAGAGGCAGAACTTGGATGAGATACTGAATTCACACTTAGAACTTAAGACTAAAGGGTATGACCTTTTCTTTTAAATGCTGTAAGGCAGATCTAGTTTTAAACAAAACTAGATCTGCCTTATTCATTTTTTGACCATTTATTCTGCAGTAAATTTCACTTTATTCACGTGTTTAATTCATATCTAATTCTTTTATTAATGAATGTTCTAAATAACTCTTTTAATCACTTTTATAATTTTAATAAATACTGTGATTTGTAAATAAAATTTTACAATTTGATAAACATTAAAAACTTTTTGTCAACCAATTCTTCTATTTATCTCTTTCTTTTTTCCCTCATTAACAAGTTTGCAAAAGGATTTTTAAAACAAAAATATATATTTAATTGAGCGTGAAACTTTTCTTCTCCAATAAGACAATATTAAGAAAATTTACATATGTACGAATATATATAATTAATTGGAGAAAAGTTGTCTTTAATAGCCTCTCACTGTTGATTGCAAGGTCCAATGGTGTCTAATTTTGACTTTGGTGTTATTAGTTGTAAGTAAAAATCTTTGCCCTTTGCAACAAAAATTAAGAATCATATAATATTATTAAATAAGGTCATTTTCATAAATTAAATAAAGAATCACAATTTTTTTTAAAAAAAGATAATCTAATTTTGTTAAAAAACATTATCCAATAGCTTATATATAAAAAATGCATTAAATTTAAACTCAAGAAGTTTGATAATCTGAAAGAATTGAAGTTGGCTTAATGTTCTAGTGAGCAACGAGTTTTATTAGAAGTAGACAGCACACAAGTTATCAAACTTCTTGAGGAGGATCCTTCGTATACCCACTACAATTGAACCTTGATCTCCAAACTCAAAATGCTACTCCACAGAGATTGGGAACTGAAATGTCTACACACCTACCATGAAAGAAACTCCGCTGTCGATTGGATGACTAACTTTGTTTTAAGTCTTCCTTTAGGGTACCATGAATTTCCTATTCCTCCCCTTGGCATCAGTACTATCCTTGCACAAGATCGCTCTCGCACCACCTTCCTTAGGGGACATCCTTTGTAATTAGCGTTTGGAGGCATTTTGCCCCCCTGTTAAAAAAAAAAAAGAACAAGTTTTGTCACCGTTTATGTGATGAGCTCTAACTAGAAAGTGATATATATACGGCTTCAAATTTTCTGTTCTATTTTTGCTGTACCTATGTGTTCCAATCAATATCCAACCATACAAATTTTCTCTCTCCTAATTATTGTATGGTTGGATGTTGTTTAGAACACATGGGCACAACAAAAAGGAAACAAGAGATTTAAAGCCTATATATACACCCTCCCATCCCATGCACAAAGTTATCTCTAACAAAAAGCTTAGTATTTGCTACATTTCTCAAATTTCCTCGAACTCAATGGCAATTCCAGTGATTGATTTCTCCAAGGTTAATGGCTTTGGAGAAGAGAGAGCCAAGGCAATGGCCGAGATCGCCAATGGGTGCGAGGACTGGGGCTTCTTTCAGGTGACCCTTTTTTCACTCATTTTCTGTGCCAATTAGACTATTCCTGGAATTGTTATGATTTTATGAAACCAACAATTTCATGATTTGTTTGTTAAATCATTTAACAGCTGGTGAACCATGGAATTCCCCAAGAGCTTCTGGACAGAGTGAAGAAGGTTTGCTCAGAGTTCTTCAAGTTGGAAAGAGAAGAAGATTTCAAGAATTCAGCAATAGTGAAATCACTTTATAATCATTCAAAGAACGGTGAGAAGTTGGAAAATATGGACTGGGAGGATGTCATTACTCTTCCAGACGACAAAGATTGGCCACTGAAAACCCCTGGATTCAAGTAAGTTTCAATGAACCACCTTTAATCCATATATTTGTCTATATCAGACTTCAACTTTCATCATTAACGACAGGTTAAAACTTTTGATGCTTGCACACATTATTCATTACCAAGGTAGTCTTGGGATTTGGAAGATGTTTCACTCACCTGTTACCAGGACTGATTTCCTAGAAAACATAAAAGAATATCACCAGTCGTTCACTACCTTTCACTAAGTACGGTTCTTTAGAAATAATAACATGTATTACGAAAAATTTCCCAAAACAAAATAAACACGTATTATTGTATTAAGAAAGTTCAGTCAAAGTCGTTCTTCCTTGCCTAATTGTGTATCGAAGGAATCTAACTTATTGGTGCTGCTGGCAGGGAAACCATGGTCGAATACCGAGCTGAACTTAAGAAAATGGCTGAGAGACTCATGGAAATAATGGACGAGAACTTGGGATTACCAAAAGGATACATAAAGAATGCATTCAATAATGGAGGAGAAGACAATGCCTTCTTTGGAACCAAAGTCAGTCACTATCCACCATGCCCACATCCCGAACTTGTTAATGGGCTTAGAGCACATACTGATGCTGGAGGTGTGATCTTACTCTTCCAGGATGACCGAGTTGGTGGCCTTCAAATCTTCAAAGATGGGCAATGGATTGACGTTCAGCCACTAAATAACACCATAGTGATCAACACCGGTGATCAGATTGAGGTCCTAAGCAATGGCAAATACAAGAGTACATGGCACAGGGTTTTAGCCACCAAAGATGGCAACAGAAGATCAATCGCTTCATTCTATAACCCATCTCTAAAGGCCACCATAGCTCCTGCACGACAACTTGTGGAGAAAGATAACCAAGAGATCGTTGAAGCGTATCCAAAGTTTGTGTTTGGTGATTACATGTCGATCTATGCCATTCAGAAGTTTCTTCCCAAGGAACCCAGGTTCCAAGCTGTCAGGGCCATGTAATCTATTTTCAGAGGACTGCACCTTTCCATTTCCCGTACCTTTTATTTTATTTTCTTTCTAGTTTGTGTGATAGTGTCAAGTTAAGGTTTGCCACAATTCAACAAGCTTATGATATATATGGAGAAGGGAAAAGAAAGCCGGATATGGATATATTTGCTTCAGAATTCAGATATCTGATTTCCTTTCTTTAAATTGTTATGATGATGTACTTCAGTTGTATTAGCTTATCTAAGGCTTGGTTTGTGTAACTGTACCATCCTTTATGTAAACGGTACTTCTCACTTACATGTAATGACACCAAGTCAACTTTTTCTTTTTCTTTTTAACTTTGAATTCAAGATATTTGGAAACGAGAGAATATCAAGGGGACTCGAGGTCATATACGCACTAGTAGTTGCGCCTCACCTAACTTTGCCAATCTAGCTATAATTGACCCACTAACGTCTCAATCTGACCTGCCATAACTATTGTATTGAGCATCTCATCCCTGCTTTAGACAGTACTTGTATATGAAAACCTTTCTCTTACCTTCCTTAAGCAGTATTTTTATAAGAAAAACCTGCTAGGTATTGCGCTGATTTGACATTGAACATATATAATTTTCCGTTAACGAAAGACTCTTAATAAAAAAGAAATATTAACTTTATATGCCAGAGGAATTAGGCCAATATTTCAAGATGACAAACAAAATATATAGGAAGATACTTATCTCTTAAATCGTCAATCATAAAAATTACTTCTTAAACTACCAAAGCTGCTATTTGCTTCAATCTTAGTTCCACTTTTTTATATGTTTTAAACCCTAAAAAAAAATTAAAAAGTGAATAGTTAAAGCAAAATTCAATAAAGGTAAAATACCAATGGATCACTCAATTTTTTTAAAAAAAGTATCTGTGTATAATTATAAGCTATATCTAATGTAATAGCTCGTTTATACTCTCAGGGATTAGGCTAGCTACATAAGTCATATTCTATGAGAATACATGAAGTACATTACATTTGCATGTATTATATCTGCATACATACATACATACATACATACATACATACATACATACATGAACTATGATTCGAGACATTGTAAAAATAGTTTATACTCTCACTTGACATATCCCAGGATATAAAAGATCTTAAATGATTATGATCTAATTGTGTGTTGATTATGTCTTGAATTTTGCTTTGGAGGGATTATAATTAGTGAATTGGGAATTTATTATTACAATTTAGTGATGGATAAGGTGATATATATGCATCCAGTCTAAGAAAAATATTGAAGGACAAGACAAAATGATACATGGAAATATAGGTTTATTGATCGCTTCTTTTAACTCCAGTTCAACTTCCCCTTTTACAATCATAGGTTTTGTAAATTTGTAGAACAAAATACAGCGGTTTGGTATCATCATACTTCTCATGGAAGAGGAGTAGAATGCCTAGAGATTCTATTTGCCTTGGTGTGGATTGCAGTTCACTTTCTTGTATTCTTGCATGAAATCCTTTCAACTGACGCTATTCAATAGATCTAACTTTTATCAGCTCTAGTTCATTCTTGTATGAAATTTGCCTTGGACCAGCACAGATAAATGCTGTGATGACTAATGAGGTACTTAGCTTTCTTTTTTTTTAATATACAAGGACGTATGTACTTAAAAAGAGTCGCTAATTCAAAATACATCCGGATCAAATAAAATTATCAGCAGTTATTTACCCAAAAAAGAAATTATCAAGAGTTCAATCTACTGAACCTCATCAGTTGATATTTATCAATTGAAAAAAAAAAAGAAAGATGGTGTTTGAAGTTATGAATCTGTGGAAGGCTTTGGAACATAAACATCAATTTTGATGGATACTTTAAAGGGAAGAATGAACTTGCAGATTCGATTGCCAAAATCTAGTGGAAAGTAACATAATCTTTTGCTCAAGGGAACATTGAATGAGCTTCAGGAATACAGAAACTCCATCCTTAAGTCAATAAAGTTAATTAAATTCGTACAAGTCCAATTATTTTTATAACATATATTCAAGCATTAACCATGCTCTAAGACATGGTTTCACGTAAATTAATGTGCTTTCTGTGTCCTGCAGACAAGATTCCCAGTATATGGGTACAGTGCGTCACCCGTTGACAAAAGCATATGCTAAAAAGTTGTTTTAGTTGGTAGTTATCTTCTAACTGAACAAATTGTTTCCAGTCAAGTTTCAATTGTATTAGTTAGCTAACTGCAAATCAACTTATTTTTCAATACTGTCGGCTAATTAATTAAATAGGTTGGTGTGAGTGGTTCGACACTGTTATTCCTTAATCAGAAATCTCGAGTTCGAGTCCTAAGAATGGAGAAATCTATTTGGTCAGCACTTTACCCCTTACGGGTTGACCCGATACAAGCGGGGATTAGTCTGGGAGTAGATGACTTAAAGACGCCTTCTCATAATTAGGGCCCTCCTAAAATATTTCGTGGGCTTATAAAAAAAAAATACTGGCGGCTAATTTGTGGACTTGAAATTAAATTTCATTATGAATAGATTATTTGACTTTAAGTGATCTCTCTTTCATATGTTTGCTTCCAAATCAAAAAATTAAAATTATTATTTGTAAATTCCAAACCATTGCTCATAATCGGGATTCGATCTTACGTGCCGAACGCCGCCTACTACAGTTACTCCATCCTAGCCACCCATATACGTGAGTCTCACATAAATAGGTGACTAGGATGAAGTGGTATAGGATAAGGCCAGCGTTGCTGGCACAGAAGATTTGAAGGCCTCATAACTACGTCTTTAATTTAGCTAATCTCATAATGACTTCGCTACTTCCTTAAATAAACAAATATATATAATAACAAATTTTGACATAGACCGTTTTTATTATAATCTATTAAGTTAATTAAAAATTATAAGAAGACAAGGATACATAATAAAACTGAATCTTTGTACAGACACCCTAGACATTTTTTTTGTTTTCTTTTCTCCCCTGTTTTGTTCATTACCTGTACATTGCATAGTCAACTCCACGTGAAACGTGGTTGAGGAGAGACAGGAAACGAAGAATTCTTGAAATGGAAGAAAGGTAATCGGAAACATGTAGCCGTGTACGCTAATATGAATAATATAGTTGCACACAAAAATGGGAGGATTCATGAATCTTAGCACAGATTGACTCCATTGAAGGTGCTTCCTTCATGTGCTAAGAAGACATTGTTATGGGGGAATGCACTTGGATGACTGATTATATTCCTAGCTTCAATTATATAAACTCATTATGTTTCCTTTTCTGCAATCTTTGTATTCAACGATCTAAAAATGGTACCAAATATTGAATATTAATGGAGAAATAAGTTTCAATAATGGTCAAAATTAGCGATAACTAATTTAAAATTATATGTCACATCCATAAAAAATGTCCATTCCTAAATCATTTACAAAGAGGTAGTTTGTGTATAGATATTGTACATGTAAACATTAAAATAAGTTTTCAATAATACTTGTATTTGGTGTGAAAATTAATTTTGCAATATTATTAATCTTTAGTGATCTTAGATAGGCAATAATTTTTTGTTAAGTTATTAGTTTAAATAGTATAAGAAACTTATGAAAATCCTTTAGTGAGAATATAATTTCTTAAAATCCATCTCCTTGTTGACTTTGAAATTTAATTTTATAATATTTTAAGATATCTCATTATTTTGATATTGTTTGAACTTTGAACCAAGATTTTCTTCATTCGAGTAAACTCAATTAAGTAACCTCATAAGGTCAACTTCTTTAAATATTCCCAGTCATATATAATAACAAAAATTAATAGTCATAGTTACCAATTATTTAAAAGAAAGCACGACCATCTATAGTCTATATTGATAAAAAGTGAAAAGAAAAAGAGGCAGAACTTGGATGAGATACTGAATTCACACTCAGAACTTAAGACTAAAGGGTCTGACCTTTTCTTTTAAATTCTGTAAGGCAGATCTAGTTTTAAGATCTGCTTAATTATAGATGATTGTTTATTGGCAAACCCCTAAATTTTATGTTATCTTTCTAGCTTAATATTTTTTGTTCACGTATCCCAAAACATATAATGACACGCTATGCCTCAAGTAACTAAGGAAGAGAAGCATAATATGTAGCCCCGTAAGCTTCAATTTAAATCTTACCACATGATTCTCATGACTTCTGATTACATAGCTGTTTCAGCTAATTAAGTTGGTGGCTTCTGTTTCATAATCTCTATATTACTTAAAAGCCTTTTGATTAGAGTCGCATCCTTGTACCTACGGGAAAGGGGTGGTGTTTGAGAGTTTGCCACCCCCATGTCAACTTTAGGCATTTAAGCATAGAGTTACGTGTTTGTAATATGGTTAAGATAAAACATTTGAAATAGCCAAGGTTAGACTAGCTTACTTCACGTTTGAAAATACAAGTTTTTTTCTTTTGAGTTGGTTTAAACTTTAAACAATATAACCTTACTAATTATCTTTACACTTGACATAAATATTCACATAACTCTATACATGAAATAAGCAATGAACCAAAACATATATTTTTATATGAAAGGAGAGAATTACCACCACAAAATCACAAGATGTCATGATCATATGACAAACAATTTGTTCTATTCAATGACACATAAATCATGGTTTAAATTAGTTAGGAGATATCTGAATTCAGTCACTGGATTTGTTTTTATATTAATTTCAAAGCTTCAATTCTTATAGGTGATATCTTAGTAATGGTATGCTGAATTGACCCTTGACCGCTAACTTCATGTTCAGTTTGCCAAATTAAGTGGACAACAACTGTGGTTAAGGATGTAGTTATGTGTATGAGATTGCATATGAAATAGGAAGGAGTGGTTTGCCTAATGTTTTGAGTACACTTTTGTTTTTTTGTACGATCTTAATATTACTTATTTGTTATAAGATTAAATGATAATTATTTTTTGGTAAGTACTTATGTTATTCATTAGCAGTAAATCTCAGTTTATTCACGTGTTTAATTCATATCTAATTCTTTTATTAATGAATGTTCTAAATAACTCTTTTAATCATTTTAAAATTTTAATAAATATTGTGATTTTCAAATAAAATTTTACAATTAGATAAACGTCAAAAACTTTTTGTCTACCAATTCTTCTATTTATCTCTTTCTTTTTGCCCTCATTAACAAGTTTGCAAAAGGATTTTTTAACAAAAATATATATTTAATTCAAAGCGTGAAGCTTTTCTTCTCCAACAAGACTATATTAAGAATATTTACATCTGTTCCGAATATATATAATTAATTGGAGAAAAGTTGTCTTTAATAGCCTCCAACGCAAGGTGCAATGGTGTCTAATTTCAACTTTGGTGTTATTAGTTATAAGTAAAAATCTTTGCCCTTTGCAGCAAAAATTAAGAATCTTGTTTTAATTAAATCATATAATATTATTAAATAAGGTCATTTTCATAAATTACATAAAGAATCACAAAACCTTTTAAAAAGATAACCTAATTTTGTTAAAACATTATCCAATAGCTTATATAAAAAATGCATTAAATTTGACAACAAAATATAATTTTTAATAATCAAAATTAAAATAATTTACAAAATAAGTTTTGGATAATTAAACTCACAAGGTAACATTTTCAAAATAAACTAGCAGTCATGCTAAAATTTGAAACTTCTAAACTTTGATGATTTTTAATGAGCAAAACATAATGTTAATGTTGAACTAGGTTAAATTAAGATGCACGGCTGCAAATAATTTGACCATTTAAACTGGTCAATGATGACAAATGAGACTTGTACTAGCTAAGCTTGAAGTTGCTGTACATTAAGCAAGCCATTAGCTATCATCACAACAAGTAAGTGGGATGATTTGAAGTTGTTGTACATCGAGCAAATCATTAGCTTTCGTCACGACAAGTAATTTGTTCTCATATACAAATAATAATTCCATGACGCTGGTTAGTTTGGTACATACATGCAATTAAATTATTTACTCAATTCCAAAGATGACTGATAAAAAGTTAATCCTCCATAATATTCTGACTTTTCCTTTTTTTTGTTTCATATCTTTGGTGAATTCTAACTATCTCCTATATCAAAAAAGGATTTCAACATAAATTTATTTTAAAGGAGTAATAATACGTTATATATGGAGTTTAAAAGTTGGAGACATAGGCTTAGTGTTATATACATACATACCTAAACAAAATGATCTTATGCAAAGTGGACCACATAATAGATTAGACAAAACACAAAGGCTAACTTAGGAACTAACAAGTACATCAATGAAATAGAGAAATTTACTACTAACTCTTTTTGGTTTTCTACCTGTCCACTCATAAATGGTACCCTAACATTTGAAAAACTACTTGGAATCAAATCACAAGGCCAACATTGCACCCTTCCTAATTCATGATTCACAGATCATCAAATAAAAGCATTACACAAAGCTAGCTCAACAAAGTGAAGTATTTTGTTAACAAAAGTTATATACCTAGAGTAAACTAATTGTAAAATTATATGTTGTTTGATGATATCTTTTGTTAAATCAAAGTCTTGAAGCTTTAATTTGATCCCTCAAACTGTGCCTACAAACAAGTATTTCGATTATTTTATTTCCTTGGAAAGTTGATTTGAGTTTGTTAATCAATAATGACCAAATAAATCCATATATGTGTAGAAGTGAAATTAAGGAAGGGGAGAGAGTAGTCAGAAGAGAATTGAGTTACACGTAAAATTAATGTGAATGTAAAAAACACAACAGTCTCACTCACATCAAATGGTTAAGATATACCCATATGAGAGATCAGATGTGAACCCCGTGAAGATCACTGACTTCTGTAGTTAGTTTGTGTTGTGTTGGTTCGTGGGTTGCATCTTATAACTAGCAAACTATGTATGTCGGGGTTTAGTAAAAGCAAATTTTGATTTTTTGACCTTTGAGTTTGTATTTTAATGCTACCGTCCCATATACCTAACGAGCAACAACAAAAGAAAATAAAAGAAGATGAGTTCTCGGCACTCTTTTACCAAAGCCAATGGGACGTGATTGGACCTTCGTTGATCATTATGGTCTAAGAAGCCTTACTTAGAGGCATCGTCCTGGTCGATTTGAACTCAACTATGATTATCCTTATACCCAAACTAGAAGGTTCCCTAAATTTTCAACAATTTTCAACCCAAAACTTATGTAGTGTTCTCTATAAACTAATCACGAAAGTTGTTGTCCATAGACTAAAGCCCCTCCTCCCCTCTCTGGTGAATCAATTCCAAACTAGCTTTGTGCATAGGCGCACTATTACAGACAACATTATTATTGCACAAGAGATCATCCATACCATGTATTGCCGAGTAGCAAGTAAGTAAATGGCAATCAAGATAGGTCTCCAAAAGGCCTACGATCGCCTGAGCTGGGCATTCATTCATGACACATTAGAGGACATAGACCTTCCCAGCTCGTTGGTTCAGCTCATCATCCATTACATTAGCTCTACCTCCATGCAGATCCTCTGGAACGGAGCCTCATCCCAAACCTTTTAGCCATCCCATGGAGTTCGCCAAGGTGACCCTCTATCCCCTACCTCTTTGTTTTATGTATGGAAAGGCTCTCCCAAGCCATCGAACCTCAAGTTAAAGCCAAGAAATGGATCCCCTTTCAAACCAGTAGATGAGGCCCATCTGTATCTCACCCATTCTTCGCATCTGATTTGCTCTTGTTTGTTAAGGCGTCTATCGATCAAGTAGATGTTATTAAAAATGTGTTGCGAGACTTCTGTGTGAGCTACGGACAACTCGTGAACCAAGACAAATCTACATTCTTCTTTTCTAATAACGTTACCGTGAGGGACGACAAATATCTCATTAATCTGTTGGGATTCACCCTCGCCAAGGAATTGGGAAGATATATGGGAGTTTCACTCTTTCACAAGCTAGTTATCGCAAGCATCTATCAGCTGATTGCTGATTGCATCCACCAGAAACTAACTAGCTAATCCACTCGCAATATTTCTTTGGTGGGATGCACTACTTTGGCTCAATTGGTCCTCCTCATTAGTCCCTGCTACACCATGCAAACTACTTCTTTACCTCAAGGAGTTATCCACATAATTGAAGGCACTTGTCGTTGGTTCCTATGGGGAGCTCATGCAAGGGAATGGAAGGTGAATTTACTCAAATGGTCTAACATTTGTTAGCCCAAGAACCGTGGAAGCCTGGGTTTGCGGAAGTTGAAAGAACATAATGATGCCTTCCTCATGAAGTTAGCTTGACATGTTCTTACTTAACCTCATGCCCTGTGGGTTCAAATATTGTGGAGTAAATATCTGCCCCATGACCCACATTCCTCTAACACTACAAGTGGGGTGCTGTTCTTTCCTTTGGTGAGCCATCTGTAAGGTTTAGCCAGCATTGTATCCTGGTATTTGATGGTTATTAGGAGATGGTTTCATTGTAAGTTTTTGGGAAGATGTATGGTTGGGGGATATTAAACTTTCAGCGGTCTCTATGTCCATTATTTTTGAGGTGGAGAAACAAGCTCGTGTGAGCTAATATATTACTGCAGATGGCCACTGGAACTGGGGTCTTTTACAGACCCAACCTCCGTTTGCCTCTAGCTTACAACCATGAGCCCCTTTACGGACATCAATGTGTAGGACATAATCTATAATAGTTGGACAAAATCTAGCCAATTCAGTGTCAAATCGGCTTATATTGTTTTATGCAGTAATTCATGGCGTCCCCAAGATCATCACTAGACACTTATCTAGAGCTTCAAGGGGCCTCAACGCATCCGTTCCTTCCTATGGTTAGCATTGCAGGGCCGTCTTCTCACTAATATGGAACGAGTCTAGTGACATCTTAGTAACAATCCTTATTGTGGAAGCTGTTCATTAGTTGAGTAATCATGCCTACATGCACTGTGGGACTGTTCTACTGCTCGCACATTATGGCACAGGTTCATGTCTCAGTGCCACTGGCATAATTTTACCTCAATCAACGGCCTTCCCTGGTTGATTGTTAACCTCTCCATGCAAAGGCCACAAATTTCTGGGATGAATTGGAATCTACTTTTTAGTGTTATTGTTGGTTGATCTAGAATTGGAGAAACCAGCGAATATTTACAAACCTCCCACCTGCCTCTCATGTGCAGATCATTATGGCTCGAGTTAGGACCATTCAGCAGGTTATACGCTTACGCTCATCACCAACCCACAAGCCTCTCACCTAGATGCCCAGATTGGATGGAGTCTACCAATGATGGGATGGTGCAAGATATATCAACACTGATGAAGTTGTCAAGACTTTCAGTGGGTTAGCTTTAGCAAGGGTTGTTAAGGAATGACTACGACGAATAGAAGACCAGCTTTGTCAATCAAATTGGCAACTACACGCTGTTGGCGTCAGAACTTTGGGGTTGGGGAGGGGGGGGGGCTGAAAGGATTGGAGTTGGCTTTGTGTTCCAGTGAACGACGAGTTTTATTAGAAGTAGATAGCACACAAGTTATCAAACTTCTTGAGGAGGATCCTCCGTATACCCACTGCAACTGGACCTTAATCTCCAAACTCAAAATGCTATTCCACAAAGATTGGGAATTGAAATGTTTAGACACCCACCATGAAGGAAACTCTACTCTCGATTGGATGACTAACTTTGCTTTAAGTCTTCCTTTAGGGTATCATGAATTTCCTATTCCTCCCGTTGGCATCAATACTATTGATCCTTGAACAGGATCGCTCTCGCATCACCTTTCTTAGGCGACGTCCTTTGTAATTAGCATTTAGAGGCATTTTGCCCTCTTGTTAAAAAAAAAGAACAAGTTTTGCCACTGTTTATGTGATGAGCTCTAACTAGAAAGTGGTATATATACAACTTCAAATTTTCTGTTCTATTTTTGCTGTACCTATGTGTTCCAATCAATTTCCAACCATACAAATTTTCTCTCTCCTAATTATTGTATGGTTGGATGTTGTTTGGAACACATGGGCACAACAAAAAGGGAATAGGAGATTTAAAGCCTATATATACACCCTCCCATCCCATGCACAACGTTATCTCCAACAAAAAGCTTAGTATTTGCTACATTTCCCAAATTTCCTCGAACTCAATGGCAATTCCAGTGATTGATTTCTCCAAGGTTAATGGCTTTGGTGAAGAGAGAGCCAAGGTACTGGCCGAGATTGCCAATGGGTGCGAGGACTGGGGCTTCTTTCAGGTGACCCTTTTTTCACTCATTTTCTGTGTCAATTAGACTATTCCTGGAATTGTTATGATTCTATGAAACCAACAGTTTCATGATTTGTTTGTTAAATCATTTAACAGCTGGTGAACCATGGAATTCCCCAAGAGCTTTTGGACAGAGTGAAGAGGGTTTGCTCAGAGTTCTTCAAGTTGGAAAGAGAAGAAGATTTCAAGAATTCAGCAATAGTGAAATCACTTTATAATCATTCAAAGAACGGTGAGAAGTTGGAAAATATGGACTGGGAGGATGTCGTCACTCTTCAAGACGACAAAGATTGGCCACTGAAAACCCCTGGATTCAAGTAAGTTTCAATGAACCACCTTTAATCCATATATTTGTCTATATCAGACTTCAACTTTCATCATTAACGACAGATCGAAACTTTTGATGCTTGCACACATTATTCATTACCAAGGCAGTTTTGGGATTTGGAAGATGTTTCACCCACCTGTTACCAAGAATGATTTCCTAGAAAACATAAAAGAATATCACCAGTCGTTCACTACCCTTCACTAAGTACGGTTCTTTAGAAATAATAACATGTATTACGAAAAATTTCCCAAAACAAAATAAACACGTCTTAAGAAAGTTCAGTCAAAGTCGTTCTTCCTTGCCTAATTGTGTATGGAAGGAATCTAACTTATTGATGTTGCTGGCAGGGAAACCATGGCCGAATACCGAGCTGAACTTAAGAAACTGGCTGAGAGACTCATGGAAGTAATGGACGAGAACTTGGGATTACCAAAAGGATACATAAAGAATGCATTCAATAATGGAGGAGAAGACAATGCCTTCTTTGGAACCAAAGTCAGTCACTATCCACCATGCCCACATCCCGAACTTGTTAATGGGCTTAGAGCACATACTGATGCTGGAGGTGTGATCTTACTCTTCCAGGATGACCGAGTTGGTGGCCTTCAAATCCTTAAAGATGGGCAATGGATTGACGTTCAGCCACTGAATAACACCATAGTGATCAACACCGGTGATCAGATTGAGGTCCTAAGCAATGGCAGATACAAGAGTACATGGCACAGGGTTTTAGCCACCAGAGATGGCAACAGAAAATCAATCGCTTCATTCTATAACCCGTCTCTAAAGGCCACCATAGCTCCTGCACGACAACTTGTGGAGAAAGATAACCAAGAGATCGTTGAAGCGTATCCAAAGTTTGTGTTTGGTGATTACATATCGATCTATGCCATTCAGAAGTTTCTTCCTAAGGAACCCAGGTTCCAAGCTGTAAGGGCCATGTAATCTATTTTCAGACGACTACACCTTTCCATTTCCCGTACCTTTTATTTTATTTTCTTTCGATAGTGTCAAGTTAAGGTTTGCCACAATTCAACGAGCTTATGATATATATGGAGAAGGGAAAAGAAAGCCGGATATGGATATATTTGCTTCAGAATTCAGATATTTGGTTTCCTTTCTTTAAATTGTTATGATGTTGTACTTCAGTTGCTTTAGCTTATCTAAGGCTTGGTTTGTGTAACTGTACCATCCTTCATGTAAAAGGTACTTCTCACTTACATGTAATGACACCAAAGTCAACCTTTTCTTTTTCTTTTTAACTTTGAATTCAAGATATTTGGAAACGAGAGAATCTCAAGGGGACTCGAGGTTTTTTACGCACTAGTAGTTGCGCCTCGCCTAACTTTACCAATCTTGCTATAATTGACCCACTAATGTCTCAATCTGACCTGCCATAACTATTGTATTGAGCATCTCATCCCTGCTTTAGACAGTACTTGTATATGAAAACCTCTCTCTTACCTTCCTTAAGCAGTGTTTTTATAAGAAAAATCTGTTAGGTATTGCGCTGATTTGACATTGAACATATATCAATTTTCCATTAACGAAAGACTCTTAATAAAAAAAGAAATAATAACTTTATACGCCAGAGGAACTAGGCCAAAATTTCAAGATGATCGACAAACAAAATATATACGAAGATACTTATCTCTTAAATCCTCAATCATAAAACTTACTTCTTAAATTACCAAAGCTGCTATTTGCTTCAATCTTAGTTCCACTTTTTTATATGTTTTAAACCCCAAAAAAAAATAAAAAGTGAATAGTTAAAGCTAAATTCAATAAAGGTAAAATGCCAATGGATCACTCAATTTTTTTAAAAATAGTCTGTGTATAATTATAAGCTATATCTAATGTAATAGCCCATTTATACGCTCAGGGATTAGGCTAGCTACATAAGTCATATTCTATGAGAATACATGAAGTGCATTACATTTGCATACATACATACATACATACATACGTGAACCATGATTCATAGACATTGTAAAAATAGTTTATACACTCATTTGACATATCCCAGGATATAAAAGATCTTAAATGATTATGATCTAATTGTGTGTTGGAGGGATTATAATTAGTGAATTGGGAAGTTATTATTACAATTTAGTGATGGATAAGGTGATAAATATGCATCCAGTCTAAGAAAAATATTGAAGGACAAGACAAAATGATACATGGGAATATAGGTTGAATGAGCCTATGAAATGGTGACATGTGACATTATTAATAAAATGACAAATGACTTGAATAAATAAGTGACAAATGGTGGTATAGTTGCATGACATATGGCCTAGTGATTAAGTGACAAGTGGACTAGTTGTGGATTGACAATTAGTAATGTAAGAGGAAGGCATGTGACTTGGCTCTCCATTTGACAAGTGGCAAAACATGTGTCCCACCTCTCTACCATGTATTTGTAACCCACGAATTTCAGACTTGAAAGAACATCTTTCTTCATGTTTTTGGTCTTATGTCCTCTACTTCATCTCCTCGCCAACGACATCCCCACACAACCTCTCAAAAATCTTGAGTTTTGACAAATTTCGTAGCCTTCATCTTGTATTTAGAAACCCTTCTCATTCCATCTTGTTCTTAGAGTATGTTTGAATGCTAGGGAGGCTTGCTTAGCTTGTTAATTGAGGAGACTTTGGGTTGAGCAAGTAAGTAATTGATTGCCTTATTATGTTATATATAAGCATAACATGCATGGAGATTGATTAGGGGTGAATTGAGATTAATTGCATATAGGGTTGATGATGAGATGTGCTTGAAACTTGATGAGTGAATTGGTTTTGTTCTTGATGTTTGGAAACCCTAAGTTATACATTATTTTATGTATGAATTGATGAGGAATTGAAGTGTTTTTAAGGTATAAATTGAGGTGAAATTGATGAACTATCATAAAGGTGTCAAAATTTGGAAGAAATTGAGAAGTATAAGTTGTTAATCATATCAAGATGTCTTTATGAATGCAAATGTGATTCAAAGCATATAGGTAATGCATTAGGCATGAGTGAATGAGAATTGAGAAATTTTACAAATATAATGTCAGAAAAAGATTGGTGAATGTATGATTGATGAATTGAGAGTAATCAAACTTACTTTAGGCATAACCTAATTACAAAAACAAGATATATATAATCTATGATGAATGAATGAGTAAGACTTGTGAATAAGGTTACATACCCAGGATAGCCAATTGAGCATGCATTAAACATGACACATCTACATGTACATGTTTGGGTATTCATTTGATTAAATAATTTAATGATGTGTAAATATGTGTGTACAGAGCGTCAGCATCTAGATATTGTCGAATCGTCAAGGCAACAACTTATTGATGCATACTGTGAGTAATCTAGATTTGTGACCTCGATTTAGAAACGTGTTATGTTCATAATGTTTTGATTAAACTTGATTTTTTATATTGATTCGATATTGATATAATTGTGACATTGATGATTTCGGACAATTGATTATCTGAGGAGTTTAATATTCGGGACTGTATTGGGAGTGTTTATGATTTGAATGTGAGTAAGGAAAACGAAATCTGAACTATATGTTAAATGTTGGACATAGATATGATGAATTGTGGTAATTGAATGTGTTTCTTGATTGAAAGTGATTGATGATATATTATGTTAAGATGTTGTACTTCATTATATGAATATGTATGTTCACATAAAGGAGTTATGACCGTAGCAACCAACGTAAAAAGAGCTTTAAGCTCATAAATGTGCACACAGAGTCACAGGTTCAATGATTAATGAGCTCGGTATCCATAATAGGTATGGGACAGTATGCAAAAGGTAAAGATTGAAAGGAGAATTTAGAAAGATTAAGTATAAATGAAATGTAAAGCTTAGTTAAATTAGACACATATGAATTATGAAATGGGAATGAGCATAATATGTGTTATAGAACATATGCCCGAGATTGTCATTGAGCATGCATTATACATGGTCCATTATTACAATTGTGCATAAATGAATATTTTTACGTGTGCAATTATTGATGAGTGTGTAATGTTTGTCTTGCATAAATGGGTTATGCAGGTCAATTGTCCACATTCAGGCGTTTTTAGAAATTGAAAGTGAATGCTAACCTGAAGCGTGCTGTGAGTAGACCTAGATGGTCTCATTTTATTGTTTGTTTTGTTTGCAATTTTGTATTGATTGACTGTTGCATACTCATATGAATGTGAATGATTGTGTTGATTTCCGGACAGAAGGTCTGATGATTGTGAATTGATTGGAATATTGAAGTGTTACTTGTATGTGAATGAGATGAACTAAGTGTACCTCATTTGATGATAAATGTGTTCTGAATATGCAATTGCATATGAATGAAAGTGTTTTTTCAACTTTTATGTTGAATGCTGAACTAAAGTCTGATCATATGGCAATGTGAGTGAATAGGAATATGCAAGTGTAATTGATGCATTCCATGTCATGAATGCATGAAACATAATGGATGTTGTGACCAGAGAAGCCATCGATCAAAGCTTAAAGCTCAACGAGTGAAAATGAGCCTCAAGCTCAAAAGTGATTCAGAGCCTCAGGCTCAACATTTAATGAGCCCTATATGGGACAGTTATCAATGCGCCTTATATGGGACAACTATCAAGTAGCCCTTTAAGAGACAATAGAGGCACACGGTCACAATAAAATAACAAATAGAAAGTGGGTATCATGTGCACTGCATGTGCTTAATTAAGTGATTAAATTGTATTGAATGTGAAGTGTGAAATGTGTGATGATGTGATTTATGTGTTATGTGATTGCGTGAGCCATCGATGATGGTCACTCATTGAGTTCGTAAAACTCACCCAAAATTTGCAAATATTTTCAGGATCAAAAGAATACCCCGTTAGGCCAACGAGAGTATACCTACAGCATTCAAGTGAAGGATAGAGGTCGAGATCAGTTTGCGTCTGCATTGCATTTCTCTATTTTGTATTGAATTGTATATTCCGCAACTTTTTGTATAAATTTGTATTCCAAAATGACTCAAGTGTTTTGTATTTATAAAAGGGCCCAAATGGCTATTAAAAATTTTGTTGATAGTTTTGTGTTAATTGAAAATATTTATGAATGAATGTGGGCCCAAATTGAGTATCGATTTTCGTATATTGCATTTGTCGTTGTTTCAAAAAAAACTTATACCGATTTCTAAATGATTGAGTGTTTTAGCATGTCACCCCCACGGGGCATGAACTCGGATATCACCCATCGATGTCGGGTTCGGGTCTTGTGAGAGTGGAGTGCTACATAATGAGCCATGTATCCTCTTCGGATAAGGGACAACTATTAATGAGCTCGGTATCTAAAATAGATACGGGATAATTCAGACACTCGGTTACAACAACGTAACAATTAGAAAAGAGTCTCATGATCATTTCATATGCATTGGGTTATGTATGTTTGATTGATGGAAATGCATAATTTGCTTCTGTTTAAGTGAGAATGTGATACTTATGTAAAGTGCAAAGTTGTGAATTAATTGTTATACGAATTGATGTGCTGCATGAATTGAGTGAACTATCGATGATGGTTACCTCATTGAGTTAGCAAAACTCACCAAAATTGCAACGTTGTCTTTTCAGGACCGAGAGACGACCCTAACTACTGAGAGGCTTCACTACCGTGTAGATTACGCTTTAACGAGTGAAGTCATGGGTCAAAGGTCGGTCAGCTGAGATTTTTGGATGACTTGGATATATTTGATATATTTTCCTCTTTTGTGTAGAACTTTTGTACTAGGTTTTGTTAATATACACGTAAAAAGGGTTGAAAAGCATAATGTAGACTCTTAGATTGAGAAATGAAATGAGGAAAAAGTTGGTTTTAAAAATGTTGTGATTTTCTATTGATGTTTAATAAGTGATTAATGATATGATGCCATGTGAAGTGAGTGTAGTGATCGACCTTAACTCACCCTTATCGTAAGATATATGCCGGAATGACCCTCCGGGCGTCCCGGTGTATACTTTACGGTAAGGGAACGCTACATTTAGTTAAAGCTTTCAAGTCCAGTTGGACTATTTTCCTACTGAACAATTTCAGTCGGTTCTACAAGGCTTTGAGTCTCATAGTGATCTGATATCTTTTTGATCCAGGTATGGCCCACTACATCTCCTTGGTGAGTATATTTCTGAAGTCGGGATTTTCCATCAAGTGATTGAAGATCCTAAATGGGGTCTTCCTCTTCCTATCACCTATTTGCAGCTTCACTACTATTAGACTGTAACTGAAGACAGTTAGATCATCAAACAAAGCGCTACTTGTAGGGTGGTTCTCTATCCATTTGTCATTTACCATACATCGATTCAATTATTTCAGCAAAAACCAATATCCCGATTGCTTATTGGTCTAAGTATAAGCATTCCTATACCATTTCAGATCAGCCAACCCCGTTCTCTCTACCACCTCTTGAAGTTCTCGACAGTTGACTTGATTCCAACTTCTCCCACTCTTTACTTTTTCATATTTGATAATACAATTATAGTCACCTAACACCATCCATGGCAACCTCATGAGATGGCTAGTGTTCTCCAACTCTTACCAAGCTAGTAATCTCTGGAACTTATAATTGGTTGCATACAACATTGTAATGGCAATCTTAGTCCCATTAGCTTTAAACAAGACATCATAATGTATCAACGGATTAGTTCCAACATGCAGCACTACATCCATTGTCTCAAGATTGAAGCCTATGACCACTCTTCCATTGAAAGGATGAGTATGATTGCTCAGAACCCTCCATCCTCTGTCTAGGAACCATAAACTCTTCTCCAATTTCTCCCTCTTTATTGTGGTTTCCAATAAACCAACAAAATCTAACTTGTCATTCTTGATAAACTCTTGAACCACAAGTTGTTTATTCAAACTGTTAAGGCCTCTAATACTCCATATTGCAACCTTAATCATTTTTTCTTTTTACATGCCCTTCTTCTCTTATACTTCCTATGCAACCCCAGGGTTATACTTATTGGGTCACTTTTGGTACTAGCAGTTCCCCCTTTTCTAACATCGGAGTGTCAATGATCCCCCTTTTCTAACATCGAAGTGTCGATAGTCCCCTCTACTTGACTTGTTTTATTAACTGGTAGATCATTCAATGCCAAACTCATCACCTGCTTCCCATCCCTGAGGCCATGAGTATCCCCCACTAATGGTACTCCACTTGCTACCATTTGATGCTCCTCCTTATTCTTTTCCTATGGTCCATTTCCAATCTCATGATTCTCCTTCAAAGATAGGTTATGCGAAGCATGTACTTCCAGAGATAGCCCTCCATCAGCTCGAAAGTCCTTCTCTTGGTTTGGGCTTGCCTCATTCATCTGTTGTCCTCCTTGTTGTTCTTTCCTTTTCCAAACTTACTTCTCTTCTTTCATCTTTGGTTTTCACATGTATGTTACTCTGATTGTATCCTCTACTAGATCTCCATTCTCATCTAGTTTCATGATTCTTAAGGCATCCGGTAATTTCCTCAATATATCTACATCAATACAAACTCTAGCATACCCAATCTGCTTTAATAAAGTCGTATTCTCATCGAATCCTAGAGGTTTTCCTATCTTGCTCGCAATATAACTCATCAACTCCGTGGACCAATACTCCAAAGGAACCTTGTGAATATTTACCCATAACGGTAAGGAGGTAATCCTATTCCTATCCAAGGTATCTCTAGGCTACCACTTCTTAATAAGTATTGGATGCCCCATTATGTGCCAAGGCCCAGCTTCTGGCACTTTGTGTGCATTCTCTTAGGTGTTGAATTGGAAAATATTTACCATCGTATTCACCAATCCCTTAGGCCTCCATATGGCATTAACCCACTTGTTAATTACTGGAAAAGCTAACCGCTTCTTCAGAAAAAATCCCACAAGAGCAGCTCACCACTTATGAGCACCTTGCTGTAATACCTCCATCAGTGCAGATTAGTTTGTCCCCATCGGTCTCATAAATCGATGTCTCCCTAGATTTTCAGAGTCACCAATAATCAAGCTCCAAGTGGGCTTCACCTTCTCCATTGCCTGCTAATTCTTAACCGGAGCTTTCCCTAAAGGTGGGAAATTTGAAGTGCTAAGGAGTGGAGGGTCCAAAGTAGCTAAGTTATTAGAACGATTGGTGGAGTGAGTGGCCACGACCAGTGGCGGAGCCACAGTGGGGGCAAGTGGGGGCACTTGCCCCCACTAGTTCCAAAAGATTTTACTTGTAAAAATTATTATTTTAAATTTTGATGGTATAAAAAAAATAAAATTTTGCTATAATTAAAATTTTGCCCCCACTAAAAATAAAATTTTGCCCCCACTTAAAAATTTTTTTGGATCCGCCCCTGGCCACGACCATAATAATAATAATAAGGACAGACGACAGGGTATTGAGGATGGTCGGAATAGTAAGGAGAAGGGAAAAGGTAAGTGTGCTGACGAGGAAAAAATAGGGGGAGGAAGAAGGAATAAGTGGATGGTAGAGATGGAATTGTCGGAGAAGAAGGGCTGACAGAAAAGAAGAAGAACCGTCAGTTCACAACAAGCTGGAGGTCTAAGTCGACGGTTAAGGTAGGAGAGGAGATTGTCTTCAACAGTGACAAAAAAGAGGGTGTTGGAAGAGGGTCAAGGAAATCAAGAGTGGGTAGCTTGAAAGAGGTTCGAACAAGGAGGACCTGGGTCAGATGTCGGAAAAGCCAAGGGGATGTTGTGAGAAAGAGGAGCACGACGAGGATGCCAGATGGTGTGGAGAGGTGTATCGGGAAGACGGGTTAAGGAAATAAAGTGGGTTAATCGGAAGCTTAGGAGGAGGATGGTTAATGGAACTCTCAACAGTAGACTCTCATCGATGGCTTGTCCTTCACTTTGAATGCAAGCATAGTATTTCAATTCCAAGCAAAAGTTTCAATTTCATCAGGCAATCAAAATTTTGAATATTATATTTGAATTAATATTAATATTGTATAATATCAATATCAGTTGATACCATATATCTGATTACAAATAATTTTTAATTTTATATAATTAAATTTAATCTATATTATAATTCATAATAAATATATTAAAGTTTAGTTACTCTTAATAAATATTCCAAAAATAGTGTCTTATTGGACGAGCTACACAATAATGCTCAGTCATATCCGGAAGGAAAAGAAGCCGCTATTAGTAACCATGAGTGTTTAAACTCGCTTTACTCAAAGAAATCTAGTTCAATTATTTGCATATGTTTTGGAAGTTTGTCCAACTTCACAGCCCCCCAACCAAAGGAGATTGTTGCAATAAATCCTGACGTTTCAACATATTGAATTTATTCGAGTATTAAAAAAAACACAATCAATTAAGAGACGGAAGAATGATTACCTAATTAACCTGAGAAAAAATGGAAGGAGAAGGGCTAATGATTCGAGGCTGGTCACCACAGGTATTGATACTTGATGATGAGGCTATAGAAGGTTTTGTGACTCGCTACAGAAGGAATTTATTATTGAATCCATATTTGCACGGAAAACAATGGTGGCATGGCCAAATGGCCGCAAAATAGTTCTACAACGAAAAGTTGGTGACTAAACAAAATGTTACGTGTTCAAAAATGGATTTTAAGTAATGTTATGAATACCGTACCGGATTTGGTTCTAGTATGATATTATATTAGTACCAATTAATACTGGGTATCATTTCGGATAATTTTTTAAATTTATAAAATAGTCCTAAAATTTTTAAAATATAAAATAGTTCATTGTCATATTATATGGTTGTAGCTTATTTAATTTAGCTTTTTATATCTTATCTATTATTTCTATATATAATAATTATCTATATATGATATATATCTATATATAATAATTTATTGTAAAATAATAAAATAATTCAAATTTTGTATTTTATCATTTTTTGAATTATTTTTAGAATTGTTATTTTTCACATTTCATTTCATTTTATATTTAATTAGACATTATCGCAATTTTAAGTTAATAAACAAAATTAATTTAATAATTATTAATAAGTATAATTAAATTTAAAATATATTTATAAAATATATAAATTTCAAATAAATTTTGATTTAATAATTAAAATATATAAAATAAATATTAGTTTAATAAATAATAATTTTAAATTATTTATTTTAAAAATAAAATATTTTTATTCATACTTTATTAATAAATATTATATAAAATAAAATAAATTTAAATAATAATAATAATTTATTAGTAATAAAAATAAAAATATTTTATTTTTAAGTTTTATTTAATTTATAATTATTGTTAGTAATAAAATATTTATTATTATTTTAAAAACTTTGAAAAAAATAGAGAGAATGAGAGGGAGAGAGGGAGATATTGATAAGTTCTGAAAATTTTGCAACAAAGCCCCTCAAATTTTTAAAATTTTTGGTACTGACCGATATTTTATATACCGGTCAGTACCGGCCAGCTGATTTTCAAATCCAGTATCAAAATTTAAAATATCATATCAAATTTGAGCTGGTACAATACGTACTAGTCGGTACGGTACGAAACTCATAAGTATAATTTTAAGTGTATGCAGATTTCGAGAAGAGTGAAGCCGTCAACGGCCAGAGTTATGGTGGATGAAGAAATTAACGAACAAGCCAAAGCAGAAATGTGCAAGAAGTTGCTTAATTAGGGGGGGTCCTCCTCATATTTCAGCGCTCTGTTCAAGGGACCGAAGGAAGTGAGAATTATTGAAGATGATCTATATAACTGATATAGTAGTTGAAATGTGAATGTGAAATAGAAAAGAAGAGACCAAATGTCAAGTAACAGGGCAACATAAAGAAACTTACCCAGAAGCTAAGTATAATGCAGAGAAACACGTACTAAGGAGAGACCAAAATGGAGATGGAACACATTACAGAGACCAAAATGGATGGGGGTCCCATTTCACACAAACCCATGTCAGTGCGTATGCTACATCCAATAGGTACCCATCCAACCATACTAAACAAGAAAGGGAAAAAGGAATAGAAGGATTTAAAAGCTGAAGACCTCGTCATCAAACAAAAAAATATTGCACAAAAATTCTGCTCTTATTCAAAACTCTTAACCATGCAAGCACATTAATTACAAAAATGGTACAATCAGCTAGTCGGAGAAAGAATGAAGCTCACTAGAAGATTAAAGAAAAGGAAATGTAACGTAGATCACTATTATGATGTAAGCTTAACTGTACTTGGATTATAGTTTTTAAGTCAGCTAGATTGTTCGAAGCTTGAAGGTGCAGCCAACTGAAGATTTAACTTTTGGGAAAGGCCTGAAGGCTGCTTCAGGGATTGCAGTCTTTCTTCATTAGATTGAGATTGCAACTTCTCTGAACGGAAGTGAGTTTCATCCAACTCCTGCTCTGACTTCCTCTTAACCTTTTTCTTTGTCAAAGCACCATTGACCATCGCCTCATCCGTGGAATTGCTCAAACTTCCTTTTGGTTTCTCCAGTCTTGGCCTTTCCTTGTTAGGAGCATTTGTTGCTGTAGTTGAATTTGTGTAAGGTTTGCTAGCTAAAGCCAAAACAGGACCACCTCTATCTGTGGCCAACTTCTCTCTCGAGTATTGTGGCTGTGCAACTAAACTTGTATCACCTCGAGTAGCGTCCTCTATTTTAGGCACCATCTTTTTCCTCTTTATCTTGTCTTGATCCTAGAATTATCAGATAAAAGATTAGAGAGGCATAGCAAGTCTCCGTAATGCAACACCCCTCCCCTCAACACTCAAAATTAAAAAGAAAATTGAAGAAAAAAAGGAGTAGGGATATGGCCACATCAAGGTACTTGTCAGAAAAAGAAAAGAGCAACCGATAATGCTAGACATATGCACCTTATGTCTGCTGTATATGGCCCTGCGTCTCTCTTTCGCCCTGCAAATTGCACGTTTGATCCCATGATTGTCCATGAAACCACTTGGCCACAATTCTGCAAGCTGGATCGTGGATATAACTCAAGTGTCAAAAGCATATTGAAAAATATAGGAATGATACAAATCGACAAATTAGACACAAGTCATCAAAACAAAACCTAAAACGGATAACCTTATTTTTAGGTGGAACTCGTTTTTGCACAAAGGGAAGGTACCAGGCTAGTTGAGAGGAAGAAAAGGGAATATGAAAAATGGATTGACCAAATGTTAGATTAGCGACAAATAACATTGTTCATGGTAGAGAAAGAAATTACTTGCACTGTTCGTAATTATTAAGTCGATTTAAAATAGAAATAAATGAATGGTAATAAAGAACAACCTCGACATACAACTTCCTGACTTGTGGGCCTGCATCTTCATCCCGTCCCTAGAATCATAGACGTAGAAATCAAAAAATGGTAACATA
Source organism: Erythroxylum novogranatense (assembly GCA_029891385.1). Classification (NCBI taxonomy): domain Eukaryota; kingdom Viridiplantae; phylum Streptophyta; class Magnoliopsida; order Malpighiales; family Erythroxylaceae; genus Erythroxylum; species Erythroxylum novogranatense. The sequence goes on from CM057225.1 coordinate 38,088,315, forward strand.
TATGGGGAAAAGATGAACAAGAGGAAAACATTCTTCAAGAAAACACATTTCAAGCTTTACATCAACAAAAAGGTCATAAAGATCACAGAGTTTGTCCTCCAACGGGGCATCCATCGTAAACTTTTTTCTGGGAGCTCCTTTATCTTCAGCACCAGTCTCCAGAAAGTCATCAGTGGCTCTAACTTGCTGCTCAAATGCCCGAGAAACAGTGGTTCAGCTAAAATTCAGACTTCCACAATGGGTCGCTATAAAAGCATCAACTAGAAACAGATATTGTGCATTTACATTATCATATTATTTGTTTCAGCTTGTATGTGTCTATGCAAGCATGTATACGCTCATGGACTCACGTATTATGATTTCAAAAGCAGCGAATTCGATTCCATGTTATGGTAGAAAATAAATGAATTTTGCACACTAGTAGTGGAAAAAAAGAACATACAATTTAGGCATTGGCAACAAGAAAAACAGTCCCAACCTAATATGTGCTCCATGTAGGGGAGTGGTAAGTATGAATGGAGAAGGTTAGGAAAGCCATTTAAATAGCCTAACCAATTGATTGGGTTCGAGAAGAAGTGCAGGATTAGAATTCCACAAGCATACCTTGCACTCCAAAGAGGGGACATGAGTCTTAACCATCTCAGCAACCTCCTTCTTTATCTGTTGAAACCTATCATCTTTTTCCTGCTTTGCCGACAATCCCATACTAATCATGACTTTTAGGTTTCTCTACCACAAAAAGTAAATTATGTGTGTTACTTTTTAGAACTTCACAAAATGCAGCAGCCCACAAAGTGTTTTCCTATTACAATATTTGGACAGAGATTATGAAGATGAAAACAATCATCAGTACCAGTTCTTAATAGAAAAGGCTGAAAGTTGGGGAATAGATAGAAGACAACAACATTTGCTAGGTTTTATCAAAAACATAAAAATTCTCTAATAGCAGCATTAAAGAGTTCAGAGATGCAAAAGTAGTCAACCAGTTGAATAGTCAATATACAAGTGCACCAGCCACATGCACTACACGTTTACAAACAAACTACCCTTACTAACAAACTCCTGGAATTTGACAAAACAGTTAACGACATAGAAACCTTACACCTATTGCCTTCAATTTTACTGTAGAATGACCAATACCGTGAACCGAAACCAATACTAATAAACTTTGAGCTTATTACAAGAAGCTACCCCCCTGGAACTGGTTAAAATTTTTAACCTGATATGTCAGCTACTATATTTAAAAGCAGGACAATTGTCTACCAACAACAAGAATTCCTCACATAAACATTGATGTAGATAGAGGAAGGCAAAGCAAACCAACAGCATCTAAGATTCATATTCACTTGCAACAAAAATGATACCTTCAGCGTTCTAACTTGTATTAAGTGACCAAGACTGCTCATAAGGCGGTTGATTAACTCCTTTGATATTTTTCCTTGGCTTGTCTGCTGCACCATTAGAAAGCACAAATCTTATGTTGCTTAAGATTTTCAGGAATAACTATACAAAAATATAAATATGTATGGTATAAGAAAAAAAGATTATGGAACAAACAAACCGCTAATCTCGCAACTTTAGCAAGCTTCAGCTTTATTTCTCTAGGCAATCTCCTCTTTATTGCTTGATTGGAAGTATCAGTTTCTTGATTTTCCGTACCAGGTACCCTTGCTGTCATGTTTGTTAAAAGAATAAATTTTCAATGTGCCTGAAGATTCTGCAACTAATTACATTATGATGATAAGAGTGGAAGAATTCAAGCTCACATTCAGCAACCATCTTCTCCAACTCCCTCATAGCCTTTTCGAGCATCGAACTCTTGGGCCTAACAATTGAACCATCTCGTTTGTGAATGTGAGAAGTTTTCTGCAAGGTATTACTTCCATAAAATCAAGAATCCCCAACATGGATAAACAAATAATTAAGGATCAAATACTACATTTTGCATAACAAGAGAGTTTTCAGCAAAAAGGGAAGGAAAAAGGATGAAGATGACTTGTGCCATTAGCAGCATTGTAAGATAACATATTTCAATTGCATAAGCATACAGTGGGACCAAAAGCTGTGCCACTAAATATTTGATATAACTCAAAGATAATTTCACATGAATTTGATAAAGTTTTTTTATTCAAATTCAGGATTTGAAGAGTCTCTTAACTATAATAACACTACTGACAGTGATTGTTACACCAAAAATTCAGAAAACTCAAAGCAATTTTATGTGTTCCACATTTAAAAAAAAAAAACATTGCTGCTCACACAGGCCAAGTAGTCTTCTTTTACCACATTGTCAAAAGCTGCAATACATGCTAAGTTATTTTCCTCTCAAACAAAATGTTAGTGTCCACAGACCTAATCCCAGCTACCACTCATTGCACAGGAAGAGTTTGCACAATGAAATGAGCTGCTGCTTCAAAACCTATTAATGCCTTCCTCCTCTAAAGAAGCAAATAGATAAAAATCAAAACCAAACACACAAATCTGGAATTCTGCTTTCTGTATGCAACCAATATGTTAACAAGAAATCGATTAAATAAAGCATTTAATAATGCTTACAGTCGTCTGCGTGGCAATCTTGCTTTCAGGAAAATTAAGATCAGGCAATTCATGAATGTCAAGTTTTTCTTGTGAACGTATTGAGTTTTCCAGTTCATTGCTATTGCACACTGGTCTTGCAGATGATGACTTTGATTGTTCATGAACAACTTTATCAAGACATGTATGGTTGGACATATCAGAGAATTCCCTTGTGTCCTTTGACTTGTCAGTGAGGTTCTTTGCTTGGAGGCCTCCTGTTTTTGGCCTTTCGATTTCCTTTACTTCTGCCAGAGATACAGCAGCATCACCCTGTTTGGCTTTTATACTAGAAGGTGCATTGGCATCGATTTTAGCTTCAACAGATTTCTTTTTAGAAGAAATTCCAGGTGCACTTGATGAACTCTGAAATTTTGTATCCCCGTGATGTTCATTCATGACAACCACATTTTGAGAGACACTATTAGTGGTCTTGCCGGCAATTGCTGCTAGCTTCTCAGCTGGTAATTTGCTCAGTTTGGCCTGCTTATTTGACAATATTCGACCATCATCAATCTCACCAGCAGCCTTTTCCACATCTTTCCTTCGCCTTTTCTTTGGTTGCTGATTAGGAATAACATTAGGTTCACTTCTTGCAAAACGAAAGCGAAAGAAATTAGACAGGAAACAGAAATTAACAAAAATGATGCAGCAACCTAAAACAAGGACCACTTTCTGAAATTCTATCTGATGTATAGTCTTTTTGACTGAGGAATCCAGTATGAACTGCATCATGATACCAAAATGATGATATTAAACTCTGATGACAACAAGCATACAGTTCCAGCAATCACAAAGGAAAGATGATCCCACATTGTTATGTATCGAAATCCACATATGAAACTAGAAATAGAATATTAGTGATCATTATACATGAAATAACAGAATAGCAAGATCATCGCTGACCAAATATACAAACTAGCAACAGGGAAATTTATTTAGTTATTACGAAATCCATTTTTTCAGTGTAAGTACCCTAAATTATGGAGTCATTGAGCTCTTATTGAACAAAGGTCAAGCCTAGTACTAAAGAAAATTTTGAAGCATTGAGACATAACTCCACTAATACTATCTCAAAATCCACAGCATGAAAAAGGTTTCAAACATAATACAAAGCCAAACTTGACATCTTTCTAGCCCAACTGTCTTCTTTCTACTTTGATGACAAAATTTTAATTTGCTATTTGTCTCAGTAATTGTGTAAGAAAGAAAAAGGGAATATAAAGACGATCAAGCAGATGCAATTATCTTCTCTATACACACGTAATCATTGTTCTTTGAACACATGAAAAAGAAAATTCCATTTATGTCGTTGGCGGCAGATAGACCAGTCTTTCACTTATTTTGATTGAGATACGAAAAGACTGCTATCAGATTTACTTCAAGCATTTGATTAATACCCCCAACAGAAGTATAGAGAACGCATGATTGACAAAGTGGAAGAGCAGAAAGATTCATCATTCTATTGCTACAAGCCAAAGGGCTGACAAGTGCCCATCCAATGACAACGTGCTACAGCATCTTGTGACTTTATCATCAATAGAATAGGTTAAAAAGAACTCACATGCGTTCAAGCTTTCCCCTATTAACAAAGAACCCATCATGTTTAATTGCTGAATTATCAACTTCAAAATATTCATCCTGCAAAAATGTATAACCTTTAATGAACAAAATAAAACCACTTCAACATCCAAAATTACCATGCCTATTTACACTGAAGAATTTCTGCAGAAGATTAAAACCGCAGATAAGATACCAACCAGCTCCGCATCATCTATAAAAGAGTCTTCTGTATCATACTGGTCGTCATCAGGAACATCCTTTAGATCTTCCTCATCACTACTATCCTTAGCCTAAAAAAACATGTAAATTTATCAAATTGGTGCAAAATTCGCAAGCACATTATACAAAAATGCCACAAAAAGTGAATAGAAAGTATGTCAAGCATAAACATACCCCGTAGAGACGCTCAATCTTCTCAATCACAGCACTGAAACGATTTGGAGGTGGTGCATCCTTGGCTTCTTTTTCAGCAACTTGCCCCTAAAGAATGTCCAACCACAAAATAATTACTCCACATTCCACAACGAACAAAACCAGCCAGTTCAATACAGACACGCACAATGACAGCTATCAAAACATTTCAACATAATTCAACGCGTTTAAAGCTGTGAATCTACAGAATAAGCCCTATGGTATTCTCCCAGACCAAAACCCAAATTCATCAATACAAGTGAGACTACCTCAAGGTCTTTTTTTTTTTTAATCTTTCATCAAAATCTCCTCAATTCAGACTAATTAAGCTTTCATAAAAATGTATGCATAATTAATTGGAAATGGAAGGGGGCTTACAGGGGCGATGCGGGACTCGAGGTTAGGGTGAGCGTTGACGGGAGACGGGTTCGGGGCTGGTTCGGATCCGCTACTAAGCTTATTAGCGTCTTTCATAAGCTTCTTCCACGACACAAATGTCGTCTCTCCGGGTCGAAGCTCCACTGTGAATATTTGTCTGTCCCCTAATTTGACGTACGACGGCGTTACCCTCGACGACGACGGCTCTCCACCTCCGGCAGCGCGACCAGTACTGCCTTCCTCCATTGAAATCGAGAATTTGGAAGTTTAAGAAGCTGTGGAAAGCCCTAAGTGGAGTTGAATAGCGGAGAGCTCGGCGGGAGGGGTGAAACGGTTTCCGTGGGTTTAACTGGAAATTTCTTTTCTTGTTTCAATTTTCCCGAGAAAATTTTTGAGGAGGGAAAAGGTGCTCCGGTTTCTGCCCGACCCATTAACTTCTGATTTTGGGCCTCAGTCCAGATAGGGTCCTGTCACTTCTCTGCCTTTAGAGCTGACCGTTGTCTTACGTGGCTCTCCTCCTATTAAATTAAATGTTTTGGAATTTAATTTGTTGCTTACATAATTTTAAAATACATTTTATATATTTAAACATACAAAAATTTTAAATATTTTTTATAAATGATAATTAAAATAATGAATTCGAAATGGTATCATCTCTGGTTAATTGAATTCACCTTTTATTCTTCAAGCATAAATAAGATAACCATATATAGTAAGTACCTCAAGCTAACCGCTTAAATTAAGAACTTGTAAATGAAAGAGTGGCTTCTGGATGGAGACTGCTCCCAATTTGACACTTTCCAATGACGACACCACTTCCCTATCAACAAATATAAATCTTGATTTTAAACCGTTTAGAAACAGAGTTAATCGGATTGCATTATATAAACAGATTTGATTTGACTGACCGAACGATATCAATTATTTATTAAAAATATTTAATAAAATTAATTATTTAGTATTAACTATTTATACATAAGATGACTTATAAAATTACCACATTCCAAACAAATTATAAGGACATAAGTATTATTTCTTATCATTTCTTTAAATATTTTCATAAAATTTAGATTTTAGATATTTAATTTACAAAAACTAAGTTTATAAAACTAAAAAATTATTATTAATATTATTATTATTAAATTTAATTTAACGTTTTGTGTAATTTATAAATTAATTAATCAATTTTAGTAAATTAATCAATTTTAAACTTCAAATTTCTTACCTTATCTCCAATCTTTAAGATATAATTTAATTTATCAAATTAAAAGTATTCAAGTGAGATAAGTCTTAAAAATTAATATCTTTTAACATAGAATTATATTCTATAATAAATTCTTATACTAAAAGTTAATATATTATAATATCATATTAATTGAAGCTTTATTATCCATATTTATTTTAAATCATATTTTATCATGTAAGTTGATGTTGAAAATTAGTTAAATATTAGTATTTAAGAAATTATATGTTAATAAAATATTTTATTCTAATAAAGAACAAATATTTTCATTGACAAATAATTCCAAAGTAATATATCTTTTTAAAATTTTAATTTTGAGAAATTAAAATAAATTGTTGAAATCAAAATAAATTGTTCCACATGTATAATATATTGTATAATTTATTTGTATTTCACAAGCATTCTCTGGAAAAAAAACAAGATATTTAATATTACATTAATAACACGTGCAGGCTAATACAATAAATAATAATAAAATTGATCAATTTTAATTGAATTTAATTTTCTATAATTTATAAATTAATTAAACAATTTTAATATATTAATCAATTTTTAAATTTTAAATTTTTATCTTAAAATTTTTATTTTAAAGAATAAAATTAAAATAATAATAATAAATCAATGTCACATGCGTGAAAGAAGGGTCACGCTTGTGACTTAAATGTAAAACCAAAATAAGTGTCCACACTTACAATTACACGTACACTTATTTTGGTTTTTTTTATGATTTTAATTTAAATTTTTTATAAAATTAATAGTAGTGGTCGGGTCGGCTATATTTGGGCCCGAGCCCAATCACGAATACCAATCGATCATTCTATACTATCGCTTAACCCTTAGCTCGATTCACACATTCATGCCCATTAGCGGAAGGAAACTCCCATGCAAACACGTATTTGCTTAAACCTACCGCAAAATCGTATATAAGGTATAATTCTCTCATAATTCGTACGCGATCATAACCTAATTCGTTTCTCTCAATTCATCAATCCTTCCTACACCAAAAGCTTACTTGAAGCGTTGAGTGGCTAATCGGGTTGTCACCCCGACGAGCCTTCCTTGTTTTGCGTATATTCACGCCACGCTCATCATGTAAGGTAGAAGACGATGGATTTCAATGAAACGCACTGCTCAAATTGTAATCCGGCAGAACCAATTGGCGCCACCGTGGGGCCGACTTCCGCATCACGCCTAGAACCACGCAGATAAGCCAAGCGGTAGCGGCGATGAATCCGACATACCGCCGCTGCGGCTCATGGCGATGCAACGACGGTTTGCGATTACTCTACATTCGCCACCGCACCACACATCTCCCGCACGAGTCTTCCAATCCTAACGATCGATCGGCCTCAAACCTCGAGCAAAAAGAACAGAGCGTGGTCAGGAGGATAACGCTACGCACTATGCAACCTCAATCTCCAAAGACCGACAGGTGCAGATCCTCCTCCGTCCACACACGCCGCCCCGAGCCGGAAGCAGATAGAAGAGGCGGTGAGTTGGTGATTCGCCAGATCTCGCAGTCAGAACCAAAGACAAAGAAATTCGCCATCCGCCAACCGTGCGACACCCGCGACAATTCACCTAACAACCGATCACCGCCAGATGAAACCCTAGAAAAATTGGGATGATCGGACTCACGTACTATGAAGCTCATTCAGACGCCTGACGGCGCAATACAACTCTCCTTCATTCCTGACATTTTGATAGCCTCCCAAAGACCTGTACAAGAAAGATACCAATTTCTAAGAAATACACCGGAAGACCGACCCTTTGACTACATGCAAGACTTCCAGCCCACGATGAGCCTACATCAGGTCCGGATGCTATTCAAAGTAAGGCCTTCGCACGGCTTTCGAGAGGGAGCTGGCGATGGTTCAACAACCTACCCCGGTCAGATCACATGTTTCGAGGACTTCGTGTCGCTTCTTCCTGAATCGATTCGCCACTAGTAAGCGAATCGCAGAAGATGGCTTTGGAGGTGATGCAACTCACCCAAGGAAGGAATGAGAGTTTACGGAATTCATCACTTGCTCAACAACGAGGCGGTCGAGGTACCCGATCTCGCCGCCGTTTACGCTAGCCGACTTATAAGCAATACGAGGACGAGGAGTTCAAGAAGTTAGCCCTCGATCAACCTCGCTTTGCTCAGAAATAAGAAGCCGGGCGGATAGGTATATTCACGAAGAAGTGCTGAAAACACGAGACGTCGGACGGAAGATTGCTCGCCGAACGATTGGCGGGCAACCCGCACAAGCCGCAAAAAGCCACGAATCGAAAAGGCCGAATCGATCGACAAGGATATCGCCAAGAGTTCACCCCGCTAAATGTGTCTTTGAAATCTTGGCATCAAGTTAGAGCGACGGAAACTATCAAAGAGCCCGAAGAATGAAGACCCGTCTGAGGACAGAACCCCAATTTATACCGCTGCTTCCACAGAGAGGTCGGTCATGATACGGAAATCGCCAAGCGGTTGAAAAAGAGATTGAGCTCCTCATTCAAAAGGGAGGTTAGGCGATTCGTGAAACACGAACGAAACGTCGATCGCAGACCGGCGGTCGGACTCTGAAGCGCCACCCCGAGATGTAACGATAGGAATGATGGGGTAGCGAGCACGAATACGATAACCGCCGAGAAAACAGAGGGCGGTCAAGGAAAGAAACGATGGAAATGCGAACAGCAAAATGACCGAATCGATCGGAGTTATTAACACGATATTTGGTGGAAATGCGGGGGGATCCACCGCTAAAGATGTAAAACGATATGCCAAACAATTGGCGATGACACTCCCATCAAAAACCAAGGAGAACGATTTTAATGATCTCTTTCAATGAGTCGGACCTAAATGGAGTACATTGCCCTCACGATGACGCCTCGTCAGAAATCTCAACATGGACGATTACGAGGTGAAGCGGTGATGATTGACACGGCGCTCGGCCGACTTGCTATACTATGAAGCCTTCAAGTAAACGAGGGTACCAAGAGCGGCTATTACCTACTTGACGGCCCCATCAAAGGAATAACCGGCGCGTCGATACCCGTCATCGGGTCCATCTGAAAGTGAAGTTCGGGCGAAGCCATGCCGGATAGAAAGGGACGTGGAGTTCCCGGTCGAAGTTCGAGGGGCATACAATGCAATAATTGGGAGAGTTACTCAAAACGCCTCGTGCGGTCGTCTCCACATACTACCAAAGCTATGAAGTTCCGACGCCCATGGAACCGGAGTCATCGTGGTCGCAGAAAATCGCCCGAATGTTACTTGGCGAAACCAAGACCTAGAAGGGCGGTAGTGCTAACGAGCTCTCTTGACGTAAGAGCCGACGAAGAGACGGACAGATGAATCCGGTGGAAGAGACGAACGGGTCGTCTCGATGAAACCGACCTCCAAGTTCACAAATCTAGGTTCCAGCTGCGAAGAACCTAGCTACGTAAATCACCGATTGTTTAGTAGAAAACAGATCGGTTTTAAACTAGTACCGAGCGACATGCCCGCATTTCTGACAACAGATGTCACTCCCTCGATCCGGCATGACCGCAAGTTTACCGAGCATGTAAGAAGCGATGGCATAGTAAGGAGCGCCAGGGTGATCGAGAAGGAAGTACGAAGTTGCTTGAAGCGGGTTCATAAGAGAAGTCAAATACCCCAATGGCTCGCTAACGTGGTCTTAGTAAAAAGAAGAACGGAAATGGAGGATGTATAGACTTCATCGATCTGAACAAAGCATGTCCAAAAGACACTTCCCATTGCCAAGATCGACCGCTTAGTAGATTCTACCTCGTGGCACTAATCGCTCAGACTTCCTGGACGCCTTTCTGCTATCATCGATCCTCGATGAGTCTAGAAGACGAAGAAAAGACCGCCTTCATAACCGACCAAGGCACATATCGCTACTGTGTAATGCCTTCACTTGAAGAACGCGGGCGACCTACCAACGGCTCGTCATGGAGGTCTTTAAAAATAGATCGGTTTATCGGTCAAGCATACGTAGATGATATGGTGGTCAAAAGTGCGACGACCGAGGAGCATGGAAGATCTCAAGAAGTCTTCGGACACTCAATAAATTTCGATGAAGCTAAACCCGAAAATGTGTGTTGGGTGGCATCCAAAATTTCACGGGTTTATGATCACTCAATGGGAATCGGTTAATCCAGAAAGATTGAGGCCATCATACGATGCCTTCGCCACAATGTTTGAAGGATGTTCAGATATTGACCGGTCGGATAGTCTCACCGAAAGGTGTTCATTTCAGATTGGGGATAAGTGCCTCCCATTTTCAAAGTCTTTGAGGAAAGCGAATGTGACTCAATTCGATGGCTGACGAGTGCGAACAAGCTTTCCAAAGACTTAAAGCAAGATTGTCTAGCCCTACCATCCTACAAAGCCCTGAGACGGAGAGAACTCGGTGTTATACATGGCGGTTAATGAGGATCGATCAAAGCAGGTGCTAATTTGGCCGAGGGGAATGAACAAAGACCCTATCTACTACGTTAGCAAAGTGTTAACCGGACCGAAAACACGATACACGCCTATAGAGAAGATGGCCTCTCCTTGATAATAGCAGCTCGAAGTCGAGGCCTTATTTCCAAAGTCACACCATCGAGGTATGGACCGATCAAATTCTCAGCAAAGGCCTTCAAAGCCCAAACCTCGTGTCTACCGATCAAGTGGGCGAGAACTGGGTGAATTTGACATACAATACAAGCCCCGCACAACTATTAAGTGCACGATACTAGCAGACTTCATCGCGAGATGAGCCAACCAAGCTCGGAGGACGAGCGCTTCCTCACTGAGCCTGCTTGTCGATGGCTCATCCAATGCCGGGATGCGGGCGGAGTTGTCCGATCACCCCAACATAGAAGAAAAGTAGAGTACGCCTTCGACTAGAATTCAAAGCTCCAATAACGAGGCGGAATATGAGGCCTTGATAGCCGGCCTCAACTCGCCAAGGAGATGGAAGTGAAGCACCTAAAGATATACAGTGATAGCTAGGTGGTAGTCGGTCAAGTTACCGGGCATTACGAGGCAAAGGAGAACCACATGATCAAATACCTGGAGTTAGTCAGCAGAATCGAGCAATTTTGACAAGATTCGATCAATGTAATAGAACGAGCTCGTAATGCCAAGGCCGATGCGCTTCTAAAATGGCTTCCACCGTGATGCCAAAACAATATTCGTCGAACGATCGGACCGCCTAGCATTCAAGACCGAGGAAGTTCTCAAAGTAAATTCAGATCAACCGGCCGACAGAACCGATCATTCGGTATTTTGGAAGGAAGACAACCGAAGACTAATTAGCGCCAAGAAGTTAAGGATAAAGGCAATTAATACACGGTTGTCAATGACTCTCTATATAGGCGGTCTTACGACTGGCCGCTCCTTCGATGTCTGAATGAAGAAGAAGCCGAGCAGCAATGGTCAAGTCCACGAAGGATGTGCGCAAATCACGAAGAGGCGAATCGTCGGCTCACCGGCTGATCGCATAAGGCTACTATCGCCGATTTGATGAGAAGAGATCACAAGAGAGGGTCGACCGATGCGAATCCTGCCAGAAAAACAGCAATTTGTCTCACCAGCCTACCGAGAGGATGAAAATTGTAAGTCACCCTATCCCTTTCGCCTAATGGGGAATGGATATACTGGGGCCTTTCCCTCTCGGTCCCGGACAAAAGAAATTTTTGATAGTAGCAGAGAATATTTTACTAAGTGGGTGGAAGCGTAATCATGCTACAATCACCGAGGGAAGGTTGAAAACTTTGTGAAGAAAATATACTTTGTCGCTTCGGATGCCCATGGTATTGGTTACAGATAATGGTCGCGGCTTGACAACGCCAAGTTCAGAGACTTCGTGACCGATCAAGATCAAGCTACAATCGACCTCAAGAGCTCCATCCATAAAGCAACGGTCTCATGGAGAACACCAATAAAAGATAATGAACGCCTCAAGAAGCGCTGGATGGCCGAAAGACACAGGTGGAAGAAGTAGATGAAGTTTTGTGGGCATATATGTAGAAAATCCCGGTAGGCATCACATGCCCACAAGGCGAATTTAAAATTTTGAGTCCCGGACATTCCCGAAAGCCGGATCCATGTAAGTACAAACAATCAAACCATAACGACTGCCTCTAACTCAGATCCACGCAGAGGTTTGAAAACCTAACCGGACAAACTCTTTGACCCGGAATAGCTAGACTAAAGAAAAGAGTGCTAGCTCTTACCTTAGCCTTGGAGAGCAAGTGAGATGATCTTGGTGGAGCCTTGGAGAAGTAGAAGCAATCTTGAATGGAAGAGATGAAGAAGATGAAAACAATTTCCAAAGCTTAACTCTTAAGCAATTTCGACTCTTCTCTCTTCATCACCGCAAGCCTTCTTTCCATAGCTTCTATATGTGTTTTAACTAATTAAAATACATAGAAAGGCTTGTGGAGAGGTTACCCACGTAGGAGGCATAAAATGCCTTAAAATGCTAAATAATGATGAAGTTTGACTTTTCAAACTTACATCTTCTCCTTCCATTTTGGTTCCACTGAAATGCATAAATATATATATATAATTAATTAAGTCTTAATTAATTAATTAATATATATATATTTGTCAAGAGATCCAATCAACTGGGTCGGTCCTACCGCCTATCGGCCCCCACGGTGAAAAATCACCTAAACGGTTTTCAAAGAATGTCGATGTCGCGATCTCATCGGACATATCCCAATCTCATCGGGATCTATTTAATCCTATTGCTTCCGATATCGGATCTCCGTCTCAAACTATTTTACAGATTCTCCGAGTCACTCTTACGCTGACCCATTAGGTTCCGGCATGTTGGCCACTTAGATTAACACTTAATCGAGCAAGTCATGAGCGTATCTAGCAACACATCACGACCCCAATCGACCGGAAAGTAATTGGTTTGACTAATGAAACCATATCACTAACCCTTCCATGACAATTACCGCAAATTCGTCCTTTCACCATGCTATACCCCACTTGGTTTGAGTATGGGCAATGTGTCAACTCTTATTAGACCGATCGATCAAATCTAGTCCAAGTGTAATCAGCTCTCGCCCTAGACTCATTACTTTATATGTCCACGAAGACCATCTTCATGACATATGTATGCTTCCGGCGCCAGAGACTTCAAAGTAATGATCCCGATAAGAGGCTACGGGTATCTCTTCGCTATAATGTATGGTGAATCCTCTATTGGCTACTCAATTACCTTCGAATACCTCAAGTCGCACTCCAATCACCACCCTATGAGCGACCTCGAAAGGCAACAAGGAATGGAGTCAAAGACGTAATCAAGACTCAAGATATCCTCGAGTACCTCAAGTCTAAGGATACTGCACCATTGCTATGATGAGATTATCACCGACATTTGTATAGACATCCATGTGATGATCTCATAGCAGTCATCCAATGTACTTACTACCACTAGTAAGCATCCACATGTCAAATCTAAATATCTCAATATTTACAGCTCGAGATCCACCGCTGATCCAATCAAGGAGTTTGACATGTGCTAGTCTATCCGGATTAACGATGTCCAGCCTCATTAATCCTATGACTAGGATAATTTAGATATCGACATAATTGCACATGATAGGAATCTCAATAGATGATCACATCATAATTTCCTTCATGCTATGTCATGTATCGTGACTTCATTAATTTGATTAAAGATCATTATCAATTCATAATAAAATGAATATCAAATAAATGAAATATGCCTTGCTTTATTTATTCATAAAGTCCGCATAATGACTATGAACAAAATGCGCTAAAGGGATTGCCTTTAGTGGCACTACTCTAACAATCTCCCACTTGACCTAAAGCCAATCGCCTTGGTATCTAATACCATGCGAGTACACGAGAATCAAAATTCTTCCGTGGCAATGGCTTTGTCAACGGATCAGCAATATTCTCGCTCTGGAATTCTCTCTATCGTGACATCACCTCGAGCAATGATCTCCGAATCAAATGGTATCGGTGAGTACGTGTTTGGACCGTTGATGAGACCTTGGCCCTTTGCTCACAAGAATAGCCCCAAAGTTGTCACAATACAACAGATGGGTCCATCACACCTTAGAACCACACCAAGTTCGAAATGAACTTCGATCCAAACCGCCTTTCTTTGCGGCCTCGATGCGAATGTACTCGCCTCGATCGTTGAATCGCCAGCCGCCTCGTTTGGAACTCTTCCAACCGATCGCTCCGCCATTAAGTGTGAAAACATAACCTGATTGGGACTCGAGTCGCCCTTATCGATTGAAAACGGCATCAGATGCTCGCCACTGAGATTTCCATCTCCATATATCAAGAAAACATCCTTAGTTCTTCGCAAGTACTTTAGATATTCTCGATACCACCCAAAGGACCCTCACCAGATTCGATTGGTATCTCGCCAGAACACTTAGAGCATATGATACATCGGTCTCGTACATAGCATTGCGACATAATAGATCCTATCGCAGACGATACGGATCATATTCATACGCATCCTCTCATCATGTGTCCGAGGACACATAGACTTCGAGAGTGTTATCCCATGAACAATGGAAGAAACCCTCTTGATTGCTCCATGCTAAACCTCTTTAGCACCTTGTCTATGTCGCTGACCGTGAAAGACCAAGCAACCTCTTCGATCTATCTCTATAGATCTTTATCCCAAGAATATAAGTTGCTTCTCAAGGTCTTTCATGGCAAATTGTTTGGACAACCAAATTTTTACAGATTGTAAGATTGAGACATCGCTTCCTAGCAACAATATGTCATCTACATATAACACAAGGAATACGATCGCAGCTCCATTCACTTTCTTGTACATTAATAAAGAGTTCATCCGGATTTTGTGAGAAACCAAACTCTTTGATTGTCTCATCAAAACGGATATTCCAACTCCCGGATGCTTGCTTCAATCCATAAATGGATTTCTCGCTTGCATACCTTTTCGCCATCTCGCGAAATGAAGCCCTCGAGTTGTGTCATGTACACATCCTCACCAGATTTCCATTCGTAAAAGTCGTCTTCACATCCATTTGCCATATCTCATAATCATAATGAGCGGCAATGGCTAGAGTATCCTAATGGATTTATGCATTGCTCTCGATCAATGTCTCGTCATAGTCAACTCCTTGTCTTCGACGAAAGCCTTTAGCCACAAGCCTTGCTTTATAGGTAATCACATTACCATCCATGTCGCTTTCTTCTTGAAACCCATTTGCACCCTATAGGTTTTATCCTTCAGTGCATCAACCAAAGTCCATACTTGGTTTTCATACATGGAATCCATTTCGATTTCATGGCACGAAGCCATTTTTCGCATCAACTCTTCGTAACCTCTTCATAGTGGTAGGCTCATCATCCTCTATGAGCAATACGTCATTCTGTTCACTCACGAAATCCATATCTCTCAGAACAGAGCGTATCCTACTTGACCTACGAATTTCGTGTGAAGTAGAAGGTCGAATCGCTACCTCATCTCAGATGAGTTATAGTTTCGTGTTCAGCAGCTGATCCGCGTCGTCTCGAGCATCTTGAACTTCTTCAAGTTCAACTTTGCTCCCATCGTCCCTCTTTAAAAGAAACTCTTTCTAAAGACAGATGCATCAAACAAACACCTTTGTTCCTCGCCAGGTAGAATTGATATCCTCTTGTTTTTTAGGATATCCTATTTAACAAACACTTGTCGATTTTGCTTCAAGCTTATCTCGACCGTGTCCGCTTCACATAAGGTGACAACCCCATACTTTCAAATAAGAAAGATAAGGTTTCTTGTTAGTCCACATCTCATATGGAGTAACATCAACGCCTTTGATGGAACTCGCTTAACAAGTAAACAATTGTTTCAAGTGCATATCCCAAAAGGATTTTGGTAATCGTAAAGCCCATCATAGATCGTACTATGTCCAACAAGGTTCGATTTCTCCTTTCGCCACACCATTATGTTGTGGTGTGTAAGGAGGGTCCACCGAGATAATATCCCATTATCTCGAGATAATCCAAAACTCTCGATCTAAGTATTCACCACCACGATCGGATCGTAATGTTTTGATACTTTTACCAAGTTGTTTTTCTACTTCATTTCAATTGTTTGAACTTTTCAAACGCTTCAGATTTGTATCTCATCGACATACAAAACCCATATCGAGAATAATCATCGATAAAGGTAATGAAGTAACAGCAACCACTTCCGCATGGATGGACATCGACCACATACATCCGAATGTATTAGGTCTAATAATCCAATCGCTCGCTCACCCTTTCCTTAAAGGTAACTTAGTCATCTTGCCTAATAAACAAGATTCACATGTGTCATATGATTCATAATCGAATGACCCTAAACTTCCACTCAGGAGCTTAGCGATCGCCTCTCATTTATATGGCCAAGCGATAATGCCATAAGTAAGTTGATTTTAAATTATCTCTTTATGTCTTTTAGCGTCATTGACATTCATAATCGGATGTGACATATCTAATATGTAAATTCCATTGCATAATGTACCAAGACATAAAGCATTCCATTTGAACTAATAGAACAACCATTGTTACTAAAAGACAAATGGAAACCAAATTTATTTAAACAAGAAATGCATAATATGTTCTTTGTTAACACGGTACAAAATAACAATCATCCAAGTTAAGTACAAGCCCACCGGGAGTGTCAAAACATAAGTTCCTACGGCTAATGCAGAGAACCCTTGCTCCATTGCCAACGCAGCAGTCCATTTCTCCCTTTATGAGTCGCCATCGTCCCGAGGCCCCGTGATATCATTGCATATGTGTGAGCCACAACCGTATCTAATACCCATATGTTATGATCGAAACAAGATTAACCTCAATGACAAACATACCGAAGAAGTCGAGGCAAATGATGCCTTCTTCGCTTCGCTTCTTCCAGATAGATTTTGCGATACGCCTCCAATGACCGCCTTACCGCAATGGAAGCGGTACCTTTTAGTGCGCTCTTTGGTCTTCTTCTTGCCTTTCGCTGCACTTCCTTTCGCTTCGAGCCTTTTTCTTCTTCTGCTTCCTCTTCTTGAAGCAGAGGAAGAAGAATCCACCAATAAGAACGCCATATCTTGCTTGACAAATTGTTTCATTGCCTCGAAAGCAGATTGATCACTTCGGAATTGTGGTGGATATTTGGTTCATTCGATAGTTCAACACAAACCGTGAATAACTATCCGACAAACCAACAAGAATTAAGTCTATACTTAACTCGTAATCCATCACAAAACCTAAGACGGCCAACCTCTCAATATAGCCATTCATCTTCAATGCATATCAGACCGCAGATGAACCAGAGTCATCTTCGTTGTAAAGAGCAACCTTGAGGTCTTGAACCTTTCGGACCGTGCTTGCTCATCAAACAACTCTCTAAGATGAAACACTATCGCAGAGCATCCATAGACTCGTCTTGCTTCGCAGCTCAGGTGACATCAATGCAAGCATAATGCAGTAGCTATGTCACCGCTTTTTAGATGCTTATGATATGCCTTCTGATCATCATCAGAAGCTCCTTCAGGAAGTGGATCCGGAAGCGGAAAATCAAGGATATATCCTAGATCCTCAGATCTGAGAACAATTCTTAGATTCCGCAGCCAATCAAGAAAATTTGGTCCAGCTTAATTTGTTTGCATCCATTAGTGAGCTAAGATTCACACTAGTCGACATCTTCAATCAACCTAAACGTAGAGAGAAATAAAGTTAGAATAGAATTAAATGTATGACCATAAGGACTTAAATGACATACATATGGCTCCCACTAGTTTCAATAGAATCCATAACCCTCATCATGAATCCATGAAACAAAATGGCACATCGACTGGTGGGTCGATATCCGACATTACTAAGAATGACCTCGAGGTTAGCTCAATAAGTCACCTTAGGTCAATCGGTAGGTATCGGTCATACCAATTGCATCATCGATGACCGACATTAAGAATGACCTCGAGGTTAGCTCAACAAGCCATCTTATGTCTCGGGAGGTATCGGACATACCAATTACATCTTAGACACAACTATCGATCGCTATCAATAGTTGATGTATGCACATACATCGGGTTATCAACACTTGATGCGCTGCACATCCGATGTACACTATCCAACCGCGCCTCCGTCCACGCCGACCTCGAGGTTAGCTCAACAAATCAACGCTTCTAGGAAAACCGACCCATTAATCCGAAAATCATATTTTCATGGTTTGAACATATTCAGATAGAGTGAGCTTGAGGTTACTCAACAACCCAACCCTATAAGAACTCGGTTCTTACCATATTAATGGAAGGCGTTAGTTTTCATATTTTAAGTGAGGGATTTTTGGTCTCATCTAATTAATCTCATCCAAGGATCATAGTCACCATGACTATATGGTCCGATTTAGGGCATTGATCAATCACATTGAATTTATACCAAAATCACCCATCATCCCACTAGGCATGATATAAGTCGACTTGTATATGTATAAGTCGACTTATGGCTCTCAGATAAGTCGACTTATGCATGTTTAAGTCGACTTGTGCAATCATGCATGAACAAGTCGATTTGTACCATCAGGCAAGTCGACTTATTAGTCTATATGCACAAACAAGTCGACTTATGAACATATAAGTCGACTTGTTCATTAATGCATTTGGAATTGCTATCTAATCGCTAATTCTCAATCCAGGCATTTCCAATTCACAACACCAATATAACAAGTATATAAACCTTTATATTAATGTGCTAATGAAACATTTTCATCAACTCATGCATGCCATATAGTCTAACTATATATGAAAACCTTGAAACCGATTAATCCACCATTAATCACTAGATTTCTACATAATTCAAGGACACCAAATTATCATGCTAAGTATCTCTAGGTAGGCTACACGTTATCAAGATTACTCCGCACTTGTCACAAAAATTGCGACGCCAAAATAACCAAGATAACTAATAAGCTAACGAGACGCTAAAGTGACCTATTCGATATCCAAAAATTATTGGAAACCTAAATTTCAAGAATCTCATTTTGGGATGGATTCCACATCAATATAACACATTTTTAATCACTATAAAAATGATTCATGGCATTGGAACAGAAAATAACACAATCAATCATTCCAAACAAAACAGCCCCAGCAAGTTTCTCAAAACTGCTAAGCTCATCATTTTGCTCAAAATGACCATTGAAACACTTTCAATAAATACTGAGAAAATTACAGAGGTTAAAACATGTTCCCAACATGCTCCATGAATTTTTCCAGGATTTATTTCCCACAAAAACTCATTGAACCTCAGCAATCTAGCCGAACCAGAATCTGTGTTCTCCAACACAAACATTCCCATCAGCACACAAGAAATTCGGAAATAAATCGTAAATCACCTTGAAAACATTTTTCCATCCACAGAGACATTCACAAACATCTTAGGGAAATGTCGGTGAAAACCAATCCGAAAAATAATTTTTCTAGAATTTATTCTCGAATTTACAAGCATACCTGTTTCAGAAACGTTCAACAAGACAACATCCGAAACTTGAGGGAATTAAATAGCAAAACCATATCAAATCAAATTGATAAATTCTCATCTTTCACAAACATATTCTATAACATGTTATGAACAATTCTGAGCAAGAAATTTCGAAAACATGCATCTCTATACTGATTCGAAATTCACACAAATAACATGCATCAGCAGCTCAATTCACTAAGGAACTCCGACCTAGTTATCATTTCGACTGTTTATACAACACAAGTGGCTCTGATACCACTGTAGGAAAATCCCGAGGTAGGCATCACATGCCCACAGTGCGGAATTTAAAATTTTGAGTCCCGGGACATTCCCGAAAGCCAGGATCCATGTGTAAGTACAAACAATCAAACCATAACGACTGCCTCTAATCAGATCCACGCAGAGGTCGGAAACCTAACCGACAAACTCTTTTGACCCGGGAATAGCTAGACTAAAGAAAAGAGTGCTAGCTCTTACCTTAGCCTTGGAGAGCAAGTGAGATGATCTTGGTGGAGCCTTGGAGAAGTAGAAGCAATCTTGAATGGAAGAGATGAAGAAGATGAAAACAATTTCCAAAGCTTAACTCTTTAAGCAATTTCGACTCTTCTCTCTTCATCACCGTGCAAGCCTTCTTTCCATAGCTTCTTATATGTGTTTTAACTAATTAAAATACATAGAAAGGCTTGGTGGAGAGGCTACCCACGTAGGAGGCATAAAAATGCCTTAAAATGCTAAATAATGATGAAGTTTGACTTTTCAAACTTACATCTTCTCCTTCCATTTTGGTTCCACCGAAATGCATAAATATATATATATAATTAATTAAGTCTTAATTAATTAATTAATATATATATATTTGCTGAAGAGGTCCAGTCAAATTGGGGTTGGGTCCTACCGTACTGCCGCCCCCGCCGTAAAAAAAATCACCTAAACGGTTTTCAAAGAATGTCGATGTCATGATCTCATCGGACATATCCCAATCTCATCGGGATCTATTTAATCCTATTGCTTTCCGGATATCGGATCTCGTCTCAAACTATTTTACGATTCTCCGAGTCACTCTTACGCGTGTGACCCATTAGGTTCCCTTATGTTGGCCACTTAGATTAACACTTAATCGAAAGCAAGTCATGAGCAGTATCTAGAACACATCACGACCCCCAATCGACCGGAAAGTAATTGGTTTGACTAATGAAACCATATCACTTAACCCTTCCATAGACAATTACCGCAATTCGTCCTTTCACCATGCTATACCCCACTTGGTTTGAGTATGGGCAATGTGTCAACTCTTACTAGACCGATCGATCAAATCTAGTCCAAGTGTAATCGCCTCGCCCCAGACTCATTATTTTATATGTTCACGAAGACCATCTTCATGACATACGTATGTCCGGCGCAGAGACTTCAAAGTAATGATCCCGATAAGAGGCCACGGGTATCTCTTCGCTATAATGTATGGTGAATCCTCTATTGGCTACTCAATTACCTTCAATATCTCAAGTCGCACCCAATCACCACTCTATGAGCGACCTCGAAAGGCAACAAGGAATGGAGTCAAAGTACGTAATCAAGACTCAAGATATCCTCGAGTACCTCAAGTCTCAAGGATATTTTGCACTATCGCATGATGAGATTATCAACGACATTTGTATAGACATCCATGTGATGATCTCATAGCGAGTCATCCAATGTACTTACTACCACTAGTAAGCATCCACATGTCAAATCTAAATATCTCAATATTTACAGCTTTACGACATCCATTGCTTGATCCAATCAAGGAGTTTGACATGCTAGTCTATCCGGATTAACGATGTCCAGCCTCATTAATCCTATGACTAGGATAATTTAGATATCGACATAATTGCACATGATAGGAATCTCAATAGTATGATCACATCATAATTTCCTTCATGCTATGTCATGTATCGTGGACTTCATTAATTTGATTAAAGATCATTATCAATTCATAATAAAATGAATATCAAATAAATGAAATATGCCTCGCTTTATTTATTCATAAAGTCGTATACATGACTATGAACAAAATGCGCTAAAGGGGATTGCCTTTAGGGCACTACTCTAACAATATAGAACCACACCGAACGGAGCCACGGGGGAAACTCCATTCAGAATGACCTTCGGGGCGGAAGCCCTGGTTCCAGTAGAAGCAGTATTGCACAATCAGAGGGTGTCGGCCTACGAAGAAGAGAGAAATGATGAAGCCCGCAGAGCAGAGCTCGTTCTCCCAATGAGGATAGAGAAAGGGCAACCGCTCGCTCGTAAGCCATCGTGCAAAAGGCGACTGTGTTCTATAATGAAGGGTTAAACCGAGCAATGTAAAGGTAGGTGGATACGTCCTACGAAAAGCCGAGGCGGCTGGAAAATATCCTGGAAAACTCGGGCAGATGTGGGAAGGACCCTATTGTTGGATCCCGTTTTCGAAATCCAACTACTCATACAGATTCCCTCATACGTACGCATGATTCCTTATAAACTTTTCTTGCTCTGATACCATAAATGTTGGGACCCGATCCGCGAACCGGATCCCAACCGGAAAAGTGAAAGAATGGAGGAAACGAAACAACCGAAGCGCACACTCGAAACAAATGCAAAGCGAATGCGGAAGCGAAAATAGTGAAACGAATCGAGTAAGCGAATCGGAAACAAATCGAAAAGTAGCGGCGGAAGCAAAAGCAAGCGAAGCAAATACTAATCGAATCAAACGAATGTTTGCAAAGCTTAAACGAAATCAAAGCGCATACATCCGACATCCTAAACAATAATCAAAGAAAACTTATCGAATGAACATAATCGCTTGGGAATCCTAAGACGCTCCAAAATCCGTTATGAATTTTTTTTCTTTTCTTATTCTCATTTCTTTTCTCGTTACTCAATCATATACCAATCATCTTAAATCCATACAACATACCCAATCTTATATAAATCCATACCAATCTCAAATTACATTTTAACCCAGATTTTATCGAAATTTCAAAACATAACTACCGCTTTAATCCTAACCCAAACCTGCAAGGGTTCAAAACACTTCTATAATCCCAAACACACTTCAAAATCATCGGACTCTCCCGTCCGAATCCAACACCAAAGAAACGCAAACCTAAATCTAATACTTCCATAATTCTCAATTCAATACTAAACTCATAAGTCAATCAAATTCCATATCAATAATACATATATATTCCCAAATTATCCATAATTTCATATACAAATTTCACAAACATTCACAATTCTCAACTTTATACACAAATACATTTTTCCCAAACTTATCTAAAGTCATAAACATTTTCATACTCAAGATTCAAATTACTCAAAAGCTAACGATTCAAATGTCGAACCGACGTTTTCACATTCTTTCATCCGATCTCCGCTTTCAAACTCGAGATGGGGATGAAAGGGGGAGCTTCTAAGCTCGTGGATAACACATTTATAAATCGATAAATAAGCGGAAAATCATTCTTTTCATAATCTTTCGCCAAAAGGGCTAATTTTTCAAACTTTACAATTTTTCAAACAATTTCCTCAAACCCCTTTTTTATATATATATATTTTTCAAACTTTTCATAATAATCTCACTTTTTCTCTTTTTTTTTTTTCAAACTTCTCGAATTTTTCATAAACATGAATGCAACATTCAGAAACAAAATTGAAAACACATAACATATCGTAATGGTCTGCTAGTCCAAATGTAACGCATTACACAAGATCACATAGTAACGCATTACACTTTCCGCATACGTCCAAATAGATTATGTGAGGGAGTCCGAAATCGAGTCTGTACACTAGCGGGCAGCCCGGAGAAGGCTATACACATAGAGACAATGACGACTCACAAAGGACCTAACAAACCCACATAACACATATCGAAAACGGAAATTCAAATTGCCCGAAGGCACTTTCCAAAATTTTACTTTTCTAACATAAATTCATCAACCTAAAACAATCTCACAAATTCTCACATATCACATAATTCAATTAATTCAATCAATCAATAATTGCAACAATATGCATAATTATCAATGCATACACAACAAATGCATTTTCAGAAATTTCTATCAATTTATCAAATCGGCTTATAATAATTTTTCAGAAAACCTTCGGAAATCAAAATTTCAAACTTTTAATCAATTCTTATTTTCAAACATTTACAAACAATAATTTATCAAAATCCAAACTTTTGCTTTCTTTCAATTTTTTTTTCAAGATTCGTATTAAGCTTACAAATCAAAATATAAATATGCTACCCACCTCGAAATGACGCTAGGAACTTGTTCCAAGCTCCAATTTGATCCTTGCTTCTTTCCTTCTTTCAATTAAAAAAAACCTAAGCCATAATCACCCAAATTCACATCATAAATTTGCAAAATTCCCAAACTTAACTATCGGAAATTCATAATTATCATATTTCCAAGCTATTTCAATCTCCAATTTTGAAATCCCAATTTTCCAAATTGGCCTAAACCAATATACCCACATTCAATCTCATAAATAACTTACTTTTCAAAATTGATGTTATAATTCATCAATTCATACTACTTTAAGATATCTGAACCATCAATTTCAAAATTCCCAAATATCAAAATTGGCCTAAACCATTTTATCCAAATTCAATATCATAAAATACAATTTCTTCAAAATTAACTTCACAATTCACAAATTCTTATCATTTACTATCAATCCACACCAAAATTTCACAAATTCCTTAATCACAAAATTAAACCTAAACCTTAATCAAATTTTCATCCAAAATTAAACATAACCTAAAGCATTAATATCAAAACTAACATCATAAACCACAAACCCAAATCCTTTTTCACAATTCTAAACTAAAATTAATAAAAACTCAAAGTTTAAATATTTCTCTTACCTTTTTCCTCTCTATTTTCAAATTTCTTGGTTCTTGAGGAAGCTCCCATGCTCTTCCACCTTTTCCTCTTGAAATCTACTCAAAATCTCTAAGAAACAAGTAGAAAATCGAAAATAAGCTTTCTCTCTCTTTTCTCCCTTTTTTTTTTCTCTCATCCGAAACTTCAATCTTCTTTTCTCTTCTTATTTTCCTTCTTTTCTCTAGAAAAATCGTGAAGCTCCTCTTTTAAAAATTTCCAGATCTAGTCTAAACGACAGCACATCATCAAATGGTGCCATGTCATTAAAAATGGCTAAAAAGACCAAAATGCCCTTGACTTGTTACCTTATGCCATTCTCATATGCGGTTTGATTCGCACTATCAATTTGAAGAAATTTGTCAAAACTTCCTTCTCGAGAAATGTTCCTCTCACTCATACGAATCCAACGCCACTGACCGCGCTCAATTCCGAAAGCACTACATCAAAAGTTATAAAGTAAAAGCAAGGGAAAATCCATATTCTAACACATTTCTTATGTACGATTATTTCAGTCCCAAAATGCACATTCTTAATCCCAGAATTGAAACTCAATGTCTTCATAACAATTGTAGAATTATGCCTCTAGTTTAACTGAAAACAAGAATCGCCTCATTTCGATTCCCATATCAAAAGTTATACTCAAATTACTCACAGGTGTTCCCAATCCAAAATTTCACCCTAATCCGAACTTAAATTCAAAAATTAAAAGTCTTAGGGGCAAAATTGACATTTCATGTCTTCATATGATTTGTAGCCCCTTGTCTTATCTTTATTTCTCCTCAAGAATCGCTTCAATCGGATCTCTACAGATCCCGAATTTCATAAAACACTGAATTATGCTCGGAAAATTTCCCGACTCACTTTGATTAAATTAATCACCATTAATTTAATCTCAAAAGTTCACAAATTTCTTATAAAATGAAATTCATTGTCTTAGGAATCCAACGCAAAAAGAATCAACTTAATCGGATGTCGGACGGAAAAGATATAAGCAAAATAGTGAACAAAGGTCGAATTTGTGAAAGGAAACTAACAAAGGAGTCAAAAGCAGCGCCAGATTGAAGAAACAAAACGGCGTCGTTCAAGCAGAAACGCGTTTGGGCGAGGCGAAGACGCGGTGGTTCGGCGATCGCTGTCGCCTAGCGACGCGAAATGAAATGCTCGCCATCGCTATGGCGATCTGCGTCGTAGATGCGACGACGGCCGGACATTCGCCATCGCTATGGCGATATGGCGTCGCCAAATAGCGACGGCGGTTGGACGCCGCCATCGCTATGGCGATACGCTCGCCTTAGTGACGGGATAAATCATTTTCCTTTTTTTTTCCTCTAAACTTCCAAAATTCATAACTTTTAATCCCGAACTCCGATTTTGACAAACTTAGTCTCTATAGAAAGCTTAAAGAAAGCTCTACATCTTTCACGAAGGACATAAAACTCAATTCGACTCCTTGGAAAGTCCATTTTCGTCAAAGATACTATTCTCTATACAAACTTGTAAAATCATAACTTATTATTCCGAGATCGAAAAATTATATACTTTATATCGAAATAAAGATCAAATCAAATGCTTCAATTTTCATGAAGAATATCAAAGCTCAATTAACCTCTAACTAGGTTAATTTCAGTCAAAGTTTCAACCATAATAAAAGTCAAACCCGATCAAACATAAACTTTGACCGATCATAACTTTCACTCCCGATATCGAAATATTGCAAACTTTATGTCCACAAAAGCTCTCGACAGAGGCTACAATTTTCATGTAGATCATTTTCTAATTTTGCCTCAATCAAAAGTCAACTCTCAAAGTCAAACATTCTCTCTCCGTAAAGTCAAACTTTCTAATTTCTTCAAATTTTCACACTTTTCTTTTTAATTCTTGCTATTTAACTTCATTTCAATCAACTCATCCACTTTCCTCTCATAATCCATAAAATTCATTCAAATATTAGATTTCTAACCAAAACAATTCTTTTCTCCTACATTTTTCTTAAATTCATTTTCATTCTCACCAATTCTTTCTCCATTTAAATTCATTTTAATATTTCTAATTTTCATCAAAAGTTCGGGGTCCAACACCTATCGAGTGATTAAACAAGTCGGGCATGGCTCCTACATCCTAAGCGATGAGAAAGGGAAGATTCTACCGAGGCCTTGAACTCCTGCATTTGAAGGCTTTCTACCAATAGATAAGTTATATTTTGTCAATTCTTCCTTATTATTCCCTTTGTATACATGTGGGTACCTTTTTCCCGTCCCCGCCAGATGTTTTTTAATGGCCCACGCCTCGTTATCATTAATAAAGGGTTACAAATTTCTTGGCAATTAAGAGTTAGATTGACGAGGCCAAGAGTAGAAAGTCCAATTGCTCGATGCCATCGCCTCGGATTCTCCATATACCGACTACGGCCGGTCGGGTCGCCAGACGAGATCCTGGGTCCTCGCCATCGCCATTGCTCGGTATGCCATCGCCAAGATTCTCCATATACCGACTAAGGTCGGTCGGTCGCCAGACGAGATCCTCGGTCCTCGCCATCGCCATTGCTCGGATTCCATCGCCAAGCATTCTCCATAGATCGATCATGGTCGACGATTCAAGCCGGCCGACTACGAGCAACTTTAAAACTCAACATATATCTAAGGTAAAGAGCATAAATACGGAAAAATCAACAAATGAAGCAAACGAAAGTCCATTGATTTTAATTAGCCCCAGTCACAAGCTTGACCGGTGAGCACTACAATTGGGGAGAAGGGGGCTATGAACACCAAGGAGAAGGAGAAGGAGAATTCTGGGAAACCTCGAAGCCGGCGAAAAAGACGAGGTAGGAGCGGAACCAAGGGAGCAAAGCAGAGAAACATCTTTATAAAGCCCTTCCTCCCCGAGATCGTCACAATGGGGTAGCAGGACCCGGAAACGATCAAGGAACATCATGAGGAGCTCTTACTCTTGAGCCGAGATCTAGCCTCCCATCCTAACATCGACCGTTCCCCTCGACTTTATTTCAGATCCCTCCAAAGAAAGCCCGAAGCTGAGGAATAAGCGGTTGGCATAGTCTTCAAAAGAAGGGCATGCCACCCCTCAGAGTATAGAGCTCGTGGCCCTCTTTAAAATTGAAAGGGCCACCTCATGGCGAGCTCTAAACTCTCTTCGTCTAAGAACCGCTCTTCCATCTCTTAATGGCCTCGATCCATTTGCTCCCTTGCACGGAGCACCGCACCTCCCGCAAGGTTCTCTCCGCTCTGCCTCTCCGCCACAATGAATGGCAGATCTGGCGGCACCTTTGTTGATCTCCTCTCCGCCTCACCGCTTTCCTCCACTCCTCGTTCTCTTTCTCCTCTTCCCTCTACCTCGGCCAATCAGCCGCCAAAGCTCCCACCTCCTCTCCGGGCCGACTTCTCCTCCTCAAGAGATGCGTTTTAGCTGAAGGAGGTCCCTCCTCCTTCACCTCTCGCCACCACCCTTCAAGCCCTTCATCTGATCATGGAGATCCCGAACCTCCTGGTCCAGAGTCTCCAAGTTACTGCAAAGACGGCAAAAGACATTGTCGCAGCCTCGCATACCAAGACGCACGAGCCGGGAACCCAACTCTGTGTTCCCTTCTTCTCCATAAATCCTCGTCCACGGGGAGTAACCTCTCAAAGAAGGTAGCGGACACCTCGAGGTCGCCGAGCGTAACGCCCTGCCTTGATTAATGGCAGTTTCCACCGCCAAGGCTCACTACTGTGCCTTCTCTTTCCCTTTTTCTGCTTACTCACCCCGGCTTCACGGCTGGCGAGTGGGCGGTCACCCAATCGAACCAACCTCTTCCTTTTAAGAGGAGGGCCCGCGCCCTCCTCCTCCTCTACCATCGAACAATATTTAGTGGCTCTGACGCCACAGAAGATCCCAGTAGGGAGGAGCACCCATCGGCGCAGCATAAGGAGACCAACCCTATGGACAAAGCGAGGCCTCACCGGTCTCCGCCTCACTCCCCTTCTTCCCAGAGGCCCGCTTCTCGACGTGGAAGTTTGGGTGGCATCCTCACCATGGCTGCACAATAATTAAATTGAGTTAGAAAACAAAATTGATATAAGTTCAAAATTAATACAATCACGAGGAGTCAACCGGACGGGCGGTTTCTCCTCACCCGCTAATCCGTGGAGGGATCGACGAGGAACGGCGCCGAGGCCCCCCGGATACCCCTCGAATGAGCCTCGCAAAATCAGATTCGCCGAGCTCCTTGATACGACGGACCACCTCCCACCTCCTTGCTTGAGGGACAAGGTCGACGAATCATTCTATCGCTCGCCAAAGGATACCTCCACGGTCAAGACTCGGAGGAAGATCCGGGACTTCACGAAGAAATACTTCGTCCGCCAGAAGAAATTTTGAGGTGTCCTGGCCGGGCGATACCGAGCATCTCGACATCAAGAAAGGGATTCCAGCCCCTGAGCTCGATCGTGGCTCATCCTCGTGAAATGGCGCGAGAATGCCGACGGTAGGCGATGGTCGAACTGTGGCATAGCGGCCCAACCCATTTATGAACCTCCAATCGTCGGAGGAATCGACTCGGCAATAACCCAACAGGCGCACACCTCGCCCACGATCGGGTGTACGGGAGCCTCAGCCGCCCATCGAGAAAAAGCTCCGGAGACGGCGAAGTATCCACTAAAGTTGCTTGTGGATCCGCCATGCTTCAAGGCCAATCGGGGCCCCAAGCCGTTGGGATATTATACTTGATGCACAACTGCTCAACTCCCCAACAATCATCGACGATGCGCCTTAAGCGGCAACTCCACAACTAAACCGCTTTTCCTCTCTCTCATCGACACTTCCTTCATACCTCCGACCATGCTCCCGTAACTACCCGTGGACATGATTATCAAGAAAAGCACTAAAAAATGGAGAGGAATGAAGAACAAAAGAACGCACCTATTTAGAAAGAAGTAGGTAAATTGGACGGTGAAATAAAAGAAGTTTCGGAGAACCGCGAATGATTTGAGAGCAAGTGAAAGCAAAATGCGGATTACAGTACGAGAGCAAAAGGTAAAAACCGTCACAGCTCGTCATCTATGAGTATTTATAGAGGGAAGGCAGTAGAAACCCTAGAAAGTGACCAAATCGTATCACGACGCGCGTGGCGAAAATCGAAAGCGCCTTCGGACACGCCGGATCCGAGGAGAATTAGGGATATTCAAGATCGAAACGACACGACCAGTCGAAAGGACGTACGGGACAGCTGGGTAACGGTTACAAAGACGATACGCTTGATTCGAAGTCGCCGACAAAGACGCGCCGCTCTACAATAAATGCCTCACACGCCACCATGATAACCAATCGATCCGTCTTCGCCAAGCGAATACGCAATAAGTGCCAAAGACCGATCGGTTGGGGCCATCAATCGACCTATTCTCGAACGAGCAGTTATACCCGATGTGCTCGGTATCCGAGCAATTATACCCAACCGTCAAGATCCGAAGCGGTCATGCGCAGCAATCGAGATCCGATCGGTTGAATCATCCGACCGGTTGAAATCGTCCGAGCTGTCCCATGAACAAGCTACAAGGCCAACGACCGACCGATTAACCACATGACGAGCTATCCCGCCACGGCTATGAAGCGCAGTGAGCAACGTCCCAACATACTCCTCGACCCTTCTCTTCGCCGCACTCGAGGAGTAGGGGGCTTATGGTCGTCGGCTATATTTGGGCCCGAGCCCAATCACGAAGGCCAATCGGTCGATCCTATACTATCGCTTAACCCGGCTCGATTCACACATTCATGGCCCATTAGCGTAAGGAAACTCCCATGCAAACACGATTTGCCTAAACCTAGCTGCAAAATCGTATATAAGGTATAATTCTCCCATAATTCAGGTATGCGATCATAACCTAATTCGTTTTCTCTGAATTCATCAATCCTTCCTACACCAAAAGCTTACTTGAGCGTCGGAGTGGCTAATCGGGTTGTCACCCCCGACGAGCCTTCCTTGTTTTGCAGGTATATTCACGCCACGTTCATCACAGAAGGTAGAAGACGATGGATTTCAATGGAAACGCATCGTTCAGCCAGAATCCGGCAGAACCAAGTAGCATAATTAAAGTTAAAATTAAATTTATTTTTTTTATTAAACTAATAGTAACATAATTAAAATAAAAATAAAAAATAAAAAAGACTCACAAGTGTGTCGTAAGTGTCACACCTATAACTTGTGTCACGCCCTGTGACTTACATCACACCCGTGACAATTGCTGTCATGGGCGTGACAGTTATGTTTTAAAAGTAAAATAGAAGATACTTTTAACCTTTACATATTACATTTTCAAGCAGTCAGTTATGTTTTAAAAGTAAAATAGAAGATACTGTTAACCTTTACATATTACATTTTCAAGCAGCTGAGTGAAATGCTCCTATATTCCAGCATTTTCTTTTTCAGCTAATTGGGATAAATCTGCTAACTCAATCAGTCATTTACTAAACATTTTTATCAGTTGTTTCAAATGATAATGCACATAAATATATTATATCATAAATAAATATGAATCAATCTATAAAAAATAATCATTAGGGTTTTTCCTATATAATTATATAAAGGTATTTAACCACGAAGCATATTTAATACAAAAACATAAAAAATGAAAAAATGAAGATATCCTGATGGAAATAAACTTAAATGAAACCAAGATTCTCACCATTAGCTTAATCCATTGAGATGACATTTAGATCTTGATTACGTGATGAAAATGGATTAAAATTCACTTGTGAGGGTTTTGGAAGTGTCTTACCGGCTAACCTTAGCTTTTGAAGAGAAAAAGATTTCTATAAGGCATATTTCCTCCAAAAGTTATTTAAAGTCCATTTAAAATTAGGTTTTTGATAGTTAAACATATTTTACTCCACTTGTGATACAATATGGAGCACAGTTGTGGCCTCGAACATTGAGCTTAATGTTTCCTCTAGGTGATGGACACAACCTTTGGCATAGTTGTGTCAAAAAATTGTGGATCTCACTATATTTCTTGAAATTACTACACGATCTCTAGCATGAACATGTCGTAATATATCTTCTTATTTATCCTATAACACTGTCTCATACATTGTTGTAGCTTAGGCCATGTCATTTGTTGTAGTTGATCTTACTGGAGCATAGACTGGCGTATGGGCACAGGTCAGACCATGTTACTCTAGGGATTGTGATTTTCTTTTTGATTTGTTTGAAATGGCCTTCAATTCTTGAATAATATCATAATAAGGTCAATTTTCAAAATTATCTGAAAAGAAAATAAATTAAAAACTAAGGAAGGTAATTTAACATCAAAATTAAGTAAAATACTTAAGAAAATATGTGCATTTTTCATGCACATCAATTATTAAACCCCGTTTTCGGAGCTCAACATTCAGAGTCACAAAATGCGAGCAAACTCATTCTTCTATTTCAGAATAGATTTTGGGAAACTTCCAACTAAAATTTTAGTTTGACTTCTTCAGAATATTTGTTTCTCACTGTCTTAAGTTTCTAAAGACACTAAAATCATTCCATTTGGTTAAAAAATTTGGAAGTTATGGCCCAAACACTTTCAGGCTGTTATTAAACTGAAATAGTACACTATACCCAATTTTATTCCAGAAATTGAAGGTCTTGGAGACCGAATTAAAATTTGATTCCTTCAGGTAATTTGTGTCTCTATGTATCTAGTTTATTTAGAGACAATAATCATTGCATTTGGAGGTCTACAGATCAAGATATTACCAAAATACTGAAGCATATTCAGTAAAAATATCCAACTTACACTCTTCCAATCGATCCCCTCACTTTGATTCAATCAATCTTTTTCAGATTACTACCAAAAGCTATAAATGTTTTTGGACAGATATAGGAATGTGTTAGAAATCCAATGCTTCAAAAATTAGGTCATTTGGAGGTTAGACGAAAAAGTTATGACCAAAATAGTGAAAAGTGTTTAGGTTTGGAGGAGAGATGCGGAGTCGCGATCGCGACTTCCGCGTAGCGACTTTCCTCTTTTCTCTTTTTTTCCTCTGACTTATTTTGGTAAAAATAGCATAACTTTCACTAAAAATATCGGATTAAGGTCATTCAAAGACTATTTTGAAGAGGACTCCTAGACCTACAACTTCTATGAAGACCTAGAAAGTAATTTTTGCCTCTATAAGGGTCAAAATTTCAAATCAATGCAGCTATCCTGAAAGTCCATCCTAAACAGCATCACAAACTTCTAATGATCATATCTCTCAACTCCATTGTCCAAAAATTTCATACTTTCTATCAATGGAAAGCTAGAAAGATATTAAGAAGACAACTTTGTCTAATTTAGCCTAGGTCAATCTAGATTTTTCATTGAAGTCAGAAACCCAATTTCACCCTTATGAGAAACTTGAAATTGCAATGTACAACTTGGAAAGTCGTGAGCATAACCATTCAACTACCAACTTCACTTCATTAAACTCCCTAATCTCTATTCATTTAACTCATCCCTTACAACTAATTCTCATCATCCTATCTTTCCTTTTTCCATAATATCTCACTTATAAGAAACAACAACTTATGTTCAATTAAAGTTTATCATCTCAAGTGGATAACTTCTTGAAATATATCTAATTCCAACTCAACAACATCCATACACAACTCATATTTCATTAACAAAAACAATAGGAGTTTACAAAGCTTAAATGACATTCCAAGCCACATTACATCATCGGTATCAAAATCCAAAATGCAAAAGATACTAAATCCAATAATTCTTAAAATGCATCTAAAGTCATACTTTTACAAAATCTAATTTAATATACAAAAACATTGCAAAAATATAATGATGCCTCATCTCTTGGTTACTCGATCTTATTTTCTTCACCTGAAGAGGGGAAGGAAAGTGGGGGTGAGCTTAAAAGCTCGTGGGTAACAGTTTATAATCGATAACAAGCAAAACCATTGAAATTATTCATTTGTTATAGAAAATTCTTATTGAATTCAAGAAAAACATAGTTCTCAACCAATTCACAATAATACAAATCATGTATTGTAACATCCCATCACCGATGGGAATGATAAATAGTAACTTTGGGTCAGGTTATGAGTGTGTGCACATATCTTGGCTTATTCATGCATAATTGGCCTCGATACAGATATGATTAGTAATATGTGCAAATGCACATGATAGTATATGCATTCGTGACATTTCCCGGCATATGTGTCTAAAAGTGTAATTTTTGTGAAAAATGTGAATTATGTGTTTGAAAGACTGAATTGGAGTGATTATGTGTATTCTACATAGATCTGCTAAGTGGGTACCGATATTGAATTGGAGTGACACTACAAATTAATGACATGATTTAGGAATGTTTTATCATGAGCCATTGAAATTTAAAGAGGTTATGAAAGTCAAAGTAAATAAATTGATTGACATGGAAGTTGATAAGCATGAAAGAGATAATGAAAGTGTGTGAATTGGAAATGTGAGACATTGATCTTCATGAAACTTGTAGAATATGTCGACAGCTTTCTGTCGCATTAGAGTTTGATATTTTTCGACATTGGGATCGAAAGAAATGATTTTTTGAAGTTAAGGCTAAATTACTTTGTATTGAAAGTGTTTGAATGGGATAATTTCTGAACATGGTTCAGTTTGATGAGAAATTCGTGATCTTTAGAGATCCAATTAAGTTAATGGTTGTTTCTCTATAAACTAGAAACATGGATCTGCTAATTATCTGAAGGAATTGAATTTCAATTCAGTCCCTAAGAGTTTAAATTTTTAAATTGAAGTAGGAAAGTTAAAAGAATATGTATAAGGGCAATTTGGGCATGACACTTAAGATCATAAGACTTAAGGTTTAAAGGAAGGGGTATAATGGACTTTTCACCCTTCTTAAGGATATAAAAAGAGGAAATTAGGGGTTTTGCTTGAAAAAAGGAGGAGGAAGCCTTGGGAGAAGAAGAAGAGGAGAAAAGTTGGGTTTTGGGAAATCTTTGAAGATTTTGAAGCCAAATCAAGTAAGTTTAAGCTTCATTCCTCTTGATTAAATGATTGATTCATGTTTTGAGTGGAAAAAAGTTATAGAATGGGTTATCTATTTGTTTGGTTTTTAGGGTTTTCGATCATGGATTAATTTTGATGTTTTGTGAACGATTTTGGTTTAAGATGAGTTGGAACATGATGTGTGAGTGATGATTTAGAGTTAAGATGAATTATGTTTTGAAAGATAGGAAGAATTTGATTGAAAAGTGTTGAAAAATCAAGTGTCGGGAGCAATATGAGCTCGCACGTCGCGACGTGCTCATACGCACGTCGAGGCGCGACTTCATGACGCATGCGCGTGCGCGCGCCATAAACGCAAGCGCGTGCACATTGCGACGCATGCAGACGCGCCATGACGCGATGTGCGGGTACGCTCGCCAAGGCGAGCTACTGCCTTCCTACAGATATGTTTTGGTTTTTAAACCATAACTTTTTGTTTAGATATCCAAATGAGATAATTTTTGATTTGGTGTAAACTAAAGACAAAGGTCTACACGTTTTATGAAGAAGGGAAGTGTCGAATCAGTCTTTGAAAGTTCTCAATTTTTATGGAAGTTGAGTGTAAAATATAGTTTCGACATAAGGATATTCCTTATATGCTTGAAGAATGACTTTGGGATTTTTCTGAAACAAATTAAATGATGTTAGTGTTTATTGAGTTCTGATATTGACGAAAGACTGTGATGAGAATTTTTGGGATAGTGTCGGGAATGTCACGAAAGTGCATAGTACATAATGTGAAATTGCTACATGTGCATTATTAACTATTTCTGATTGGACAATGTGTTAAATATGGGTATTTGACTTGGGATAGAGGCGCATTTGGAACGTCAGCCCACCGACGATGCCGAGCACGGAAGCTACGGTGAGTAACCTAGATGGTTTCTCAATTTCTTTTACTTATAATGCTTTGATTATGATTCTGTGGAGAATAATGTTGGGATAGTGTTTGATTGTGGATTCCGGACAGAAGGTCCGGTATATGTGAGTGATATGACATAGAAGTGTTACGGGTACTTGAATTTGTGAATTACTTACCTACGATATGACTAACTGGATTCATGTGATGGATTGTGATATATGCATACGTGCATAATGACGTGATGAATCGTAGCATGTGCATGTCATTCATGAATGCATGAAAAGAAAATGACAGTTGTGACCGGAGCAGTCACCGATCAGAGCTTTTAGCTCAACGTTTATATTTAGGCCTCGAGCCCCACAGTGATTCAGAGCCTATGGCTCAACGATTAATGAGCCCTTAATGGGACAGTTTTAGAGCCTATGGCTCAACGATTAATATGCCCTTGTAGGACACGATTGCGCCATCACAAATACGTAAATAAATTAAAAAGTGTTACATGCTGCATTTGAATTGATTTATTTGATTGAATGAAAGGCAAAATGTCATATACTGATGTGATAATAGTCATGGGGTACTTTTAACTGTGAAATGATGACATACTGTGATATGCTTGAGTGTTGCATGAAATATAATGGCTGTTGACCAGAGTTGCCACTGATCAGAGCTTTTAGCTCAACATGTGAAAATGAGCTTCGAGCTCATAAGTGATTCAGAGCTTCAGGCTCAACGTATAATGATCCCTATATCCACCATTGGATAAGGGACAGATATTAATAAGCCCTATAAAGGGACAGTTAGGCACTCGGTCACAGCCAATTAACAACAAATGGGAAGTGAGTCTGATATGCATGTATTAATATGAAACATATGAATGTGAACTTTTGTAAATGTGCGAATGTGAAATTTTGTGATAGTACATTAAGAAATAAAATCAAACTTATGCGAATTGTGAACTGTGTTCAAATATGCAACAATGTGAATATACGATATGTGAATGGATGTTATTGCATGGATTGAGTGGACCATCGATGATGGTTACCTCACTAAGTTCGCAAAACTCAACCAAAATTTGCAATTATTTTTTTTCAAGACTCAGAAGAATACCCCGTTAGGCAACGGTCGTATAGCGACTGCTGGTGCGTGGTAGAAGAGGTCGGGATCAGTTGTGTTAGGCCCCGTTCCCGAAGCCCAACCATGGTGTTGGACCCCGTTCCTTGAGCCCAACTATCCGATTCGAAGTCGAAAAGCGTAAGCGGGTTTCCTTGTAGGGTTATTTCAACGAACTCTCACTTGCTTTGAATCAATCTTTTCGAATTCCAAGACAAAAATTATCAATTTTTGTGGAGAGGTATTTAAACATGTTATAAATTCAATGCTTCAAGAATCGCTCAATTTGGAGGTAGGACGAAGAAGTTATGGTCGAAAGAATCCAATAAGTTCATGTCCTTATTCCAACTGAACATGTTTTGGAACAAATGCTATAACTTTTTATACAAATGTCCAATTTCTTCCGTTTTTATACCATTGGAAAGAAGACATCTATATCTACAACTTCTATTAGAGCCCTCGACACGATATTCGGCCTCTAAACTAGTCAAAATCACAAATTACTGTAGCTAACCCGAGACTATTCGTTAAACGGACATGCATGTCCGTTTAACGGACACAGACTGGCAAAACACCCCCAAAATGTCCGAGAAAGTCCGTTAAACAGACATCCATGTCCATTTAACGGACACGTTTAGCGGACATACACTAAACTAAGGGCCCTTTTCCACCCAAGAAGGTCCGTTTAACGGACATTCATGTCCGTTTAACGGACACGCGCAACTCAAAACCTCTTCCAAGCCTTCCAATGCTTCCAACCTCTAATCCTAACATCATATACATTCAAAACCTTCCCAAATTAAATCCTTCAAGTGTAATAACACTCCTCAAACATTCAACTACCAATTGAGATGCATTACACTCCCAAATATCAACTCAAAAACCCATACAACACATAATTTCTCATCATGCACCAAAGCTATCACACTCGAGCCTTCCACACAATATCATCACTTGCAA
Organism: Erythroxylum novogranatense; assembly: GCA_029891385.1. Taxonomy (NCBI): domain Eukaryota; kingdom Viridiplantae; phylum Streptophyta; class Magnoliopsida; order Malpighiales; family Erythroxylaceae; genus Erythroxylum; species Erythroxylum novogranatense. The sequence continues at coordinate 38,125,828 of CM057225.1, forward strand.
AACCCATAACTCTCAATATTGATATCCAAATTTCGCAAACATTATACCATTAAAAAGCTAAGAGGATAAACAACAAGGTTCAAGAAGATCATTTCGCCCATAATGGCCTAAATCAACCCAGTTTTTCCCCTTAAGAATCCAACACACAAGTTACCCCTATAAAACCTAAAGTAAGCATTTCACACAACAAGATAGATAAGCACATGCACAAAGGAAATTTTCCCAATCTTCAATTCAATTCCAAACCAAAAATGGAGTTCATACAAGCTTTCATACATAGCTTTAAATTACATATCGACATTACACAAGTTGCAAAATACATTCGATGCTCAATGTTCAATATGATGTTAAAGCTATTCAAAAATCTAGCTCCTAACTTAATACAAAAGCTAAATCTCTCGAGATCGTCCAAATGCCAACAAGGATTTACTGATCTTCTCGATCTGCACCTGAGGAGGGGGAAAAATATTGGGTTGAGTTTCACAGCTCAGTGGCTAAAATATTTATAGCCGATGGCGCTGAGCCACACAATCAAACACACATATATAGACATATGAACAATCATTAAGCATATATTTCACAATGACTATTCAACATCCACGATTCAATATCCAATTCATAATTCATAACATCATCACATATTAGATGCAATTCAATTCAAAACATGGATTATCACATCAAAATGCAAATGCATAACCAAATGGCTCGAGGGTTCCGTGAAACAAAACGATGAAACCGAAGTTTGCATCCTGAACGAAACGAGTCCATTTTCGGATCTCGTGGGCCACAAGCAGGCAGCCGAGATAAGGCTTTTGTCAACGTGCACGTGACTGCGAAACGGTTCTTCTCTCGCCCAAACACAATCAAATCTCAACTTAGTTCAATTATTCATAAATTCACATTTCCACACTTTCCTTCTTTCCATTTTGTTGGACCCTGAGTTTTAAGTAAAAATAAGAAATATTCAAAAGTGGATGAGTTAATTGAAATTAAGTTGAAAAATCAAGAAATAAAGAGAGAAAGTGTGAGAATATGAAGAATTGTGAAAAGTTTAACTTTTTGGCCATTGAGAGTTGACTTTTGAATTAGGCAAAATTTGATAAAATGATCTACATGAAACTTGTAGATTATGTTAAGAGCTTTCTGTAGCCATAAAGTTTGCAATTTTTTGATATTGGGAGTGGAAGTTATGATCAGTCAAAGTTTATGTGTGATAGAGTTGACTTTTGACTTTTATATGGCTGAAGCTTTGACTGAAAAATTTATCTAATTAGAGGTTAATTGAGCCTTGAAGTTCTTCATGAAAGTTGAAGGATTTGATTTGATCTTTATTTTGATATCAAGTATGGAATTTTTCGATTAAGGAATAATAAGTTATGATTTTTACAAGTTTATGTTATAATTTTAGTATGATTATTTGAGGACAGAATGTTTGACTGAAAAATAGACTTCCTTACAGGTCAAATTGATTTTTATGTCCTTCGTGGAAGATGTAGAGCTTCCTTCAAGCTTTCTATAGAGACTAAGTTTATCAAAATTGGAGTTCGGGATTAAGAGTTATGAATTATAGAAGTTTTGGATTTTTCATGTGAAAAAAAAAGAAAAAAGAATAAGACGCATCGCCGTCGCTAGGGCGACGCATCACCTCGCGAGGGCGAGCGAGCCCTCGCCCTGCACGAGTGCCCGTGGGCTCTGCAACGACGTCGTTTCTGCCTCCTCTGTCGCGACGTCGTTTCATATTTTTCCTCTCCTCTGCGCGCGTCGTTTTCTTCTTGTGCGACGCCGTTTCTTCCGCGTGCTATACGACGCCGTTTTGAATTCTTTTGTTAATTCCTCCTTCAATCCGACCTTTGTTCAATCTTTTGCTTATATCTTTTCCGTCCAACATCCGATTGAGTTGATTCTTGAAGCGTTGGATTCCTAAGACAATTCCCTACATCTTCATAAAAAAATTGTAATGTTATGAGATTAAATTAATAGTGATTAATTTAATCAAAGTTAGTGGACAAATTTTCTGAACATGGCTCAGTATTTCGAGAAATTCGGGATCTGTGGAGATCCGATTGAAGTGATTCTTGAGGCGAAATAAAATTAAGACATGGGGCTACAAGTCATATGAAGAAATGAAATGTCAATTTTGCCCTAAGGCCTTCAAATTATTAATGGAAGTCCGAATTAGAGTGCAGTGTTTGGATTAGAACATCTGGGAGTATTTTAAGCATAACTTTTGATCTGGGAATCGAAATGAGGTGATTCTTATTTTGAATTAAACTAGAGAAATAGAGATACAATTTTTATGAAGACTTCGAGTTTCAATTTTGTGGTTCATAATGTTAATTTCTGGATAGAAATAATCATACATGGAAAATGTGTTAGAATATGAACAACCCGAAATGTTTTGCACATAACTTTTGATGTAGTGCTCCGAATTGGATGATTCTTGTGGCATTATGAAATTAAGACATAGAGGAACATTTCTCTAGAAGGAAGTTTTAACAAATTCCTTCAAATTGATAGTGCGAATCAAACCCGCAAGTGAGAATAACTTAAAGGAAAGTATGGGGGCATTTTGGGTAGTTCACTTAAAGAGAGGGACAAAAGGGTCATTCTACCCTTATTTAATGACTTGGCACTTTAAAAATCAGATGATTGTCGTTGGTTAAGGGAGGATCACGATTATTCTAGAGAAGGAAAAGAAAGAATAAGAAAAGAAGGGAAGAAATGAAGCTTACGGATGGGAGAAGAGAGAAGAAGAAAGGGAAAAAGGGAAAAAGCTTGGGATTTTGATTTTTGGAGATTTAAAGCTTGTCTTTGAGTAGATTTCAAGGAAGAATGATGAAAGAAAGTGGAAGCTTCCTCTAAGGCCCTATAAGTCCGAAAATTGAAAGAGAGAGAGGTAAGAGAAAATGTTTAAGTTTTGAATTTTCTTGAATTTTTGGTTTAGAAATATAGAAAATAACTTGGGTATGTGATTTATGAAGCTAATTGTGATGTATATGCTTTAGGTTATGTTTAATTTTGGATGGAAATTTGTTAAAGGTTTAGGCTTAATTTTGTGTTTGAGGATTTTGTGAATTCTTAATATAGGATTATAAACAATAGTATGGGTTTGTGGAATATGATCTTAATTTTGAAGAATTATGGAAATTATGATATTAAATTTGGGTGGATTGGTTTAGGCCAATTTTAGAAATTAAGGCTTTTGAAAATTTATGAGTGAGATGGCTTGAAAATATAAGGGATTTGAGTTTTCCAAGCTCAATTTATGTAATTATGATATTTATGATATTTATTTTGGACGATTATGGTTTAGGGAATTTTTAAAGTTGAGGAAAGAAGAAGAAATTTGGAGATTTGGAGCTTGGAACAAGTTTATGACATTAATTCGAGGTGGGTAGCATATTTATATTTTGATTTGTAAGCTATACATGAAAGTTTGAAAACTTAAAGAAAGCAATTTTGAAAAATTTAAAGAAGGTGAAAATTGGATTTTTGATAAATTATTGTTTTTGTAAATGGTTGAAAACAATGTTGATTAATGTTTGAAAATATGTTTTCCGAATGATTTCTGAGAAATGAGTACAAGTTTAAATGCATTGTTTTCAAATGATTTAATGAATTCGGTAGAAATTTTTGAAAAATTCATTTGTTGTGTATGCATTGATAAATTATGCAAAATTGTTGAACTGATTAAATTAATTGAATGGATTGTAGTGATTGAATTGTATGCATTGTGTGAATGTGCGAAAATGAAGTTTCAAAATGTGCCTTCAGGCAGTTAGATTAGTATGTTTGAAAAGTAAGATTTTCGAAAAATGCCTTCGGGCAATCCGACCTTTCGTTTTCGCTTATGTGTTAAGTGGGTTTGGTCAGGTCCTTGTGAGTCAGTGCACTGTCTCTATTCGTTTATAGCCTTCTTCGGGCTACCCGCTAGTGACACGGAGCTCCGATTTTGGACTCCTTTCACGGCTACATTGGACCACTATGCGGGAAAGTGTAGTACGTTTTGTTTACGGTTGCACAAGACCGCTATGCGGGAATGTGCAGTACGTTCTGTTTTGGACCGAACCAGACCATTTTGATATGTTTTATGTGTTTGATTTGTGATTTTTGTGATTTGTTCTTTTGTGTTATTGCAATCATGTTTATTAAAAAAAAAGGAAAGTTTGAAAAGGTTTGAGGAAATTGTTTGAAAAATTGCAAAGTTTGAAAAATAAGCCTTATGGCAAAAGTTTATAAAAAAAATGATTTCTGCTCATTTTTCAATTTATAAATATGTTATCCACGAGCTATTTCAGCTCACCCCCCTCCCCCTTTCATCCCCATCTCTAGGTTTTCAAGCAGGAGATCGGATGAAAGAAAGACCAGTCATCTGTCTGATTTATGTCTCGTTTGTAATTCGTATTCTTTGGATTTGAGTATTTGGTTTGCAAATGGCTTGAAACGCCATTAAGGATTTGTAAGCACTTAATTGATGATATGTATGAATTAATGAAATTGTATCAAGATTTGATTTATGGATTTAGATTTGTGTATGGTTTATGGATTTGTTTATGAAGAATGTAAGAGATTGTATTGGATTTGAGATATGGATAATGAGATTGTTTGGGTTGACTGATTGAGAACTATGGAAGTGTTTAGAAATAGGTTTGCGTTTGCCTATGCTGAGATCCCGGACGGAGGGTCCGGTTGATTATGATAATTGTATAATTAATTGGAAATTTAGAAGTGTGTTTTGAAACACTTTGCAGGTTTGGGTTTGGTCACGTGCAACCGTTATGCTGCCAAAATTTCGGTAAAAATTAATATAAAAATGAGTTTTGGGATTTATATGAATGTATAAGAAAGTGTGTATGAATTGAGAATTTGATTAAGGATAATTTCCAAGACAAGGGAAATTGTAGGGATTTGCATAAGTTTGAATAAAGATGAGTATAAGAAAAAGAAGAAAAAAAATTTATACCGGATTTCGGATCGTTTTAGTCTAGGTTTCCAATGCGATCGTTTATTCTCTATGATTTGTTCTTGGATGTCGGACAACTTTGTGTCACTTTTGCATGTGATTCTACTTTTGTTTTCTGTTTCGCTGTGTAATTCGATAAGTATTCCGCTTTGCTTCTGTTTTCGCTTTGTTTGTCGTTATCGAATTCAATTTATCCAATTTGAATTCACCTCGTTCTTCGTATCCGTTTTTGCTTTTCGGTTGGGATCCGGTTTCCGGATTGGGTCCCAACATTTATGGTATCAGAGCCCAGTAATAGGATCTTAACTGGGCATATAAGATTAAGAAGAGTGTGTAAGGATAAAATCGAATTTGTGAGGATGTGCTAAGTGATCGTTTGATTTTGATAATAAGAAGTATGACTGACTTTAGGAATATGAAATTGATGTGCATGACTTGTCATGACTTAGTTGAAGAATTAAAGTGATTGTTTGATTTGGGTGTCAAGAATATGATTGATTTTCGGAGTGTGTTGAGGAACTTAAGATTAGAATTTCTTAATAACTTGTGATGAATTGATATAGATGAAAGAATGATGACATAATGAGAAAGATTAAACGATGATTGAACCATATTAGGGTTTTTTTTTTAAATGGACCATTGACTTGTGTCCATAAGTGTAGAAACAATGAGTTATGAATATAGTGATTTGATATGATATGAGTGGTATGTGATTTAAGGAAGTGAAAATTGTGAAGAGATTGAGAATATGTATGATGAGTAAATTAGATAAAAAGTGATTGATTATGAGTTTTGGGAAAGAAGTTAGTAAGAAAGTGCATGATGATCTTTCTTTAGAAAGAAATTTATGCAAGAATGAGTTACTTGGTGTTTACTCAAGTATGAATTTCGAGGACGAAATTCTTTTAAGAGGGGAAGAAATGTTGGACCCCAAGTTTTAAGTAAAAATAAGAAATATTCAAAAGTGGATGAGTTAATTGAAATTAAGTTGAAAAATCAAGAAATAAAGAGAGAAAGTGTGAGAATATGAAGAATTGTGAAAAGTTTGACTTTTTGGCCTTTGAGAGTTGACTTTTGAATTAGGCAAAATTTGATAAAATGATCTACATGAAACTTGTAGATTATGTTAAGAGCTTTCTGTAGCCATACAGTTTGCAATTTTTCGATATCGAGTGGAAGTTATGATCACCAAAGTTTATGTGTGATAGGTTGACTTTTGACTTTTTATGATCAAGCTTTGACTGAAAAATTTACCTAGTTAGAGGTTAATTGAGCCTTGAAGTTCTTCATAAAAGTTGAAGGATTTGATTTGATCTTTATTTTGATATCAAGTATGGAATTTTTCGATTAAGGAATAATAAGTTATGATTTTTACAAGTTTATGTTATGATTTTAGTATGATTATTTGAGGACAGAACGTTTGACTGAAAAATGGACTTCCTTAGAGGTTAAATTGATTTTTATGTCCTTTATGGAAGATGTACAGCTTCCTTCAAGCTTTCTATAGAGACAAAGTTTATCAAAATTGGAGTTCGGGATTAAGAGTTATGAATTTTGGAAGTTTCAGATTTTTCATGTGAAAAAAAAACAAAAAAAAAAGGACGCATCGCCGTCGCTAGGGCGAGCGAGCCCTCGTCCTGCACGCGCGCGCGTGCGCTCTGCAATGACGTCGTTTCTGCCTCCTCTGCCGCGACGTCGTTTCATATTTTTCCTCTCCTCTGCGCGCGCCATTTTCTTCTTGTGCGACGCCGTTTCTCCCGCGTGCTATACGACGTCGTTTTGAATTCTTTTGTTAATTCCTCCTTCAATCCGACCTTCGTTCAATCTTTTGCTTATATCTTTTCCGTCCGACATCTGACTGAGTTAATTCTTGAAGCGTTGGATTCCTAAGACAATTCCCTACATCTTCATGGAAAAATTGTAATTTTATGAGATTAAATTAATAGTGATTAATTTAATCAAAGTTAGTGGACAAATTTTCTAAACATGGCTCAGTATTTCAAGAAATTCGGGATCTGTGGAGATCCGATTGAAGTGATTCTTAAGGCGAAATAAAATTAAGACATGGTGCTACAAGTCATATGAAGAAATGAAATGTCAATTTTGCCCCTAAGACCTTCAAATTATTAATGGAAGTCCGAATTAGAGTGCAGTGTTTGGATTAGAACATCTGGGAGTATTTTGAGCATAACTTTTGATCTGGGAATCGAAATGAGGTGATTCTTGTTTTGAATTAAACTAGAGACATAGAGATACAATTTTTATGAAGACTTCGAGTTTCAATTTTGTGGTTCATAATGTTAATTTCTGGATGGAAATAATCATACATGAAAAATGTGTTAGAATATGAACAACCCAAAATGTTTTGCGCATAACTTTTGATGTAGTGCTCCGAATTGGATGATTCTTATGGCATTATAAAATTAAGATATAGAGGAACATTTCTCTAGAAGGAAGTTTTGACAAATTCCTTCAACTTGATAGTGAGAATCAAACCCGCAAGTGAGAATAACTTAAAGGAAAGTATAGGGGCATTTTGGGTAGTTCGCTTAAAGAGAGGGAGAAAAGGGTCATTCTACCCTTATTTAATGACTTGGAACTTTAAAAATCAGATGATTGTCGTTGGTTAAGGGAGGATCACGATTATTCTAGAGAAGGAAAAGAAAGAATAAGAAGAGAAGGGAAGAAATGAAGCTTACGGATGGGAGAAGAGAGAAGAAGAAAGGGAAAAAGCTTGGGATTTTGATTTTTGGAGATTTAAAGCTTGTCTTTGAGTAGATTTCAAGGAAGAAGGATGAAAGAAAGTTGAAGCTTCCTCTAAGGCCCTATAAATCCGAAAATTGAAAGAGAGAGAGGTAAGAGAAAATGTTTAAGTTTTGAATTTTCTTGAATTTTTGGTTTAGAAATATGGAAAATAACTTGGGTATGTGATTTATGAAGCTAATTGTAATGTATATGCTTTAGGTTATGTTTAATTTTGGATGGAAATTTGTTAAAGGTTTAGGCTTAATTTTGTGTTTGAGGATTTTGTGAATTCTTAGTATAGGATTATAAACAATAGTATGGGTTTGTGGAATATGATCATAATTTTGAAGAATTATGGAAATTATGATATTAAATTTGGGTGGATTGGTTTAGGTCAATTTTAGAAATTAAGGCTTTTGAAAATTTATGAGTGAGATGGCTTGGAAATATAAGGGATTTGAGTTTTCCAAGCTCAATTTATGTAATTATGATATTTATGATATTTATTTTGGACGATTATGGTTTAGGAAAATTTTAAAGTTGAGGAAAGAAGAAGAAATTTGGAGATTTGGAGCTTGGAACAAGTTTCTGACATTAATTCGAGGTGGGTAGCATATTTATATTTTGATTTGTAAGCTATACATGAAAGTTTGAAAAATTAAAGAAAGCAATTTTGAAAAATTTAAAGAAGGCGAAAATTGGATTTTTGATAAATTATTGTTTTTGTAAATGGTTGAAAACAATGTTGATTAATGTTTGAAAATATGATTTCTAAATGATTTCTGAGAAATGAGTACAAGTTTAAATGCATTGTTTTCAAATGATTTAATGAATTCGGTAGAAATTTTTGAAAAATTCATTTGTTGTGTATGCATTGATAAATTATGCAAAATTATTGAACTGATTGAATTAATTGAATGGATTGTAGTGATTGAATTGTATGCATTGTGTGAATGTGCGAAAATGAAGTTTCAAAATGTTGCTTCAGGCAGTTAGATTAGTATGTTTGAAAAGTAAGATTTTCGAAAAATGCCTTCGGGCAATCCGACCTTCGTTTTAAACTTATGTGTTAAGTGGGTTTGGTCAGTCCTTGTGAGTCAGTGCACTGTCTCTATTCGTTTATAGCCTTCTCCTGGCTGCCCGCTAGTGGCACGGAGTTCCGATTTCGGACTCCTTTCACGGCTACATTGGACTACTATGCGGAAAAGTGTAGTACGTTTTGTTTACTACCAGATAGGACCGCTATCTGAATGTGCAAGACGCTCGCTTTGGACCGAACTGCACCATTTTGATATGTTTTATGTGTTTGATTTGTGATTTTGTGATTTGTGCTTTTATGTTATTGCAATCATGTTTATGAAAAAAAAGAAGGAAAGTTTGAAAAGGTTTGAGGAAATTGTTTGAAAAGTTGCAAAGTTTGAAAAATAAGCCTTATGGCAAAAGTTTATTAAAAAAAATGATTTCTGCTCATTTTTCAATTTATAAATATGTTATCCACGAGCTATTTCAGCTCATTTCTCTTTTTCATCCCCATCTCCGTGTTTTCAAGCAGAGATCGGATGAAAGAAAGACCAGTCATCTGTCTGATTTATGTCTCGTTTGTAATTTGTATTCTTTGGATTTGAGTATTTGGTTTGCAAATGGCTTGACACTCCATTAAGGATTTGTAAGCACCTAATTGATGATATGTATGAATTAATGAAATTGTATCAAGATTTGATTTATGGATTTAGATTTGTGTATGGTTTATGGATTTGTTTATGAAGAATGTAAGAGATTGTATTGGATTTGAGATATGGATAATGAGATTGTTTGGGTTGACTGATTGAGAACTATGGAAGTGTTTAGAAATAGGTTTGCGTTTGCCTATGCTGAGATCCCGGATGGAGGGTCCGGTTGATTATGATAATTGTATAATTGATTTGAAATTTAGAAGTGTGTTTTGAAACACTTTGCAGGTTTGGGTTTGGTCACGTGCAGCCGTTATGCTGCCGAAATTTCGGTAAAAATTAATATAAAAATGAGTTTTGGGATTTATATGAATGTATAAGAAAGTGTGTATGAATTGACAATTTGATTTAGGATAATTTCCAAGACAAGGGAAATTGTAGGGATTTGCATAAGTTTGAATAAAGATGAGTATAAGAAAAAGAAGAAGAAAAAAAATTTATACCAAAATTCGGATCGTTTTAGTCTAGGTTTCCAATGCGATCGTTTGTTCTCTATGATTTGTTCTTGGATGTCAGACAGCTTTGTGTCACTTTTGCATGCGATTCTACTTTTGTTTTCTGTTTCGCTGTGTAATTCGATAAGTATTCCGCTTTGCTTTCGTTTTCGCTTTGTTTGTCGTTATCGAATTCAATTTATCCAATTTGAATTCGCCTCGTTCTTCGGATCCGTTTTTGCTTTTCGGTTGGGATCCGGTTCCCGGATTGAGTCCCAACACATCTAATCAAAATGCCATGACTTAAATTTAATGGCATGACAATCATTCTCACAATTCAATCATTCATAGCAAAAGGGTCAATGCATAACATGACATGAACACAACATAAAGCAATTTCCATATCATAAGAATTCCAACAATCCATTTAGCACATATTGCATACACTATGCATTTGCTCATTGCACAAAGACCATAAATAAATTACCCACATTAGCCTTGCATCTCCAAAATCAATGGTTTCTTTCTCCTTACTCTAGGATAGCCCCTTGATTGCCTATACATAACCAAAATTCCATTAATTTCAACTCAATTTGGAAAATCCCCAATTTTCCCTAATCTTAATCAAATGCAATTAACCCTAATCTAACTCAAATCCAACCTACCCATAGCTCATACATGTTAGAAAACTTAACACCTAACTTAGAAACTCAACAACCCCATAGATCTCACCCTCTTCTTCCTCCTCCATGAAATCCCTCTCTCTCTCTCTAGGGTTTCTCCATCCAACCCAACACAACCTATTTCTTGACTAAAGCAAGAAGGAAAGATGAAAACTTACCTTAAAAGCCTTGATTTCCCTTCCTTCCACGAAAATTTCTTCGTTCAAAGTCCACTCTAAGAAACATTCTGTCTCCAACTTCAAAGTCCATTTCTTTCTTATGTGCATCTGAGTAGCTCTTCATTCTATCTTGAGCTGCCTTAAGTCTCTGTTTCACCAGCTTAATCTTGTCAACAGTAACATGTACCAATTCAGGCCCTACTAGCCTCCTCTTACCTTTCTCATCCCAACAAATAGGAGTTCTGCACCTCCTTCCATACAAAGTTTCATATGGTGCCATCTGAATTGCTGAATGATAGGAATTATTATAAGCAAATTCTATTAAAGGCAAATGATCATCCCATAAACCTTTGAAATCCATAACACAAGCTCTTAGCATCGCCTCCAAAGTCCGAATCGTTCTCTCCGATTGTCCATCAGTTTGTGGATGGAAAGTTGTACTAAAATTTAACTTAGTTCCTAAAGCCTCCTGTAAACTTTCCCAAAACTTGAAGGTAAATCGAGGATCTCTATCCAAGAATATCGAACTTGGAATTCCATGAAGTCTTATGATCTCATCCATGTATTTCTTGGCCAACACACTCAACGAATCCGTCTGTCTAATTAGCAAGAAATGATCAGACTTGGTTAACCTATCCACAATCACTCATATTGAGTCATGTTTCCTACTGGTTCTTGGCATTTCCATTCCGGAATCGACAAAGATTTAAGCTTGTCGGAAGGTGCTTGGTGCTCAGCTTTAACTTGCTGGCACACTAAACATCTTTTAGCATATTCTGCAACTTCTTTCTTCATCCCTTTTCCACCAGAAATGCTCCTTCAAATCTCTATACATTCTCGTACTTCCTGGGTGCATTGCATAAGGCGCATTATGTGCCTCATCCAAAATTTCATCCTTCAACTCTTGCACATCAGGAATACACAGCCTGTTGCCTAATACCACCAATCCATCTTCCTTGACCTCTACCTCAGAAAGTTTACCATCCTTTATTTCTTTTCTGAGCTTGCTCAAGTACTCATCCTGTTTCTGCAACTCCTTAATCTTGTCATTCAATACTGACCTTACTCTAAAGTTAGCCAATATACAATCCAATTCAGCTTGTGTCAACGTCACTCCAAGTCTGGCTAATTCCTTCAGCAAAGGAAAATACACTGTCTCCACATATGCCATAGTAGATTTTCTACTCAGCGCATCCGCTACTACATTAGCTTTCCCCGGATGGTAATCTATCATCAAGTTATAATCTTTTAACAGCTCCAACCATCTTCTCTGTCTCAAATTCAATTCTTTCTGGCTCAACAAATACTTCAAACTCTTGTGATCAGTAAATACCCTAGTGGTAACTCCATACAGGTAATGTCTTCAAATTTTCAACGCAAAAATTATGGCAGCTAACTCCAAGTCATGCGTCGGATAATTCATCTCATAAGGTTTCAATTGCCTCGAAGCATAGGCAATAACCTTACCTCCTTGCATCAGTACACAGCCTAACCCCTTCCTAGAGGCATCACTATACACTATGTATCCATCATTACCCGTAGGCAAAGTCAAAACTGGTGCACTCGTCAATCGATACTTAAGCTCCTCAAAGCTCTTCTGGCATTCATCGGTCCATACAAACTTATGGTCCTTCCTAGTCAACTTGGTAAGTGGAGCTGCTATTATAGAGAAGCCCTCCACGAACCTCCTGTAATATCCAGCTAAACCCAAGAAACTCCTCAATTCTGTTATATTCTTTGGAGCTTCCTATTTGACAACCGCTTCTATCTTTCTCGGATCCACATGCACTCCGTGCTCCGAAATCACATGTCCAAGAAACACTACTTCCCTTAGTCAAAACTCGCATTTATCGAATTTGGCATATAACTCGTTCTTCCTCAAAGTCTTCAAGGTAATCCTCAAATGTTCCTCATGCTCCTTGTCACTCTTAGAATAAACCAATATATCATCTATAAAAACAATGATAAATTGGTCTAAGCAAGATTTAAAAACCCTGTTCATTAAGTCCATGAAAGCTGCCGGCGCATTCATCAATCCAAAAGGCATAACCAGAAACTCAAAGTGGTCATACCGAGTTCTGAAAGCGGTCTTAGACACATCCGACTCCTTTATCCTCAATTGGTGGTAACCCGATCTCAAATCTATCTTAGAAAAGACGCTCGCCCCTTGCAACTGATCAAACAAATCATCGATGCGGGGGAGCAGATATCTATTCTTGATAGTGACATGGTTGAGCTTTCGGTAGTCCACACACATCCTTAACGATCCGTCTTTCTTCTTTACAAAAAGGACCGGAGCTCTCCATGGTGAAGAACTCAGCCTAATGTAACCCTTCTCTAATAAATCTTCCAATTGTTTTTTAAGCTCCTTCAATTCTGTCGGAGCCATTCTATAAGGCGGAATCGAGATTGGTATTGTGCCCGGAAGAAGGGAAATTCAATTTCCCTAGGCGGCGGTAGTCCTGTTAATTCCTCGGAAAAAACATCCAGGAATTTCCTGACCATAGGTATTTCCTCTAATTTCCCTCCATCTGCCCTTATGTCTACCACGTAGGCCAAAAATGTTTCACATCCTTTCCTCATCAATTTTTCTACTGTCAAAGCCGACACCATTCTAATCGGGCTCGCCTTTTTGTCCCCACGAACACTACCTTTCTGTCGTTGTCGATCTCAAACTCCACAGTCTTGTGTCTGCAATCCAATTTGGCGTTGTACTTCTCCAAAGTGTCCATCCCCAAAATTACATCTAATCCGTCCATCCTCAAAGGCATTAGATCCATCACTAATCGCTCCTCTCCAATAAGTATCTCACAGTCTCTATATACTTAACTAATAATAATACATTGGCCGATTGGAGTACTCACCATCAAAGGAGTATCCAATGGGCTCAATTCCCTACCAACCACAGTTATACTCAAAGACACAAACGAATGGGTAGAACCTGGATCAATTAAAACAATAACATCTTTAGAAAAAAGTTTAATCATACCAGTCACGACTTCCGGAGTTGTCTCAGCATCTTCCTTTGTCATAGCAAACACTCTAGCTGGAGCTTGTCCCCTCAGTCTCCCTGGAGGGTTCACCTTTCTGGCCGCATCAGAACCTCTACTGCCCACCTCTCGACATCGCTCAGATCCCATCGCCTCAACCCTCTTAGAGGCTTCATTGATTGAGCCAAGTTTATACTATGAATTGGCTGCATTTTATAAATGCTTGTGTATGTGTTGACTCTAATTGATGATTTTTTGTGCTTAAATTGGTTCCTCATATCGAGTTCTTTCAATTCTTAATTTGTCGGTAAATTGTCATGATTTGATACTTATTTCTACAATTTTATTGGGACAATTGGTATGCGCAAATTGTTGTTATTATCTTATGGCAGAACAAAGGAGTCAACGCCGAAGTCAATGACCATAGATCTTTCCACACGTCGCGACGCATGGCATCTCACACGACGCGACGAGCAGCAAAGACTTCCTCACGCCGCGACGCACGGCGGCGATGCACACGACGCGACGAAAGCAAAGATTGTACACGCCGCGATTTAATTTGATTTGTTTATTTTATTCGTCATGACGCATTTGAGCGGATATCCGACTTTTTATGGAAAGTTTATCTCACCGTCAACCGGTCCGCGCTCCATCATATAAAAACTTGCTGTTTTAGGTCATGAAAAGAAGGGGGAGATCAGAGAGACGGGAGAAGAGAGACAGATAAAAACTTCAAACACGCAGACTCTAGAAGCAGAAGAAGGAGACGACATTCGATTCCATCCTCACATTTTCGCCATCACCACCGTCGCCATCACCACCGTCAGCATCTTCTGCCAACATGAGCATCGTTCATTCTCCAGTATCAGAGGGATCAATCGGAGTCATGCGTAGTTAAACCAACCTTCCTCTTGAAGATGTAGCAATGGCTTGAGTTCACTGAAGCTTCGAAGGGGAGTAATCATATAGTATCTGCATTCTATTTATATTTGTGTGACTTTTGAGTTAGAGGATTGCATCGATATATTTAGATTAGCATTGTTATAGTTTAACCGTGTGCTGATAACTATGTTGGATTTGGACAAAGTAATTTGTAGAACATCTTGATGCTTGATATATGAAGTTTCATATATGTCATTGGATATTGTATTTATGGTGTTCAATCTACCTAGTTGTGTTTGATTGAGATTGTTTTGTTTTATTCAATTGACCAATTGCAATTGCTTGTCTATTTTCACACTAAGGTTTTTAACAAAGATTTAAATGATGGAGTTCATTAATTAAATCTTTGGACCTAAAGAGTCCTTTAGGGTTGATCTTTCAAAACTTAGTGGATTGTATCCCTGCAAATTATTCTTGAACTGTGATAGCCTGAGCCTCATTTTCAAGAGGATTTTATCAATTTGATTTTTATCAGATATTTTGTTAATTGCATCATTTACAAAATTCCAAAAATATTCTTCTTTTTTTTTTAGTTTTGATTACTTTACCAGTTTGACAAAAAATACCAAACCTCCATTTTATCAACTTCCATTGCAATTTTTGACATATAGGTTAGCTTAGACCTTTTTCACTTGGTTCCAATTAAGTGAGACGACCCGAGGATTGCAACCTATACCGTAATCTTGGAATTTATTATATTTGACCGGTTTCCAAGGATCGATCGCAAGATCGCATCAACAGAGCCGCGATCAAATTGGTGCCGTTGCCGGGGAGCCAAGAAATTGGTTTACCATCGGATAACCATTGTCATTCTTTTGACTTGTCGTTGATAATAGGAATCATTATTTTTGCTTGCATTTAGTATAGTTTAATTTTCACACTTGTTCATAGTATAGGTTTGATTCTCCTTCGCACAAGCATACTTCATACTTTGATTTATATCTTTTACTTTGCACATTTTTTACGCATACACTCTCATACATACACTCATACATTCATACTCTCACATTCATCGCATTTCACTTTTAACTGATTTTGTGTGACTGTGAGCATTTTTGTTACCATTCTTTTGCTTTTGGATTGCTTTTTGGTGCATGCCCAGGAGAGGTAGACTTGTTCAGTTCCATCCTAAAGTTGAGACACATTTGAGGAGACTTAGGAAGGAAAGGAAAGAACAGGAGAGACAGAGAGTAGTTGAGCGAAATAGTGAAAGTATGGCTGAGAATCCAAATATTTTTCCGAATCCTTATTATCCTGTTCACCAACCTAGAAATGGGACTAATGGAGGAAATGGTGAGCATGAGAGAGTGGGAGAAAACAATGAGAACCAGAGACGTAGGACAATTAGGGAAGCAACAATTTCCGATATTCATTATGATCCATTTACTGCTGCTTGCCCTAATTTTGATGTTAATTTTGAGATTAAAGGCTTGTTGATTAATTCTCTTCCTAAATTTCATGGCTTGGCAGGAGAGGATCCATATATGCACCTACAGACTTTGACAATGATCTGCCAGAGTATGAAGCCAGTGGGAGCTACCTTGGATCAAGTGCTTTGGAAGGTTTTTCACTTGTCCTTGGAAGGGAAAGCAAGAGAATGGTATATGAGTCTTCCTAGGCATGTGGCCAATGCTTACCATAGCTGGGCCAATCTGAGGAAGGCCTTTTTGGAGAAATACTTTCCAGCTTCCAAGACATCTTCCATGAGAAAGGAGATTTACTCAGCCCGCCAGGAGTACGATGAGTCATTGTATGATTATTGGAATTGCTTCCAAGATCTTTTGTCCAGATGCCCCCATCACCAAATTCCTGATGAACAATTGGTTCAGTACTTTTATGATGGGTTGAAGAGTCAGGAGAAGGGTATGTTAGATGCTGCATCTGGAGGCTCTCTGATTGACCTTACAGCCTTGGAAGCATGGGATCTGATTAAGAAGATGGCTTTAAACCATCAGCAGTACAGTGTCAGACACCAAAGAGGAGTGCATGAGTTAGGAGCCTTGATGGCTCAGACACCAAAGTGGATTCCTTGGAAAATCGGATAACATCACAGCTGTCTTGCATCACGGTCGAGTTGAAAACTTTGAATGTGCATCGCTCTACTACTTCAACAGAGCTTACCGCACCTAGTTGTGAAAATTGTGGGTCGATAATGCATATTTCGAGTGTTTGCCCAGGACGATATAAGGAAGTTTCTGAATGTATCAAGGCAGCAGAATCGTAATGGGACCCATACTCCAACACATACAATGAAGGATGGAAGGCTAATCCTAGATTGAGCTTGGAGGAATGCGAGAACAGGCACCTACCAGATTTTCACAAGGGGAGGAGTCATGCCCACTCAGCCGCCTCCTAATCAACAAAGAAGCCTCGTAGTCCCACCAAAGGAGGATACCAATCGGTTGCTCCACAAGATGATGACCTTGATGAAGGAAGAGAGGATTCCAATACTAACCAGTTTAATGTTATTGCTTCTTTGATTCAACAGATTCCTCAAAGACCGCCGCCAGTTCAATGCCTTGGAGAAGAGAATGGAACAATGGGAGACAAAGGCGAGAACATCATTTCTATGTCACTCGGCTTGTCTAACAACATGAGTGAGAATTAGGCAAAAGCAAGGGACCATTCCTTCCAATACTGTGATGAACTCAAAAGTTTGAATGCCATTGCCCTCGTGGAGTGGGAAGCAAGTGAGGTTTAAGCCTCAAGATAATAAAGAGCCATGTGAGGATGAGATTGAGAGGAGCCAAGACCTCCACCACAGGATAAGATTAAGAGATCAGAAAGTGTGAGGGAAGAAGAGCTATTGAGAGAGAGGAAGCAAGCTTCAAGGAAAAAGGGAACTACTTCAGAGAGTTCCAATGATAAAGCAGAAAGTGCATAATCGAGCAAGCAATCTAGCACAGGTAAGGAGGTAAGTATTCAAGACCTTCCTTTTCCAAACTCTTATTTGATGAGTAAGCGCTTAAATGAAAAACAACATGAAAAAGAGATCATTGACTTGTTTGGGAAAGTTGAAGTGAATGTGCCTTTGTTAGATTTAGTGAAGAGAGTTCCGGCCTATGCAAAATATTTGAAGGATTTGTGCACTAACAAGAGGAAGTTTAGGCCGAATAAGAGAGTGCAAGTGAGTTCCAATGTGTCTGCATTGTTTAAGCCGCAGATACCTGTCAAGTGTCAAGACCCCTGATCTTTTACCATCCTCGCACTTAGGAAGGTGACTATCGGTGAGCTTTGTTAGATCCGGGGCAAATGTGATGCCTAAGTCAGCTTTATGAGGCCTTAGGAGTGAAGAGTATTAAGCCTACATCCGTGGTCCTCCAGCTATCGATAGATCCTTTAGGCATCCGGTGGGGATAATTGAAGATATCTTGGTCCAAGTAAAAGGTTTAGTATTTCTGCAGATTTTATATTCTCGATATGTCTTCGAAGTTGTGCAGATACTTCCTTAATTCTGGACGACCATTTTTTGAACAAAGAAGCACAATGATCAAGATGATGAAGGTAAGATCACCATAGAGGTGGGTGACCAATGTAAGCTTTAATATGTATGAGGCAATGAAGCACCCACACGAGGATTATTCACTTTGGGTGTAAACATGATTGACTTAGTCGAGGAAAATGCTTGCCAAAATATGAGTCACAAAAGATTCTTTGAATTCGGATTACATTCACTTGATCTTGGAAAAGGTCTTTGTTCAGTTTCAGGAAGCAGGAGGGATTAGCCACGACCACCTACAAGGAGCCGAACTTAATGTTAGAAGAACAAGGGAGTGATCTCTTTTCTCTTGAACTTCATAAATTAACTCCGTCTGTTGTGAAACCTCCTGAGCTTGAGCTCAAGCCTCTCCCTCTAACCTTAAAGTATGCCTTTCTTGAGTCTATTAAGTGATTACCTGTAATAATTGCTAGTACCTTGCCCGACACTGATGAAGAGAGACTCATGAATGTTTTGAGGAAACACAAGAGAGCTGTAGGGTGGACATTAGCAGATATACCAGGTATTAGCCCAGCCAATTGCACACACCGGATCCTGTTGAGTGAGGGATCAAAATCGGTGAGGCAACCTCAAAGAAGACTTAACCCACTCATCTTAGATGTTGTAAAAAAGGAAATCACGAAGTTGTTGAGTGCAAGGATAATATATCCTATTTCTGATAGTGAGTGGGTTAGTCCAATTCATGTAGTGCCTAAAAAGAGTGGGATAACAGTGGTCAAAAATGATAGGGATGAGCTTATTCCTACTAGAGTGCAAAATTCGTGGCGTGTGTGCATAGATTATAGAAGATTAAATGATGCCACAAGAAAAGACCATTTCCCTCTTCCTTTATCGATCAAATGCTCGAAAGGCTCATGGGCAAATCACATTATTGTTTCTTGGATGGTTTTTCTGGATACTTTCAGGTACCCATTGCACCGGAGGACCAGGACAAGATCACATTCACATGTCCTTTTGGCACCTTCGCATATCGAAGGATGCCTTTTGCTTAATGTAATGCCCCAGGAACTTTTCAGCGTTGTGTGATGGTCAGATTCTCGTGAATTTTAGAGGAATGTATGGAAGTATTTATGGATGATTTCACGCCTATGGTGATTCTTTTGATGCTTGTTTGTCCAAATTTGAAAAAGTTTTGCAAAGATGCATTGAAAAGAATTTGATTTTGAACTTTGAGAAATGTCATTTCATGGTCAGTGAAGGTATTGTGCTTAGTCATTTAATTTCTAGAAAGGGGATTGAGGTGGATAAAGCTAAGATTGAGGTTATATCTTCTTTGCCTTACCCTACTTGTATTCGTGACATACGTTCATTTTTGGGTCATGCAGGATTTTACAGGCGCTTCATTAAGGATTTCAGCAAAATTGTGTTACCTCTTTCCAAGCTTTTGCAAAAAGATGAAAAGTTTGACTTTGATGATTCTTGCAAGAGTGCTTTCAATATGCTGAAATCAAAACTCATTTCTCCACCTATTCTAGTTGCTCCTGATTGGAATTTACCTTTTGAGCTTTCATGTGATGCATCCAATTGTGCTGTAGGGGCAATGCTGGGTCAACGAGAGGAGAGATTGCCAAGAGTTATTGCATACGCCTCGAAGACACTGGATCCAGCTCAGATCAATTATACAACCACTGAAAAAGAGCTGTTTAGAGTAGTTTTTGGTTTAGAAAAATTTAGGCAATATCTGTCGAACTCACATGTAACCATTTTTACTGATCATGCAGTTGTTCGGTATCTCCTCAAGAAACCACAATCCAAGCCTAGGTTGATACGGTGGGCATTGTTGCTCCAAGAATTTGATATCGAGATTAAGGATCGTGCGGGAGCAAAGAAACCACGTGGTGATCATTTGAGCAAAGCTACCCAATGACACACAGGAGTGGATTCTTATGACCTTACTCGTGATTCATTTCCGATTCGGTCCTATGTGCTTCAATTGTTAAAGAACCTTGGTATGCTCATATTGTTAACTACCTAATATCCGGACCGACTCCTCTTTTTATGTCTCAGGCACAAGCTCAGAAGCTTAAGAGTGAAGCTAGACATTACATTTGGGATGCCCTTTTCGTGGAGAATGTGCAAAGTGACCAAGTGATCGAAGATGTGTTCCTCATGAAGAACATGATGATATAATCTCGCTTGTCATTCAATGGTTTGTGGTGGGCATTTCAAAGCAAGAAAACATCTAGGAAGATCCTCGAGTCTGGTTTCTATTGGCCTACCCTTTTTAAGGATTCATTTAATTTTTGTCGGTCATGTGATAAATGTCAACATTTTGGAGGATTAGGAAAACGACATGAAATGCCACAACAACCTCTCTTATTTTGTGAAATCTTTGATGTTTGGGGAATTGATTTCATGGGTCCATTTCCCCCCTCTTTTGGATTTGTGTATATCCTTTTGGCTGTGGATTATGTGTCAAAATGGATAGAGGCCATCCCCACTAGAAAAGATGATGCTCAAGCCGTGTCTAAGTTTCTTAAGTCTAACATTTTTTGTCGATTTGGTATACCGAGAGTCAGAAGGAGTGATAGGGAACCCATTTTGTAATAGAGTCATTGATAACTTATTTTTGAAATTTGGGGTCACTCACAAAATCTCCATCACAGATCACCCATAAACTAATGGACAAGTCAAGTTTCCAACAGAGAGGTGAAGCACATTCTGAGAAAATAGTAAAGCCATCCAAGAAGGATTGGAGCCTTCGCCTCGAGGAAGCACTTTGGGCATATTGGACTGCGTATAAATCTCCAATAGGTATGTCCCCTTACCGTCTGATTTATGGAAAGGCTTGCCATTTACCTGTAGAATTGCAGCACAAAGCATATTGGGCAATCAAACGATGCAATATGGATTTGGAATCTTCTGGAATGGAGAGGAAGTTGCAACTTCAAGAGCTCGAGGAATTAAGGTTAGAGGCATATGAGCATGCACGACTCTACAAAGAAAAATCTAAATTGATGCATGACAAGATCATTCGGAGGAAAAGTTTCAAAGAGGGAGATAAAGTCCTGTTATTCAAAGCTCGCTTCACCTTCAAACATGGGACTTTCAATACTCGTTGGGATGGACCGTACTATTAGTAGTGTGCCCTAGGCCAATAAACATTTGTGATTCATGTATTAACATTATGATTTGTTAATAATATATTATGAGGTATTCATTTTATATATGCATGTATTTCATTTATGTAATGTGAGTTACATTCCATGAATGGTATTAAACTTATGTCATCAAGTATGTGACTTGATAGTAAAACCATAAGTGTTATAATACTATTCTAGATCGTCCTAGTAGATCATTATTGGTGGAACAATAATGAATTAAGGCTAGTATGTGTTCGATTGATGATCACGCTTCTTCGATCATGGATATGAGATATCAAATCGTAAACATAGATATATGTTAGAGAACATATATTGATCGACCCAAAAGAGAATACTACATGGTTTCATGTCATTAGTGATTCTCAATATGGTTTGACTTTAGTCCTTTGACTGAAGTCATCATGGTTCCCTACATGAGGAATTTAGTGTTTTGATATTAGACTAAGTTATTTTTAACCGAATAACAAATAGTCTTATGTTGGACACTAAATGAATCATGCGGAGGATGTGAATGACGAGACGGATTTGTACCTCTCTTAAGTGAGAGAGATATCATTTGGGCCTCTTAACAAGTGTGATGAAGAAATGCATGGTCGTGCTCAAATGAATTGATGAAGAGTCATCAATGTCATTTGTTATAATCACCAACTCATGGATCAAGAAACTATGATTAATCAAAGGTTGACATGTACCATGCCTTGTGATTAATCTTGATATCGTGTTACAAAAGGACCGAGCTTATAATCATGATTACAGTGTTAAATCGGATTATCGATCCTCATTTGATTTGGGTAGTCATAATGTCTTGCTAGAGGCGCTTATGACTTATGGGCCTTGAAGTGTAATCAAGCCCATTGCCAACATCAAATGAGCCTACTGTGGTCGCATACAAAGAGTGATGTGATCCGGCTTATTCTCTTGGGCCTAATTTATTAGTGTTAAATAAATATATTTAGATATATTTATTGGGCTATATTTAATTGTTGTCGGGCTTTTATTATATATATGATATAATGGGCGAAACTTAATAGTGGCCTGAATGAGATTAGGTTTTCTATATAAATAGAAGCTTAGGTCTCATTAGGTAAACGACACAACTGTCAAGAAACCCTAGCCGCCAAGAGAAAGATCGTGCGGCGTTCTGAAAGGTTTTCAGGACGTGCTAGCACACTACAGCCGCAGCCCGGATCGTGCATGCTCGTGTGGATACCGGTAGAGGACATTAGCGATTTGCAGTGTCTTGGAATCCGAAAAGAAGCAATCCATCCACGAAAATAAGGTATTTTCATTAATCCTCGTGTTTTCGATTATACTTGATAATTTTGTATGGTCTCTTCCGCAGCGTATTGTGAATACTCGGACCATATGCGATCCAACAGGTACTTGGTGACAAAGGTGCACAACTTTGGTATGGTAGAGCTTTTACATGAGGCAACTGGAACCTGACTCAAGGTCAATGGCCATCTTTTGAAGCTCTACTATGAGAACCAGAAATCACCGTGAATATCAGGTTTTTCCGTCTCCTTTGCTTGTTTCTTTACTTTTTGTGTTTTGCACTTACTTTTTGTAGCCCTTAGATATATAGCTTCCTTTGTTTTCTTTTCATTTTCCTATTATCCTTTCTGTCCCTTCATGAGTTTCTAGGCATTTGAGCTTCTTTTACTTTTCATTGAGGACAATGTGTGCTTCAAGTGTGGGGGAGTTGTTTCCTCATTTATTTTTCACATTGTATGACTGTTGATATTATGCTTCATTGAGGACAATATGAATTGTTGGCCAATTGGTGCATTCTGCTGATAAACTTGGTAAATTTTCTATTCTTTCTGTCATTCTATACTTCTTCGCCGCGACGAGTGTCCACACGTCGCGGCGAAACGTTCTTCAGATTCTGTATACGTCGCGACGTCCATACATCTCGACGTCTGCTTCTACACGTCGCGACGCAATACTCATGCATAAATGATTCTGTGCTTAATTCTTCCACTCATTTAAAATATCTCTCGCACTGGACTTTTGTGGTTTTTGTTTTCAAAGCTTTTACTAGTTTCAAAATGATGCTTGAGTTTTTGAAAACACCTTCCATCCTTTTAATGATAATTGACCTTGACAAAATCTTGCTTTCAATGTTCTCAATTCAAAGTGAATGGAAGCATGCTAACAAAGTGGCATTGTGAGTTTTTTAGACTTGAGATTGTACATGGGGATTATACCCTTGTGGAAGGATATTTGAGCCATAACTTTTCTTCTATCTTTGTGTGCATCTACTTATTTCATTCTTTTCTAGAACTTGTTTCAATTCTTACTTGAAGCTTAATGGACTGAATTTTTGTTGATATGATAGAGGCGTTCCTTTCTCAACCCATTTTCCTAAACACTGTCTACTACACATTTATCCCTTGCCAGCCTCTTTGAGCCCTCCTATTATGAGCATTTGCATTCATATCTTTGTGGTGTCATCAGTTATTTTTCATATATTGTATTAAATTAAAAAAAAGTGTCCAGAAAGAGACAATGTCTCTAAAATGTTCAAAATTCAAAAAAATATATAATAAAAAAAGAGGAAAAGAAGAAAAACAAGTTCAATAACAATTTATGCAGCATATGTTGCATGAACAGCAAATAAAAAAACATCCTATTTATGGCATCAATTCTTTGTTTAGTGCATATGCTCTTTTTTTTTTCTTTCCGTTCATCCATTTCATTTAGCCTTCCATACATTACAACCCTCAAAGTCCTCTTGATCTTCATAATGATAGTTTTAGTGGTGGAGAAATAGAATTGACACAAGCTTATGGTAAGAGATGGATTAAGTAGAATGAGAGAAAAATATCCCTAGACACAAGTGAGCTGAGTGAAAACACTATATCTTGAGTGCTATCTCTTCTGTTCAATCTCTTGTACTTGAATTCTTTCGATGTTTATTTTAGTAGCACTCTTTCATTTTGCTGTGGTTGAATTCTGAGAAAGTAACTTGCGTCAATTTCATTTTATTGTTTTGAGCATGGCTGTTATTTTCTTTTTCTCTTGTATTCTTTTTGACTCTTGTAAACTTTGTCCAGGAGTACAAAGGTCTAAGTGTGGGGGAATTTGATTGAGCCAATTTTATACTATGAATTGGCTGCATTTTTATAGCTGCTTGTGCATGTGTTGACTCCTAATTGATGATTTTTTTGTGCTTAAATTGGTTCCTCATATCGAGTTCTTTCAATTCTTAATTTGTCAGTAAATTGTCATGATTTGATACTTATTTCTCTACAATTTTTATTGGGACAATTGGTACTGCAAATTGTTGTTATTATCTTATGGCAGGAACAAAGGAGTCAACGTCAGGAAGTCAACAGCCATAGATCTTTCCGCACGTTGCGACGCATGGCATCTCACACGATGCGACGAGCACAACACTTCCGCACGTCGCGACGCACGGCGATGCACACGACGCGACAAGCAGGCGATTGTACACGTCGCGAAGAATTTGATTTGTTTATTTTATTCGTCGTGACGTACGAGCGGATATCTGACTTTTTATGGAAAGTTTATCTCACTGTTCAACCCGACCCGCGCTCCATCATATAAAAACTTGCTGTTTTAGGTCATGAAAAGAAGGGGGAGATCAGAGAGACGGGAGAAGAGAGACAGATAAAAACTTCAAACACGCAGACTCTGGAAGCAGAAGAAGGAGACGACATTCGATTCCATCCTCACATTTTCATCATCACCACCGTCAGCATCTTCTGCCAACATGAGCATCGTTCAT
Source organism: Erythroxylum novogranatense (assembly GCA_029891385.1). Lineage (NCBI taxonomy): Eukaryota > Viridiplantae > Streptophyta > Magnoliopsida > Malpighiales > Erythroxylaceae > Erythroxylum > Erythroxylum novogranatense. The sequence goes on from CM057225.1 coordinate 38,150,830, forward strand.
TCTCCAGTATCAGAGGGATCAACTGGAGTCATGCGTAGTTAAGCCAACCTTCCTCTTGAAGATGTAGCAATGATTTGAGTTCACTGAAGCTTCGAAGGGGAGTAATCACATAGTATCTGCAGTCTATTTATATTTGTGTGACTTCTGAGTTAGAGGATTGCATCGATATATTTAGATTAGCATTGTTATAGTTTAACCGTGTGCTGATAACTATGTTGGATTTGGACAAAGTAATTTGTAGAACATCTTGATGCTTGATATATGAAGTTTCATATATGTCATTGGATATTGTATTTACGGTCTTCAATCTACCTAGTTGTGTTTGATTGAGATTGTTTTGTTTTATTCAATTGACCAATTGCAATTGCTTGTCTATTTTCACACTAAGGTTTTTAACAAAGATTTAAATGATGGAGTTCATTAATTAAATCTTTGGACCTAAAGAGTCCTTTAGGGTTGATCTTTCGAAACTTAGTGGATTGTATCCCTGCAAATTATTCTTGAACTGTGATAGCCTGAGCCTCATTTTCAAGAGGATTTTATCAATTTGATTTTTATTAGATATTTTGTTAATTGCATCATTTACAAAATTCCAAAAATATTCTTTTATATTTTTTTGTTTAGTTTTAATTACTTTACTAGTTTGACAAAAATACCAAACCTCCATTTTATCAACTTCCATTGCAATTTTTGACATATAGGCTAGCTTAGACCTTTTTCACTTGGTTCCAATTAAGTGAGACGACCCGAGGATTACAACCTATACCGCAATCTTGGAATTTATTATATTTGACCGATTTCTAAGGATCGATCGCAAGATCGCATCGACAGAGCCGCGATCACTTGCATCTGACTCCTCTCCTGCCTCGGAGGTTGAGGACACTCTCTTGCCCTGTGCCCCTTCTCTCCACAGTTGAAACAGACTCCAGTCAAACGGTAGCATTCACCTTTGTGGAATCCCCCACAGTGCTCACATTTAGGAATGGGTGGCCTATCCCTATCTCCCCTCCTACTACCTCCAGCCTTTGAGGCTTGATATGAGACAGTTCTCATTTGCCGAGGCCTGCTCGCTCCACTGCTCTTTTCTTCTGACTGGGAAGAGAAGGTTCGGGCACTCCTCTCAGTCATGGGAACACCGCCTCCCCTCCTGAACTGTTCTCTCCCTTTCCTCTTTCTGCTTACCGCACTCTTAATGTTCTCTACATTTTCCACTCTTAAAGCTGCTTCAACCAGCTGTTGGAAATCACAGAAATTTTGTGCCACCACTTTCTCTCTGATGGCCAAATGCAATCCGGCTTCAAACCTTCGACACCTAGCCGCTTCACTCATCATTAGATCAGTAGCATAACGGGCCAATTGGGTGAATCGACGCTTATATTCACTCACCGTCATCTCCCGCTGGGTGAGGCTCAGAAACTCTCTTTGCTTCTGTTGGATGTACACTTCCGACAAATACTTCTTCTTGAAGACTACTAGGAAATCCTTCCAGGCCAATACCGACGGCTTTAGCTGACTTCCCGGGACACTTTCCCACTAATGCAGAGCATCCCCTTGCAACAAACTTGCAGCATATTCCACCTTCTCTTCATCTTCACAGTCCATCTGATCTAGTATCCGTTTCGTCTTCCTCAGCCATGTCTCAGCTTCCTCGGGATCAGTAGTCCAGAAAAAGTCCACTGCGTCATACTTTCTCAGCATGTCAAATTGCTTCCCCTTCTTAACTGAGGCCGGAGCAGAAGATTGCGGCATTTGTCCCATAGCCTGGACGAACGCCTGAGTTAAAGCTTGGAACAGTCTCGGATCCATGGTAGGCGCCTGTTCCTGCGGAACAGGCGACTCCTGCGACTGCGACCGAGTGGGCTCACTACTTTGCCCGACAGAAGCCTCGGCATTCACTAGGGCTACAGATTCATCCGTACCCTCCTCTCTCGGTGGAGGGTCAGGTACAACCGATCCTTGCATAATTTTTCGTGTTCTTCTACGAGGTGACATTTCACTCCTTCAATAGAAATACTAACGATTAGCTCACATTCTACATGTATGCATGATATGCATGTCATTTAAGGCAAACAATCAATTCAAAATGCAAGCACTTTATCACATAACACCATAATGCATAGCACAACACATTCTAAGCCTAGGACTCTTTAAAAGCCTAAGCTCTGATACCAAGATGTTGGGTTCCGTTCCCGAAGCCCAACATGGTGTTGGACCCCGTTCCCTGAGCCCAACTATCCGATTCGAAGTCGAAAAGCGTAAGCGGGTTTTCTTGTAGGGTTATTTCAACGAACTCTCACTTGCTTTGAATCAATCTTTTCGAATTCCTAGAAAAAAATTATCAATTTTTTTAGAGAGGTATTTAAACATGTTATAAATTGAATGCTTCAAGAATCGCTCAATTTGGAGGTCGGACGAAGAAGTTATGGTCGAAAGAATCCAATAAGTTCATGTCCTTATTCCAACTGAACATGTTTTGGCGCAAATACTATAAATTTTTATAAAGATGTCCAATTGATTCCGTTTTTGGACCATTGGAAAGAAGACATCTATATGTACAACTTCTATTAGAGCCCTCGACACGATATTCGACCTCTAAACTAGTCAAAATTGCAAATTACTGTAGCTAACCCGAGACTGTCCATTAAACGGACACAGATTGGCAAAACACCCCCAAAATGTCCGAGAAAGTCCGTTAAACAGACATCCATGTCCGTTTAACGGACATACACTGGACTAAGGGCCCTTTTCCACCCGAGAAGGTCTGTTTAACGGACACTCATGTCCATTTAATGGACACGCGCAACTCAAAACCTCTTCCAAGCCTTCCAATGCTTCCAACCTCTAATCCTAACATCATATACATTCAAAACCTTCCCAAATTAAATCCTTCGAGTGTAATAACACTCCTCAAACATTCAAATACCAATTGAGATGCATTACACTCCCAAATATCAACTCAAAAACCCATACAACACATAATTTCTCATCATGCACCAAAGATATCACACTCAAGCCTTCCACACAATATCATCACTTGCAAAACCCATAACTCTCAATATTGATATCCAAATTTAGCAAACATTATACCATTAAAAAGCTAAGAGGATAAAAAACAAGGTTCAAGAAGATCATTTCGCCCATAATGGCCTAAATCAACCCAGTTTTTCCCCTTAAGAATCCAACACATAAGTTACCCCTATAAAACCTAAAATAAGCATTTCACACAACAAGATAGATAAGCACGTGCACAAAGGAAATTTTCCCAATCTTCAATTCAATTCTAAGCCAAAAATGGAGTTCATACAAACTTTCATACATAGCTTTAAATTACATATCGACATTACACAAGTTGCAAAATACATTCGATGCTCAATGTTCAATATGATGTTAAAGCTATTCAAAAATCTAGCTCCTAACTTAATACAAAAGCTAAATCTCTCGAGATCGTCCAAATGCCAACAAGGATTTACTGATCTTCTCGATCTGCACCGAGGAGGGGAAAATATTGGGTTGAGCTTCACACCGATGGCTAAAATATTTATAGCCGATGGCGCTGAGCCACACAATCAAACACACATATATAGATATATGAACAATCATTAAGCATATATTTCACAATGACTATTCAACATCCACGATTCAATATCCAATTCATAATTCATAGCATCATCACATATTAGATGCAATTCAATTCAAAACATGGATTATCACATCAAAATGCAAATGCACAACCAAATGGCTCGAGGGTTCCGTGAAACAAAACGATGAAACCGAAGTTTGCATTGTGAACGAAACGAGTCCATTTTCAGATCTCATGGGCCACAAGCGGGCAGCCGGTATAAGGCTTTTGTCAACGTGCACATGACTGCGAAACGGTTCTTCTCTCGCCCAAACACAATCAAATCTTAACTTAGTTCAATTATTCATAAATTCACATTTCCACACTTTCCTTCTTTCCATTTAATCAAAATGTCATGACTTAAATTCAATGGCATGACAATCATTCTCACAATTCAATCATTCATAGCAAAAGGGTCAATGCATAACATGACATGAACACAACATAAAGCAATTTCCATATCATAAGAATTCCAACAATCCATTTAGCACATATTGCATACACAATGCATTTGCTCATTACACAAAGACCATAAATAAATTACCCATATTAGCCTTGCAATCTCCAAAATCAATGGTTTCTTTCTCCTTGCTCTAGGATAGCCCCTTGATTGCCTATACACAACCAAAATTCCATTAATTTCAACTCAATTTGAAAAATCACCAATTTTTCCTAATCTTAATCAAATGCAATTAACCCTAATCTAACTCAAATTCAACTTACCCATAGCTCATGCATGTTAGAAAACTTAACACCTAACTTAGAAACTCAACAACCCCATAGATCTCACCCTCTTCTTCTTCCTCCATGAAATCCCTCTCTCTCTCTCTAGGGTTTCTCCATCCAACCCAACACAACCTATTTCTTGACTAAAGCAAGAAGGAAAGATGAAAACTTACCTTAAAAGCCTTGATTTCCCTTCCTTCCACGAAAATTTCTTCCCTTTTCCCTTGGATTTTTCGATTCTTCTTCTCCTTCTCTCCTCTCTTTTTCCCTTTCTCTCTCCTCCCTTTGGCTTGCACGAAATTCTCCTCTTCCCTTTTCTAATTTTTACCTTTTCATTCTTCCTTATCTTCCAAAATTACCCTTCACTAACATAGCCCTTCCAAAAATACCCTTCTTTATCTTATAAGGCCCTACTAACCCCTTAAGCCCACTTAAATACTAACTTAATCCTAACCCTTTCAATCAAATTTCAATTCCTAATTCTTCCATCAAATTCAAATTAATGACCAATTCTAAAAAAAAAAATTTAAGCCATCAATCAAGCATAAAAAAAACCAATTAGGAAATTAGAACATAATTAACCAATTAAGCAATTTAAGCAAATAAAAACAAGGTCTAACAAGTTGTGTCTGCATTAGTGTCCGTAAAATTTTGTATAAATTTAGTTTCTTTTCTGGTCAATTTGTAAAGGCACCGGATTAAATTATTGGGTATTTATAAGAAGACCTTCGTGGTCATTGTTACTTACCGGTCTTGTAATGAAAATTGGTTTCCGTATAATTTTTTATAATGTATGGGTATGTTTCAAAAAAAAAATTATACTGAGATTTGACTGAGTGATGTAGCACGCTACCCTCGTAGTGCACAGACTCGGATATCACCATCGATGTCAGGTCAGGGTCTTACAGAAGTGGGGTGCTACATTTAGGTGGTATCAGAGCCCAGAAGTACAAACTTACATGGGCACTTTCTGAACATAGGTCAAATCGCATACATTAAAGTTATGTCATAGCAGACCGTGGCAACTGATCCATAGTTTGAGTCGTATGGGTATGATTCATACGCATGAATGAACATGTGTTAAGTGTTTAAGTGTGAGAAAAGAAATGATATGTCAACATATGAGCCAATGTAGATATTGGGCAATTGGGAATGGAAAAAGTAAAATCGTGAGGGTACGAGGCCCTAGAGGCTGAGGCCCAAAGTGGACAATATCTGCAAGCGGGTGCGTGCGAAGCCCGAGAGGCCGAGGCCATTTGGAGGACGCGAGGCCCGAGAGGCTGATGTCTTGGACGCGAGGCCCAAGAGGTCGAGGTCCTACAGATAGAAAAAAATGGACAATGATATTCATATTGTACTATGATTCTAAACTCTCGAATGTGATATGAATGTAAAGACAGTGGTATGGGCTGATTTAGGAAAGAAGTAATATCAAACTGAATAATGAGACTTAAAGTGTATAAATCGGGTTGAAAGAAAACGAACTTTGCGATAGCCTAGAGAGGTCAAATATGGACATGAGAAGAATATTGGTTAAAAGTGATGAGAGTTATGACTTAGCATAAAAATATGTTTACGAGAGATCAAAAGTTCAGGATGACTAGATACTCCTGAATCTGACTTTGTCTCTAATAAAATGGGGATAATTGGAAATGAGAAAAAGGCAGATATAGATTCACTGTATCTGTGTTGAAGTGAGTATGATGATATATATTGTATCGTAAGTGAAGATTAACGTGTACAAGCTGGTTAAAAGAAATAATTCAATTGGACGTGGAATTGAAATGTGATAAAAGTTATGATAGAACATAATATTTTGTCTGTGAGAATGAGATTACATTCTATTGATGCTTCTGCATTTATAATTTTGAATGGATTGAGAAAATATACATGGATGAGGAAATGATAGGAACATGATTTTACAAGTGATGAAATGTGATACATGATGTGTTACTTTGGAGACAATTAAATATGTGCTTCGATTTGAATTGGATTATGAAAAAGATGGTAATTCAAAGGAAAAGAGTGAATGTACTCAAGTGAATGATCGAAAATGTGATATATATATATATATATATATATATTTGAATGGGATCTACTGGATTGTAGAGTATAAAAAATTGCTTAATGCTTCACTGAATTTTAGTAACGAGGATACATTGGCCAGAAAAGTCATGATAAGAAGTGATCTTAGAAAGATAGTATGAAATGTTGAAAGTGATTTGCTCGAAGTATTAAGAATGACCAATAAGTACTTATGGGCAATAGGTGATTGACAATGAGCTAGAAACAATATCGAGGTTGGTATCAAGAAACTACTACGACAGGGTCAGGAAGCTAGGTAATTTAGTTTATGACTAATGAAGGCAGGCTTTCCATGACCAGTAGCTGAGATCATAAGCTTTTCTATCGATTCAGCAATGGAATCTAGTAGTTCTTCCATTGTCCAGAGGTCAGGGCCCTCGCTTGATTCAATCGGATTTGCTTCAAAAGGGACCGATTGACGCAATGGAGTGAATTGTGATCTAAGATGACAGGATATTAGGAGTGTATATATATAGTTTTGTTGATGTAAGGTATCTGCCTAATTAAGAAGATTTTAGAGATTCGAGGAGACTTTCTTGTTAATGTGAAGTGAATTTGGACCACCTCATAGGCTGTGGGAATATGTTTGTGAACTACAAAATGTACCTCTGGTGGTGGATTCTCCAATATAGGAAGTTATGTTTATAGATAGATTGAATATGGGAATACTATAGTGAGTGTAGTAGTGAGTGAAATGTTTTTAAAATCTGAATCAAGTGGTTATAAATAAAGTGGTTTTGAAAGACGAATGGATTTTGGTGGACTACATTGAAATTGCAACGGTATGGAGAAAGATGTGAAGGTTCAGAGTACTAATACTGATGCGTAGTTTGACAAGATACAGGGTAATAAGGGAAACTAAATGTGACTTAAAGTGGGCCATATTAAATGATGGCAAAAATGGGACAATGGCATTATAAGTGATTTTATGGCTAGGATTGTTGTAATCCGAAATATGTAGTGTTGAAACTCGAAGTAATGCGTTGAGTTTTCTGAAACTCATAAAGAGCATAACTGAAGAAGTATGATATCAAAACAGAGAATTGAGAGACCTATTGATGTTATCAACTGTGAGGTTATAAACAAATCATCTAATAGAAAGATGATATACGAAATAAAAGAGTGTATGTGATAACAGTACCTCTACCTTATTCTGTATCAAAATGAATTTCGAGGAAAAAATTTTTATTAGGAGGGGAGAATTGTAACATCCCATCACCGGCGGGAATAATAAATAGTAACTTTGGGTCAGGTTGTGAGTGTGTGCACATATCTTGGCTTATTCATGCATAATTGGCCTCGATATAGATATGACTAGTAATATGTGCAAATGCACATGATAGTACATGCATTCGTGACATTTCTCGGCATATGTGTCTAAAAGTGTAATTTTTGTGAAAAATGTGAATTATGTGTTTAAAAGATTGAATTGGAGTGATTATGTGTATTCTACATAAATCTGCTAAGTGGGTACCGATATTGAATTGGAGTGACACTACAAATTAATGACATGATTTAGGAATGTTTTATCATGAGCCATTGAAATTTGGAGAGGTTATGAAAGTCAAAGTAAATAAATTGATTGACATGGAAGTTGATAAGCATGAAAGAGATAATGAAAGTGTGTGAATTGGAAATGTGAGACATTGATCTTCATGAAACTTGTAGAATATGTCGACGGCTTTCTGTCGCATTAGAGTTTGATATTTTTTGACATTGGGATCGAAAGAAATGATTTTTTGAAGTTAAGGTTAAATTACTTTGTATTGAAAGTGTTTGAATGGGATAATTTCTGAAAATGGTTCAGTCTGATGAGAAATTCGTGATCTGTAGAGATCCAATTAAGTTAATGGTTGTTTCTCTATAAACTAGAAACATGGATCTGCTAATTATCTGAAGGAATTGAATTTCAATTCAGTCCCTAAGAGTTTAAATTTCTGAATTGAAGTAGGAAAGTTAAAAGAATATGTATAAGGGCAATTTGGGCCTGACACTTAAGATCATAAGACTTAAGGTTTAAAGGAAGGGGTAGAACAGACTTTTCACCCTTCTTAAGGATATAAAAAGAGGAAATTAGGGTTTTTGCTTGAAAAAAGGAGGAGGAAGCCGTGGGAGAAGAAGAAGAGGAGAAAAGTTGGGTTTTGGGAAATCTTTGAAGATTTTGAAGCCAAATCAAGTAAGTTTAAGCTTCATTCCTCTTGATTAAATGATTGATTCATGTTTGAGTGGAAAAAAGTTATAGAATGGGTTATCTATATGTTTGGTTTTTAGGGTTTTCGATCATGGATTAATTTTGATGTTTTGTGAACGATTTTGGTTTGAGATGAGTTGGAACATGATGTGTGAGTGATGATTTAGAGTTAAGATGAATTATGTTTTGAAAGATAGGAAGAATTTGATTGAAAAGTGTTGAAAAATCAAGTGTCGGAGCAATATGAGCTCGCACGTCGCGACGTGCTCATACGCACATCGCGGTGCACGCAACCATGTACGTCGTGGCGCGCGCATGCGCCCACGACGCGACGTGTACGGTCGCCCTCACCGCAGCGAGCTTGTGGATTTCGCCGCGACGAGCTACTGCCTTCCTACAAATATGTTTTGGTTTTTAAACCATAATTTTTTGTTCAGATATCCAAATGAGATAATTTTTGATTTGGTGTAAACTAGAGACAAAGGTCTACATGTTTTATGAAGAAGGGAAGTGTCGAATCAGTCTTTGAAAGTTCTCAATTTTTTATGGAAGTTGAGTATAAAATATAGTTTCGACATAAGGATAGTCCTTATATGCTTGAAGAATGACTTTGGGATTTTTTCTGAAACAAATTGAATGATGTTAATGTTTATTGAGTTCTGATATTGACGAAAGGTTGTGATGGGAATTTTTACGATAGTGCCGGGAATGTCACGAAAGTGCATAGTACATAATGTGAAATTGCTACATGTGCATTATTAAATATTTCTGATTGGACAATGTGTTAAATATGGGTATTTGACTTGGGATAGAGGCACATTTGGAACGTCAGCCCACCAACAATGCCGAGACTTCCAAGCGTTAGCACGGAAGCTACGGTGAGTAACCTAGATGGTTTCTCAATTGTCTTTTACTTATACTGCTTTGATTATGATTCTGTGGAGAATAATGATGGGATATTGTTTGATTGTGGATTTCGGACAGAAGGACCGGTGTGTGTGAGTGATATGACATAGAAGTGTTATGGGTACGTGAATTTGTGAATTACTTACTTACGATATGACTAATTGGATTCATGTGATGGATTATGATATATACATACGTGCATAATGACATGATGAATCGTAGCATGTGCATGTCATTCATAAATGCATAAATAGAAAATGACAGTTGTGACCGGAGCAGCCACCGATCAGAGCTTTTAACTCAACGTTTATATTTGGGCCTCGAGCCCCACAGTGATTCAAAGCCTATGGCTCAACGATTAATGAGCCCTTAATGGGACAGTTTCAGAGGCTATGGCTCAACTATTAATGAGCCCTTAATGGGACAGTTTTAGAGCCTATGGCTCAACGATTAATGTGCCCTTGTAGGGACAGTTCAGGCGCTCGGTCACAACACAGAAATAAATTGAAAAAGTGTTACAAGCTGCATTTGAATTGATTTATTTGATTGAATGAAAGGCAAAATGTCATATACTGATGTGATAATAGTCATGGGGTACTTTTAACTGTGAAATGATGACATACTGTGATATTCCTGAGTGTTGCATGAAATATAATGGTTGTTGACCAGAGTTGCCACTGATCAGAGCTTTTAGCTCAACGTGTGAAAATGAGCTTCGAGCTCATAAGTGATTCAGAGCTTTAGGCTCAACGTATAATGATCCATATATCCACCATTAGATAAGGGACAGATATTAATGAGCCCTATAAAGGGACAATTAGGCACTCGCTCACAGCCAATTAACAACAAATGGGAAGTGAGTCTGATATGCATGTATCAATATGAAATATATGAATGTGAACTTTTGTAAATGTGCGAATGTGAAATTTTGGGATAGTACATTAAGAAATAAAATCAGACTTATGCGAATTGTGAACTGTGTTCAAATATGCAACAATGCGAATATAAGATATGTGAATGGATGTTATTTCATGGATTGAGTGGACCATCGATGATGGTTACCTCACTGAGTTCGTAAAACTCACCCAAAATTTGCAATTAATTTTTTCAGGACTCAGAAGAATACCCCATTAGGCAACGGGTGTATAACGACTGCTGGTGCGTGATAGAAGAGGTCGGGATCAGTTGTGTCTGCATTAGTGTCCGTAAAATTTTTTATAAATTTAATTTCTTTTCTGGTCAATTTGTAAAGGCACCAGATTAAATTATTAGGTATTTATAAGAAGACCTTCGTGGTCATTGTTACTTGTCGGTCTTGTAATGAAAATTGGTTTCCGCATAATTTTTTATAATGTATGGGTATGTTTCAAAAAAAAATTTATACTGAGATTTGACTAAGTGATGTAGCACGTTACCCTCGCAGGGCACAAACTCAGATATCACCATCGATGTCGGGTCAGGGTCTTACGGTAGTGGGGTGCTACATGTATGCATCAACTTGACAATTCACATATGCAATGCACAACAAATGGCTTGAGAGTTCTGTGGAATGAAACGAAGAAACCAAAATTTACAATGTGAACAAAACGAGTTCGATTTCTCAAGATCTTGTAGCCTCAAGTGGGCAGTCGGGAGAAGGCTATGAGTCAACGTGCACGTGACTAATGAAACGGGTTCCTCTCTTGCCCAATCACAAACAAATTTATGCTTAATTTAGTCAATCACAAATTCGTGCTCTCATGCTTCTTTCATTTCATCATATTCTCATATTTCATGCTTTTTTTCTTTTCATTCAATTCAAAATGTCATAACCTTTTTCAAGGTATAACATGGTCATAATTCATCATGCATTTTCAAATCTTCACAACAATTCAAATTCATGCAATTTAAGCACAAACACACAAGTAGGGCATTTACCCATCACACAACAACTATAAACATATTACCCATATTCACAACAATTCAAACCAAATCAATTAAGCATGTACACACATAAAAACAAATTCTTTAAATCATTTAAAAGCAATATATGCACATTTATGAAGTAATTGAAATCATTTTTATTCTCTTGATTTGGAAAAACTTTATTGGCTCATTATTTAATTATAAACATGAAACCCTCCTCATTTCCACTTGAAACTCCGAACTCAAATGTTCCCTTCCTCTTACTCTTGGATAGGGTTTTTCTTGATTTCCTAAAACAAACCAATCTTCCATTCAATTCCAATTTAATAAAATCCCTAAAACTTCAAAATCACAACAAATGAATTTAACACAAATCAAGCTCAAATCTAACCTACCCATAATCCATCTAGGTTAGAAAACCCAATACCTAGTTTAGAAACCCAAAAAAAAATCAATAGGTTCTCTTAAATCATCTTCCAACACAAAACCCCCTTTTCTCTTTACTCCTTCATTCTCAACACAATCCATTTCTTTAATAAAGTAAGAAGAAAAGATGATTACTTACCTTAAGAAGCTTGATTTCTTCTTTTTCCCACGATTTTCCTCCTTATTCCTTAACTTCTTCGATTTTTCTTCTCTTCTTTTCTTTCTCTTCTCTTCTTTTCTTTCTCTTCTTACACTCACAACATTCTCTCTTCTTCTTCAAATTTTAAGACAACATTTTAGTTGTCTTTCCCATTTTGCCCCTCATTTAACTAGTCATTCCATATTTACCCTTCTTTTGTCTTTATAACTAACATTTTATACTTCAAACTCCTTAACTAATGATTATGGGAAAATTGAAGGAATTTGATAACACTTCCTTCTAGAAAAATATTTCTCATTGTCTTAATTGTCTAATGACAACAAAATCGTTCAATTTGGTTTAGTAATCTGAAATTTATACCCCAAACATTTCCAAACTGTTCTTATACTAAAACAATATTCTATGCTCGACTTCCATCCAAAAAATGATATTCTTAGAGACTGAATTAAAACTTTATTTCATCAGAAAATTTGTAGCCCTATATCCCCAGTTTACTCCAAATTAAAAATCATCTCATTTGAATAACCAAAAAAAAAGTTATGGCTAAAATACCGGAGCATACTCAATGAATATGTTTCAACTACATTTTCTAGTTTTTTGACTTCCAACATTTCACATATAACCTATCTTGTACCTAAACCATTTCTTACCTAGAATTCTTCTTTCCTTTACACATGAATAATCACTAATAATTTCTCATTTAATAGTTCTAACTTTCAAAAAAATTTCAGGGTCCAACATCAATTACATATGGAGTAAGAAATTAATCACCCTCTATTCTTTCTTTTAGTTTTATTAAAATTTTGATTACGTAAACAATGTTGTTAATTTTATTACTTTATTCAATTTTGTCCTACTTTATTTAATTATTCCTTCGTAATTTAGCTTCTAAGTTATAAATACCTAGTTTCTTAGTTTGTTTCCAAATATATCTTTAAGTTGTTTACGATTAATCTTTAAATCTAGTAATCTGAATATATAATGTATTCTTACTCTCAAATAAATTGTAAATGGATTATCTTTTCACTTATACTATAACATCCACTAAGATTTAGCATATACTATAACATCCCCCATTAACCTATACTACAACTGAAGTGAAATTGATGGACTTTGGTGAAGGTGTTTGGATAGAGTTTGAAGGAGTAAAAATTGGAAGCAAAATGAAGGTTATGGGTGAGTGAACCTTCGATTCACTCATCCCACAATCATGGGATTTATAAGGCTTCTTCCCACGATCGTGGGAAGCATTTTGGAAGGAGAAAAGGTTGGTTTTAGGCAATTGTTGGACTATATAAGGTTAAGACACTTTATAATGGTGTAACTGGACTTGATTAGGGCTTGAAATGAACCTAGAAAGTTACTTGATTAAATGATTAATTTTGTGATAAGTTTAAGTTTTTAATTGAGGTTATAAATTAAGGAATGGAATGATTGATATGAATATATATGAATTTGAGAGGTAAGAGTTATTAATGGTATAAAGATGTTCATATGAATGCAAGTGTGATTCAAAGGATATAAGAAATGAATTAGGTATGATTAAATGAGAATTGGAAAATTGTGTGAATACTTAATGCTTAGAAAGCATTGATGAATTTAGTGTAATCAAACTTACCTAAAACATAACCTAATTGCAAACAAGTTATATACAAGCTATGATGAATCAATGATCAAGATTTGTGAATAAGGATACATACCTGGGATAGTCAATTGAGCATGCATTGAAACATGATCTATATACATATGAATGATTGAGTAATCATATGATTGATAACTTAATGAATTGTGAACTTTGTGTGAGTATTGCAAGAAGATAGATACACGAGAGATTGCTAGCATCTAGACATTGCCAATTCACTAAGATAATAGCTTATATGGAGAGTACTGTGAGTTGACCTAGATGATCCTTACTATAATTGAATTGTTTTTGTTTAAATTTTAGTTACTCATTTGCTACTTATATAATTTTGATATTCCAGACATTGTTGGTCCGAGGAGCTTGATATCCAGGAATGTATTGGAAGTGCTTACTGATTGTATGTGAATGAGGAAATGTGTATTTAACTCTTAGATCCGATGATTGTGATAACTGACTGCATACATTGAAAGAAAGTGATTAATAACATATTATATGGAATGTTGCACTGCATCACATGAATATGTATGTTTAGATAAAAGAGTTATGACTAGAGTGACCAACGTGAAAAGAGCTTAAAGCTTATAATTTGCATAAAGAGCCATAGGCTCAATGATTAATGAGCCTGGTATCTACAATGGGTATGGGACAATATCTGAAATGAACACGGTATCCACAAAAGATATGGGACAATTAAATAGGCACTCAGTCACAACAAATTAAAATTGGAATTGAGTCTCATGCGCATTTACATCCATATCTTTACATGTGTTTATGAGATTGATTGCATATAAATGTTGAATTATGTTGATATAATAATGTGTAAAGTTTGTGTACATGTTGATGATATGAAGATTTGAGATAAATGATTAGATTGTTTTGAAATGACCATATAAAGTCTTTGTATTCACAATATGCTTGTTGAAATATGATGAATAATGTGATATATATGGGATTTGAATTTGGATGAGGTGTTATAATGATTGAATTGTGTTTTATACATTAGATGTTTATATTTTGTTTGAGTGAGCACATCGATGATGGTTCACTCACTAAGTTTGCAAAACTCATCAAAATTGCAGCATTGATTTTCAGGTACTTAGGAGACCTAAATTCTCTAACTAGTCTAGTTGAAGTAGCTTCTGTATTTGGATATGGGTCAGTGTCGGGATCAGTTATAACTACAAATGTCTTGGTTATGTTGTATCAAGAATTGTATCACTCAATAACTGTATATTGTACATGTGAATTTTAGAAGTGAAATGACATTCAAAACTGTATATGTTTGTTAATAAAAATGGAACAAAATGATTGTGACTGAATATGATTGCGAATGAAATGATTCAAAGTGAGGATTTGAAATACTTTTCTTTGGACAATGATTAAAATATAAAATGAGTTGTTATGTGATGCCTTACAAAATTTGGAAATGTGACCGTCTTAACATGCCCTTTTGTAGAGTATATTCCTGAATATCCTTTGGTATGTCGGTTATATGCTCTATAGGAGTGGTATGTTATATTTTGGCATTAGAGCCTAGGCTTAACATCTTACATAGGCAATTATCATAAAGTATGTCAAGGTACATGCATCTTAAACACATCATAGTATACAGTGGCAACTGATCCCCAATCTTAGTTGCATTTAAATGAGTCACACGCATGAATATTTGTTAAAAGTCTGAAATATTAGAAGCAATGAGAAGAATGATAATATGTTAGAGTGTGAGAAAATGGAAAATTGTCGATATCTTGATATATGAGATACTATATGGTTCGATATGTTTAACATAGATTTAATGTAATTGTATTCGTGGTTATAGTATTGAATATGATATAAGTATTGTGTTGTGGTTGTATACCTTTGAAATGATGTGGATGTCAATACATTGAAGTGGATTACCTAAGGAAAAATAGAGATACAAGTATAAATCATAAGAAACAAAGTATATAAGTTAAGTTGAAAGAAAACCAAAATTTCTATTACCTTGAGGGGTTGAACTTGGAATTCAAATGTTGATTAACTATTATGATAAGAGCTTATAATTTAGTATAAATTTCTATTACCTTGAGGGGTCGAACTTGGAATTCAAATGTTGATTAACTATTGTGATAAGAGCTTATGATTTAGTATAAGGTTATATCAGTGAATTTGATATCATAATTTCATGATGGTTATGTATCTTATATTTGAATTGATTGACAACATATGTAAGTAAGATAAAATAAATGATAATGATATATGTGGAAGTCCTCATGTTTAAGTTGATTAGTTATTATGAGTACACATTTGAAAGTGTGGTTACTTTGGTGAATGGTGTTACTGAGCACATATGTAGTATATGATTAGATATGGTAAAGGGAGTAATCTATGACATATTGAATGCTCTTAAGTCCTAGACCCTATAGGTAAAATTCTGAGATGAATCAGAGTAGCGCAGTGGAAGCATAGATTTATGTGAATATATTGAAATGATGGCTACTAAGGATAGGTGACTTTTGTATGGTCATAGAATACTTAAATGTTATCCATAATCAATTGAGGTCAAGGTATCATTAGCTTAAGATATTAATTGGTGACTTTTCAAAAATAAGCCTCTAGATAAGATGCAATGATCTTAATAGTACATACCAAGGCATAAGAGTAAATGTACATGCCTATCGTTTCACTAAGCTTTAGTGTATAGGACATTCTGCTTATGTGAAATATGATGGTAATTGATCTTATTAAGATATTATGAATGGTCGAAAAGTAGCGATGAACATAGTTGAATGATAAGGATTTATGAACAGTATAAATAATTGAGGAAAGAAATTTTCTTTTTATTAGAACTTTCACTGAATTGTAACATATAGACCAAATGTTCCATTTCTATGAATGAATGAATATTGAACAAATCATAAGTGAATATTGGAGTTGGATAATTATGATACTCAGGCACGAGAAGCTACATGGGAAACTAAAGAGAATATAAGACAACATTACCCCCATCTATTGAATCAGTCAGTTAAGAATTTCGAGAATGAAATGTCTCAGAGGGGGAGAATTGTAATATCCCGTCTTTTAAATTGTTGAAGGATCTAAAGGGTTAGAGTATTGATTCACATGAGTGACATCATATAGAATGAATTTGGTACATTTGTGATATGATTTTATGATTGTATTCATATGCATAATATTAACATACACACATGAATTGTGATTTAGATAAATTGCACCTCAATTGACATATTCCGAGGTATGAAACTAAAATGAATATAACATGAATGCGCAATTCCAATGTATTGCACTTTGGATTACCAATGTCAAGAATTGATGGACTATAATTGGTAACTTTGAATTTTTTTGTTACAATTGATAAATTTATTAATTAAAATGTATATTTGACATAAGTAATTAATCGATAAATGGCAATAATAATTGAGTGACAAATGGCTTGGATAAATGAGTGACAAATGGCAGTATAGTTGTTTGACAAATGGTCTAGCATAACTGTGACATTTGGTAGCCTCATAGAAGAATGTGTGTGCTAGCTAGGGGGAGGACAAGTGGCTTGTGTCTTTATGTAAAAAATGTCCTTAAAGCATGAAGAGTCATCTTACACATGGCATGTCTCTAACATTGGCTTTGTTTTTTGCTACTCACTTTCTGCTATGGTTCATCTCTCTTTCCCCTCTCACCACCAAAACTCACTTCTCCTTCATAGCTTTGATTTTGTGCTTTACTTCTATTCATAATCACTTTAAGAACTATACAAGATCCTGCACAAAGATAGATAAAATCAACTATCATCTCTTTGCCTTTACTGAAACCATGATACTTCCATCTTGTACTTGGATGACCTTACATAAATGGAGGGATAAGTTAGACTTGATGAATTGGTGTGGAACTTGAGCTAAATAAGTAAGTAAAAGATTGATATTTATGGCATGTTATAATAGAGAATTTATGATGATGAAATTGGGATGAATTGTATATGATATTGATGATGAATTGTGTTGAAAATTTCTACACAAACTTGTATAAATTTCTATTGTGTTCTTGATGTATGAATAGTAGGTTATGGATTGTTTTATGGATGAATTAGATTATTATTTGAGGTATAATGAAGGCGAATGCATGTTAAAGGAAGGTGCTAATGTAGTGATCTTGAAATGGCAACAGAACTAGGATATATGAATGATAGTGAATGATAGTTTTTATTTTAATTTTGATGTATGAAAGGTAACGATCTGTGAGTTGTCTAATGAATGATTTTTAAATTGGGTTTGGACATGAATTTGATAAAGGATTCAATCATGAATAAGGTAGAATTGAAGTGAAATTGATGGACTTTGGTGAAGGTGTGTTGGATAGAGTATGAAGGAGTAAAAATTGGAAGCTGGAAGCAAAATGAAGGTTAAGGGTGAGTGAACCTTCAGTTCACTCATCCCACGATCGTGGGATTGATAAGGCTCCTTCCCATGGTCATGTGAAGTACTTTGGAAGGAGAAAAGGTTGGTTTTAGGCAATTGTTGGACTATATAAGGTTAAGACACTTTATAATGGTGTAATTGGACTTAATTAGGGTTTGAAATGAACCTAAGAAGTTTTTTGAATAAATGATTAAGTGTTTGATAAGTTTAAGTTTTTAATTGAGTTTAGAAGTTAAGGAATGGAATGATTGATATGAATTTGATAGCTAAGAGTTGTTAATGGTATAAAGATGTTCATGTGAATGCAAATGTGATTCAAAGGATATAAGAAATGAATTAGGTATGATTGAATAAGAATTGGGAAATTGTGTGAATACTTAATGCTTAGAAAGAATAGATGAATGTATGATTGATGAATTTAGGGCAATCAAACTTACCTAAAGCATAACCTAATTGCAAACAAGTTATATACAAGCTATGATGAATGAATGATCAAGATTTGTGAATAAGGATACATACCTGGGATAGTCAATTAAGCATGCATTGAAACATGATGTATATACATGTGAATGATTGAGTAATCATATGATTGATAACTTAATGAATTGTGAACTCTGTGTGTGTATTGCAAAAAAATATACACACAAGTGATTGCCAACATCCAGACATTGTCGGTTCAGTAAGGCAATAGCTTACTTGGAGCGTATTGTGAGTTGACCTAAATGATCCTCACTATAATTGAATTGTTTTTCTTTAAATTTCAGTTAGTGAATTGCCACTTATATAATTGTGATATTCTGGACATTGTTGGTCAAAGGAGCTCGATATTTGGGAATGTATTGGAAGTGCTTACTGATTATATGTGAATGGGGAAATGTGTACTCAACTACATGTTGAATGTCGGACTTAGATCTGATGATTATGATAATTGCCTTTGTACATTGAAAGAAAGTGATTGATAATATATTAAGTGGAATGTTGCACTCCATCACATGAATATGCATGATCAAATAAAGGAGTTATGACCAACATGAAAACAACTTAAAGCTCAGAATGTGCACAAAAAGCCACAGGCTCAATGATTAATGAGTCTGGTATCCACAATAGGTATAGATATTATCTGAAATAAGCCTACTATCCATAATGGATATGGGACAATTAAATAGGCACTTGTTCATAACAAAGTAAAAATGAAAGTGAGTCTCATGTGTATTTGCATCTATATCTTTACATGTGTTCATGAGATTGATTGTAAATAAATGTTGAATTGTATTGATATAATGATGTGTAAAGCTTGTGTATATGTTAATGATATGAAGAATTGAGATAAATGATTGGATTGTTTTGAAATGACTATATGAAGTCTTTTTATTCATAATATGCTTGTTGAAATATGATGAGTAATGTGATATATATAGGATTTGAATTTGGATGAGGTGTTGTACTAATTGAATTGTGTTTTATACATGAAATGTTTATGTTCTATTTGAGTCAGCACATCGATGATGGTTCATTCACTGAGTTCACAAAACTTATCAAAATTGCAACGTTGATTGTCAGGTACTGAGAAGACCTAGCTTTTGTAGTTAGTCTAGTTGAAGTAGCTTATGCATTTGGACATGAGTCAGTGTCGGGATTAGTTGTAACTGCAAATGTCTTAGTTATGTTGTATCAAGAATTGTATCTCTCAACTACTATATATTGTACATGTGAATTTTAGAAGTGAAATGACATTAAAGACTGTATATGTTCATTAATAAAAATGGAACAAGATGTGCTGGACTCCGCTTCTGGAGTCCAACATTTAGAGACAATTAACAGCCAAATCACATTGCAATTTTTTTAAAAACAATAACGCATATGCAAAAAATTGATAATAAAAAATTGACCCGACTTATATAAAACAATTTCAGTCACAAAGGTACAAACATTATTGAACACATTAGAGTGTTAGTAATCGTTTGGGCCCATTACAAAACACAATGTTTGTTTTCTTAATATGGTTACATTTAAAAAAAACGCTTTTGCCTTAATACAAATACAAATTACAAAATACAAAATACAAAAGATACAATTGAATGCTTATGTTTAAAATGATTCTAAAATACAAAAATCCTGAACTAATTTAATCATAAAAGTCTTTATCTATCTTGGAGTTCCAATGCCTTGCAAGGATCACTAATTTTTTCTTTCTACACCTGAGGAGGGAAGCATGGGGTAAGCTACACAGCTCAGTGACTAATATATTTATAGCCATTAGCAATTGACCAAAGTCAGGAATATGTATATATATATGTCTAGCATTCATACTTTATTCAAGCAATTTAAAACATTCATCAAATTTAGCTCAAAAATTTGTAATATATCACACTCAAAATGATTCATGCTTAACAATTTAATTATGAAATGCACACACAAATGGCTCGAGAGTTTCATGAAACGAAACAGAGAAATCGAAGTTTGCTCCGTGAACAAAACGAGTCTGAATTCTCAGGATCTCGTGGCCTCAAGCAGGCAGCTAGGAGAAGGCTATGGGTCAACGTGCACGTGACTATCAAAACTGGTTTCTCTCTTGCCCAATCATAAACAATTTTATGCTCAATTTAGTCAATCACAAATTCGTACTATTATGCTTCTTTCATTTCATCAAATTCTCATATTTCTTGCTTTTCTTCTTATCATTCAATTCAAAATGTTATAACCTTTTTCAAGGTATAACATGGTCATACTTCATCATGGAATTTCAAATCTTCACAACACTTCAAATTCACACAAATTTAAGCATAAACATATAAATACGGCATTGGCCCATCACACAACAACTATAAACATATTACCCACCTCATTTACTTGCTAAGATTCAAGTCAAGGTTGTCTTTCCCCTTGCTCTTGGGTATATTCTCTTGGTTCCCTAAAACAAAACAAGTTTCATTCAATAGGAATCTAATAGAAAAATCCCACAACACAAAATCACTAAAACTCATTCTAGAATGCTTAAACTTAAGCATTTTATAAACTCCGTGAACTAAAATCTTTCCAAAAATCTAAAAGATTTAAAATGATCTTACCTTGACTCTTCACCAAATGAAAAGATCTTGAGCTCAAATGGAAGCTCTTTTCTTCCTCTACCTTTTTCTTTTCTTGAACAACCTCAAATTCTCTCTTATAAGCTAATGAAATTGAAACCCTAGCTCAACTCTCTTCTTTTCTCTCAAACCACCAAACTCTCTTTCTCTTTATCTCTCATTTTTGTTGTTCTCTTCTGCCTATATCCTTACATTCACATTTTTTTTCTTCATTTATAAGCAAGACTACACTTCTTCTTCCAATTATGCCCTTAATGATTGAGAATTGTCCCATTTGTCCTTCTATTTATGCCTTATGTCTTTTATACTTAAGTGTCTTGCCAAAAATACTCTTGAATATTCTGACATCACTCTTTCTTCTAGAAAAGTGTTCTCTCTTGTCTTAAGTTTCTAATGACATCAAAATCATTCAATTCAATTCAGTGATTCGAAAGATATACTTCAAACATTTTTGAACTTCTCTTGTCCAAATCATTATACTATGCACAACTTCTATTCGAAATTTAGACATCTTAGAAACTGAATTATATTCCAATTTCTTCATACCATTTGTAGGTCCATGTCTCTAGTTCACCAAAAATTAGGAATCATCTCATTTGGAGCTCTACCGATCCAAAAATCATCAAAATACTGAAGTATGTTCAGTGGAAATAACACCAGTTCATAGTATTTAAAAACACACACATTGTACCAATCTCACATTTTTCACTTAATCTCTCTCACTTCATTTTAGATGGCTACGATTTTTGGTGAGGATGTAGAACAATGTCTTATGAGTCCAATGGTTCAAGAATCGAGTCATTTGAGTGTCTAGAGAAGAAGTTATGGCCAAAATAATCCAATATGGTTTTATCCTCAATCATATTGAACCTATCGTGGGACAATTAGTATAACTTTCTCTAAAGATATCAGATTTAAGTTTTCTTTAGATGGTTTGGAAGAGGACTTTAAGAGCTACAACTTTCATGAGACCTCAAAGACAAATTTCATCTTCTGAAGGATCAAAGATGGAACAGAAGATATAAGATGAACAGTAACTAAGAAGAAGTTTATGAACAATAACACAGAAGAAGTTCACGAACAGTAACATAGAAAAAGTTCATGAACAGTAACATAGAAGAAGTTCATGAACAGTAACTAAGAAGAAGTTCATGAACAGTAACTAAGAAGAAGTTCATGAACAGTAACTAAGAAGAAGTTCATGAACGGTAACTAAGAAGAAGCAAAACTCAAAAGAAGCGGAAGGTCAACATAAGAAGAAGCAAAAGTCAACCTAAGAAGAAGCGGAAGGTTAACATAAGAAGAAGCAAACTACACTCATGAGCATCTCCACTTATAAGGGTCATAACTTTTGACTCCGATGTCTAAAAATTTAATACTATATACCATTGGAAAGATAAAAGGAAGATTTATAACTTTCTGGAAGACAACGTTCTCTAATAGAACTTAGATGGATCTAGAATTTTCCTCGAATTCAGAATACGAACTTTACATTCATCCACCAATGTACTGCACTCCGTCCTCATTTCATGACAAATTTTAAAACTCTTAGAGATAGAATTGAAATTCGATATCTTCATAAGAAATGTATCCATATGTTTCTAGTTTAATCCAAATCTATAATCATCTCATTTGGATAACTAGAGAAAAAGTTGTGGCTAAAAGACTGAAGCATACTCCATAAACATTTTCCAGATCAACCATCCATTATGTTTCACAATCTTTCCTTAACACAAATCATACTAAGATCACCTTGTCTACTTCATTTACTCCTCATTCTCAACTTCATTTCAATTCAATATCATCTATAAAAAATTAAATCCATGATTAATCATGAACATCAATAACAGAACATACATATATGTATATATTCTTCATCAACTTACTACACACATTCAATTTCATTTTTTTGTTCTCATTCTACTTCTAACTTTCACCTTAATTCTTCCCATTTTAAAAGCTCTTATCCACTAAAAGCACCAAGGCAAAACATGAATTTATCCACATTTTTCATTCACTACTTTACTCTTGGCTATCATTTCAGATTCAAGAATCTTCATTCATTTGTTCTTTACTCATTACTAATCTCCAAAATTTCTCATTCAAAAAATTTTAACTTCTATGAAACATTCGGGGTCCAACAAGATGATTGTGACTGAATATGATTGTGAATGAAATAATTCAAAATGAAGATTTGAAATGTTTTTTTTTTGGAAAATGATTAAAATATGAAATGAGTTATTATGTGATGCCTTAAAAAATTTGGAAATGTGACCATCTTAACATGCCCTTTTGTAGAGTATATTCTTGAATATCCTTCGATATGTCAGGTATATGCTTTATGGGAGTGGTATGTTACAACAACTTTTAATATTTAAGTAAAATAGACACTAACTTATTGATGTGAGTGTAACTAGTCAATCAAAAAATCCATTGCTTATGCCTAGTAGATTAATTACAAGAATCAGGAGTAAGAAGCTTAAATATGCTTTGAATTGGGTGACTCAAGTCGAGTTTAATATGGTTTTGTGATTATATGCTAGTTTCCTAATTAGATTAAGGCTTATTGTAGGGTTAAAATCCAACTAAAATAGGGAAAGCCCTAAAGATGATACTTTAAACATTAGGAATATGACTAAAATAAGATTCCTAGAATTTTAATTGAAGTGTTCTACTATAATCCTAGATAAAGGAGAGCTATTAGTTTGTTTCCTAGTTAAGTAAGAACTATTAAAGTTCCAATTCAAGCAATATTAGTAGTTAATATTTTAGTTTAGGGATAACCAATCCTAAAGTGCCCAACCTTTTAAGATTTTTTTCAATTTAGTATCCAAGTTTTTTAAATTTTCAAATTAGTGAAAAACATTTTAAATCCTTAACATTTCATTTCAAAATTTTAGTTCAATTAGTAATTTGTTGATTTGGCTAACTGAATGTTTTTTATTTATGATATGTAGATGTCCATATAGAAAAATAATGGCCATGCTTAAACTAAAGTATATAGAATTTTTTAGGTAGACACTTATATATCATGAACAAAAAAGATTCCATTAGCCAAATCAACAAATCACTAATGGAAGTATCATTTTAAACTGAAATGTTAGGGTTAAAAGGTTAGCCACTGAATTGAAATTTTCAAAAACTTAGGTACTAAATTGAAAATTTTCTAAAAAAGTAGGCACTTTAGGATTGATTATCCCTTTAATATAAGTAGAGATGTTTGTTACAATTGTAGTTAGGATGTCTATCACATTCTTTTCTATATAAAAGGGGAATATAATCACTAAAGGCATTTTTAAGTTGCAAAATCACTTTTTATTAAGAGTATATGTACTTTATCCCCCTATTCTTCAGTAAACTTCAAAGCTCTACATCCTAAATCTGTTATAAACTTGCTTCTTAATTCTTTATAATCAATATGGTAGTTCCTCAAAATTTTGTATTGGTTTTTTTGGTCAGGTTTCGATTTTGCTCGGGGGTTCACTAGGATTTACTCTTAAATGGGTTCACATCACTTATATTAGAAGAGTGTGGTTGACTAGAGAAGTAAAATACCAAGTCATAGATTTCATTATCTTCTACTTAATGAACTAACTTTTTTATGAGTTTTTATTACCACATTGTTCGACCAAATGAGGTCCTAACTTATGGTTTGATAGTAACAAAATATATTAGTCTTAACAAATTTGATTTTGGTGATATTATTAGTTTAATAATAATGGAATCAAGAAGTATATGAAAGATCAAGTGTAAGAGAAAGTGATCAAAGAGAGGTTAAATCATTTGGATAATCAAAAGATTATCAAAATGAACAAAGTGAAGGAAAAAACAATTCAAGTGAATTTTAAAGTAATTTAAGTCAAGTGAACAAAAAGAATGAATCTATTTCATATATAACAAGTCATTATAATATTTTTTCATAACTTTATATTGGTCATTTTAATGGTCCAAAGGCTCAATATTGCATGGGCATGTTTCATTATATGTAAAATACATAAAATCTTTTCATAATTAAAAGAGATTTAATTTGATTTAAAAGAAAATCCTCTTGATTCATTAAAATAATCTTAAATAACTTTAGAAATGGATTTAGATCAAGTTTTTTAAATGATCTTTGAAAGAGCGTAAAAATTTCTTAAACATTTATTTCAGGAGGTAGATTGACTTATATTAGAGTTTAGGTTAAATTTTATTAGGATTTTGAAGTGTTTCGTGTAATCTACACACAAATTTGTTGACCAATGTCTTCAAAAGAAAGTTAGTTTACAAAATAGTGAGCATGTGTGGTTTGTGTCAAGAACACTAGTTGATATATTAGTTAACTCGTGTCATATATTATTCAACTTCTGTCACAGTCACTAATTGTTGTAATAATTAGTTTATGTATTTTATAGTTTTATTTGCTTGCTTTGAATATGAATAGATTATTTATGAGTTTAGGGAAGGATATTTGGCATTATAAGGAGTCTTAAAAGATTTTAATAAAGTTTTATCACAATTCTATGCATGAAAGCATAGTGTGAGCCCTTAGTACATTATATGATTAAGGAAGTAATTCTTAGATTTTTTAAGTGATTGAGATATTCAGTGAGAGAGCAATTGAATTATTTAAGGTTACTCTTAACTTATAGAAAAGAAGGTGTTTAATGTATTTTATTTATCCTAAGAAAGAAAAATGTTTAATGGTTCCTCTTTACAAAAAGGAAGAAATAATAATGAAAGGCTCATCTTTGTCGATAGAAAAAGACAATAGTAAATTTTCAAGTAGAGTTCAATGAATAAATATAAACCAAAGATTCTTTGGCCAGGCCATTATAAATATATTTTATCTCTCTTTCTATCATTCTTTTATATTTATTCTACTTGTATCATTTCCATTTAATTATTTGTCACATTCACCCTTTCGTTTAGGCATTTTATTCACTAATTTTTTAAAAATTGAAATTCACATAAACAAACAAACACAATTCATTGCCCCTCTTATGTTTTATATGGGAACTAACACACGTTCATAACAATACCTATAGTGATGGATTAATTTTCATTTTCTTATAAATCTTTCAAAATAATTACGGATTATCTATATTTATTTTTTACAAAAATATATAATTAATTAAAATGTGATTATAATTGATGTTGGACTTTCTTTATCTATCTTATTATTACTAATAAATTGTTAATATAATTATGACCTCGATTTTTCTTATTCTTTATAGGACCACGAGTAAAGTTTCTATGTTTGCATTAAGGTTATATTTAGATTTATTCTTGAAATGTAACACCTTAGAAGGGAACTCATTTTGGGTGGAGTTGAATTACCTCATGATGCTACAATTCATCCTTACATTTAGGGATTTAGGTTATTGAGATATATTAGAGATTTAATATAAGTTTACTGCTGAAAATTTAAAGGATGTTTTAAGAGATCTCAAAGAAGAAATGATATTAAGGGTTTTTACAAACTAATTGTGGAGAACAATATTGAAGCGGTGGAGGTATAGTTAAACATACATCAAGAGATGTTGTAAACAGAAAAATGTTTTTAAAAAAATACAAGTTGTCATAAATGATGAAGAATAGAATGTAGGGTTGGAAAACCCATAGGAAATGAACATATGTAAAAGTGTGGAGAGCATATGTAAAAGGACATAGAAGAGATGTAAAGAGATAAAGAACCCACTAAAATACAAGGAGCTAGAGAATATGAATGAAGATGAGCAGGATAGAGGAGTAATGGATGAAGATGAACATATCCACAAAATGGAAGAATCCATTGAGGAAGATGAGCAGATGCATAGGGTTGGTAATGAATCAAATAGGAAATGTGATCATAAAGTTAATGACTCTACCATTTTAGATTATGCATCAAAAGTTATAATTCTTTTAAAAGATTATTTGATAGTTATCACTTATGATATTGCTTACGAAATTAACAGGTTTCTATATGGATGTTTGATATGACTTGAATTAAATATCTACAAATGTAGGACAAGAAGGACAAGGAGTAATATGGGTTGACATTAATGATTATTTAAAATAAAATTATATAATGAGTTAACAAGTATGGACAGTAGCTCGAATGATGAAGGTAGGAGGAGACAAAGATTTCTTAAGTTTAATGCATAAATTGACTTCCAAAGGCCAATTGATTTGGAAGTTTAAAATCTTTACGATTGTATTGGTTCAACTTCTAGTGAAAAAACAGATTGAATTTATTTTCATTAAGAATAAAAAATACATAGTTAACTTCAGAGTGGAAAAGAAATGGATGGAGATTTCATAAGTCTCCAACTCAATCAAAAGATGATTTCAAGATTAAATCTTATTAGTTGATACATAAGTGTGGAAGGGAATATGATAACACTAAGGAAAAAAATTAGTTAGATAGCGAAACAAGACAAATGGGTTCAAGGTTTCACTAATAAAGGATTCCAATATTAAGATTAATGATAAGAAGGCCTATATAAGAAATTACTCTTAAGATGTTGAATAGAGAGAGAAGAAAATAAGAAAATTTGAGATGAGGGGTATGTTGATAAGGATTTCAACATGAGTATTAATGGTAAGAAGGCACGCATTGTAAAATCTTTAGATCTTATGTTGAATAGTAAGGATGGGAAATACTATAGGAAGTTAAGATAAGAGGGTACCCTAATAAGGGATTAAACCATTAAGATTAATGATAAGAAAGCTTATAGGACAATCTTTTGACTTAGTTAATGAGGATTTCATTAAGGAATCAATTTTAGCTCTTGGTTATCCTAACATATTTGTGGATTGGATACTAACATGTATCTCTTATTTTTTTTTGTTTTTTTGCAAACCTTATTAATAGGGAACTGAATATGATGTTCAACACCACCCATGTTCTTAGGCAAGGTGATCCCTTGTCACTATTTTTTTTTTCAATATATATGGAGGTACTCTTAAGGATTACAAGTTTACATATTTGTAAAAACATAGACTTTAGGTATCATTATAGATGGAATAAGTTTAAGATCTCTTAGTTATCATTTGCAAATGACTTACTCATGCTTTGTGGTGTTGATCAACTCTCTATCAAAACACTAATTGATTCTTTGGAGTTCTTGAAAGATGTTTCAGTTCTTACTTTTAATCCTAGTAAAAGTTCATTTATTTTGTCTACTTGTTCTCCTCCTGGCATAAATAACTTTGTAGGCTTTTTAAGGCTGAATATTATCAAGCCCCCTTTTAAGTACTTAGGTGTTACAATTTCTACAAAGAAATTTCATGTAGGTGATTGTTTTCCACTTACTAACTCGATATAAAAGAGATTACAAACTTGGTTCACCAAAGTCTTGTCTTATGAAGGTAGACTTCAGTTGGCTATTAGCATGCTTAGCAATCTATACAAATATTGGTGCTTGCTTATAGCCATTCCTAAAGGTGTTATAAAGTCCACATACGAGATAATTAAGGATTTATCTAGAATGGAACTAAATTTTTAGGCAGAATTCCTTATATTAAATGGAGTATAATCTATTAAATAAAATAATAAAGGGGATTGAGCCTCATTTATGTTAAGAAAATGATTAAAATCTTCCTAGCTAAAAGGATTTGGAAACTATGCATATAGAAAAAGAACTTGTAGGTGAAATAGGTTCATAGTTTCTATATGAAAAGGTAAGCACCTGGTCATTTTCACCCAGTCTTTGCTCAATCCTAGACCTTCTAAAAAACATTAAGTATAAGGGAGTTAATTCTACCAGTTATCCATCACAGAATTTGAAATGGAAGATCTACTTATTTTTTGTTTGATAATTGGTATTGCTTGGGACAACTATTTAGGTGTAATGAAATTTTCATCCAAAGATTGTTGTTCCTGCAACTATTAAAGTTGTAAGCTATCACATTGATTCATTAAAAAACAAAAAGACATGGCCATTTTATTCAAGGGGTATTGAACTTATCATTACAAACTGGTTAGATTACTCTCTTGACCATGCTAAGGAGCACTATATTATAGGGATTGTCGATAAGTCCTTGAAGTTCACCACTGCTTCATGCAAATAACTTTTCTTGCAAGCTACTACTTCCTTCATATGGCGTCAACGTACGTAGGACTCTCATATTATACCCTCTAATTTATTTATTTTATGGATGGAAACTTTAGGGAGACTTAAAGCAAAGGAAATATTGAAAATCATTGTGAACAACATTAATTGTGTTTTATGTTCCAACTCAATGAAAGCTTGAGTTTATTTTATGAGTCTGACTTCTCCTCTAAACTCTAGAAACTACTACTTATTACTTTCAATATGAGAATTCAAGTCACTACATAGGTTAATATACTACATAATGTATCTTACATGAGGCTGAAATGTCATAGGATCTAGAGTTACTTAAAATTGATTTTGGCACAGTGGTGTATTTCATATGGAAAGAGAGGAATTAAAAAATCTTTGGGAACATATTTGTATTCTTTTAGGAAAATTCCTTAAGAATTACACACAAGATCAAACTACATGTTGTAGCTAAAGAAGTTGTATTAACACTATCTCTGCATATATGCTCTGAGCTTTCCATCATAAGAGACTAAAAGGGGATTCTTTATTACATGTCTAATGTATTGTTTTGTTTAATTCTGTTTGATTTTGCTTGCTTTCATATGTTGAAATTGGTTGCGATTTAATTCAAATTTCATATGAATTGAGTGAAATTAATATTGATGTTGCGTGAATCTTAATTGAATTTTTTTGTGAATGTGGCATGACCTAAACAAAGAGAATTTTTCATGAAAATGGCATCATGTTACATGCACGATTGTGACATTTAAGTCACAACGCTTAATAGGTCACAACTGTACATGTAATCACAACCATGACTTATATGCACAGTTGTGACCTGTTAAGTTATAACCGTGACTTAACATACAAAGTGGGTAACATTCCTTTAATCAATTATTATATTACATGGCAACTATTGGTTGACGAGGCACAAAAAACTAAACCTAACGTGACAGTATAAATAGAAAGACTGAAGCCTGGCAGCAGGGACAATTTTTTAAAGATGGAATCAATACTAAACACACAGATTCATTTTGGATGGAATAAAGAAGGAGAGAGAGAGAGAGAAGCGGAGAAGAGAGGAGAGAACAACGGATAGTCGAAGCAGAAGAATAACAGAGAGTTAAAAACAGGGAGAGCCTTCAATCATCTGGGGGAGAATAAGTAGAAGCAGAGGACGAGAGCTAATGTAGGAAACTTAAGATCCCTTATCCAAAAAATTGTTTGCTCATTTTATTTATTTTTTTTGGTTGTTTTTTTGCATTTACTCCTCTGTTATAGACTCATGCCCTGTTATGCTTAACCTACTTTTGCTTGTAGCTTTTGACAATTTATTTAGTTATTTACTTGATTTGTTGTTTTAATACTTCCTATATACTGATCAAGATGGGATTGAAGTATAAAAAGATGATGAATCTTGTTGTTTCCATGATGGGTTGATCTCCTTTTCTTGAGGATTAATATAGTTATTTTAGTCAAATATGCATGATTGAGGGACTATGTTGTTGTCTTATATTTGCTATAGTTTTCGAATTGATTGGATGTAATAGCTTGATCAAACTTTGCATCATTTTGGTATTAAACGAAGGTCTAAGAGGAGAATTTTAATATGGAACAAGAAACTATAGTTGCTTAGGTTAAGAATTAGAAATATATTAACTTAAGTGGTAATTAGTAGTCAAGCTTCCATAATTAATTCTGATGATAACTTTTTAAATACGAAAGTTAGATTAGTTCATTGTTCAAGTTGATTTTAGATCCCAACTGTTAATTTTAGTAAGACAACTATCCAATCATTTCCCATTAATCATGCATAGGAGATTAAATTAGTGAAATTAATTCTCAAGAGTTTTCCACTTCAATTTTTATTCGTTTTTTCTTCTAGTTGAATCAATTTACTTGTTAGTTCAATTGCATGATTTGCTTTAAAGTCTTTTACTCAAAAAATCAGGATAGAGTGCTTAGGATTGTATTTATTTTTGTTTTTGTTCATAATTAATTTAAGTGGACCAATTTCACCTATTTGGGAAACAACCATGAGTAATCACTACAACTACCTCATATACTTGCCAGTAAGATAGCCTAGGTATTTTTAGAACTTATTTAGGCATAACAAGTTTTTGGCGTCATTACCTAGGAGGTGTTTAGCATTTAGATTTAAATTAATTTTGATTGTTTTTATTTGTTGAAGTGATTTTGATTGTTTGTGTTTATTCCTACTTACATGTCTTATTGTGTTATTTTGTTGATGTGTTTTGTTAATTTTCATTATTAATTTAGTACTTTCCGTAGTTAATGTGTGCTAGGGAGAAGGTCGAAGTGAACTCATTTAGTTTATATTGGGAAGGAGATCTCTAGATAGTGAATCAGTTCCCTTTATTGATAACATACATCGAATACGAAGACCTAAAAGGGACTTTAAAGATGATCACGAGGAACCCAAGAGTGAGATCAAGTTAATAAAAAAAAGATGAGTGAAAGGCAGTTAGTAATGAAGTAGTACGCCAGACTGGTGATCGATACTGCCACATCATGCATACATTTGGAAGAGGCAGCTAGAAACTATGAATTGAAGAGCATCCACTACAACATACTGCCAACTTTCTATACGGTTCCTAATGAATACCCTTTGAGTTTCATTCAATAATTCTATACCAATCTCCAAACCTTCCCTTTGGATGGCTTAAACGAAGATCAACTCAGAATGAGATGTTTCCTGTACACATTAAAGGATCAAGGCAAGGCATGATTAACTACTCTTCCACCCGACTCATTGACTACATGGGAGGAAGTGTACAACAAATTCATGGGAAAATTTCATTCCCATCAAAAGATAGCTACCTTCCCTTAGATGGAGGGAGAGCCATTGTACGAGGCACGGGAACGCTTTAAACTCTTATTAATACAATGTCCACACCATCATTTCCTGCTTCACATGCTAAATTAATTCTTTTATGATTGGTTGACATAATAGTGCTAGTACACAATAGACAATGCAGCAGGAGAAGCTATAAGAGAGAGGAAGGTCAAAAAATGTATGAAATCTTCAAAATTTTGGGGGGCAATTCTCAACAAAGGAGCATTAGGGGAAGAAGAGCTAGAGTTCATGAAGTGAGCTCGAATCAAGAATTGGCTATGTAGCTAGTTGAGTTAACGAGGCATATGAAGATGCTAACTACAAAATTACCCCAAAATGTTCCAAATCAAGAGGAGTGTGGTATCTGTGGAACTTTTGATCATAGAGCTAATGTTTGTTCGTATTCTTATGAATCTTTGGCAAATGGGGAAGAACAAGTTAACTCACTTAATTGTTTTCAACCGAGGGAGTGAAATGATCCATACTCGAACACCTACAATCCTGGTTGGAGAAACCACCCTAATTTCTCTTGGAAGACTAACAATCCATCTTGCAACCCCAACCAAAATATCAAAATTTTTAGAGGCCAAACTTTTTCCAAGGTCAATCCTTAAATGACAACCTACAAAGAAAGCCTTATTTGGAGGAAAACCTGAATGCATTCATTCAGGTCACAACTCATAATCAAGAAATGAACAAAAATATATTCGACTCCTTAGAAGCATTTGTCAAGAGGATTGAGATCCAATTAGGGCAACTCGCTGCTCAAATGCATAATAATAAGAAAGGGAAGTTGCCCAGTTAACCTGAGCAAACCCAATCCATTACCGTTCTGAGAAGTGGTAAAGTGATTGACAATCATACTGAGTTTCCTTCTAAGATGTCTGATATTGATAATCAAGAGAAGGAAAGCCTCACCAAAGAAGAAGATGAGCAGAATGAGAAAAGCAATGGGAGAAACTCTTCAAGCCACATTCAAAAGGGTAAACAACTTAACCATAACACTAAGGACAATGAAGGATAAAAATTGCATAAGGCAACGAATCCTTATCGACCACCAATTCCATATCCAAGCTGCCTTAAGGAATCGAAACAAGATGAACAGTTTTCCTATCTCTATAGCAAGCTTTCTAAGGTCAATGTTAATTTGCCCTTGTTAGATGTGATTAGGAACATTTCGGCCTATTTCAAATTCTTCAAGGAACTAAACACCAAGAAACAAAAGTTTAAGTGTAACATCTCACCACCTACGGGATGGGTAGAATAGTAATTTGTCATAGGATGAGAGTAACTGGGATTAATTAGGATTGTTCATGCATACTGGTATTTGTGAACAGTAAAATTTGTGCACATGAAAATAACTGTACATGCATTCATGACATTCCCGGTATTTGTGCCTAATGAAATTTTGTTGTGGATAACGTGATAATTGAGTTTGAAAAATTCATTTGAGTGATTCTTTGTGTGTCTTATATTTTAAGGGATTTTAAGGAATTTTTCTTGACTTTTCCGGAGAAAATTCCCGGACCAGAAAAATCGTCAAGTGGCGAACCGGTTGATTTTCGGTATCGAAAGTTTCTATCCAATGGCACTACAATAGTGAGTATATTATTTTGGATTTGAAATTAGGACCATTGGAATTGAATAGGTCAAATTAAGGAAATCCTATTACATATTTTGTCTTTTCCTTATTTTGTTGTTTTTTTTAGAAAAATGCCAAGTGTCCTTCTTCATTAATTGACTTTGTCTTGTTTCTCTTCACTCTTCCACGACACTTGCACCTTGGAATGACTTAAGAAAATCATTTTGAAAGCCTAAAGCTTCCTTTATCCGAGAGAGCTACTCTTCTCCTTTCTTCGTGGGTCTCTTCCTCCTTGCAAAGTTGTTTTATCTTGATTGCTTAATTGCTCTTCCTTCCTACTCTTTCAAACCAACCTTAAGACTTGGGATGTGGATGATTGGTGTGGTGATGAGTGAGAACTGAAGGTGTGGTGAGTAGTAGGAAGTTGTAGGTGATTTGTGAAGAAGTATAGACTTGAAGATCTAAAGCTTGATTTGGTAAGTTTTTGTTTTAAGCTTTCATTTATGCATTTAATGAATAAACTGGTTGTTAGATGCATTGATTGGTATGTATTGGTCATTATCTATGATTTATGATGCATTAATGTCATGAAATCTATGGTTTGATTTGTTGGGCATGTTTGTGGAAGAATTGATGAGGTTATGATGATTAGTGTGGGAATTGTGAATTTTGAAGTGGTTTTAGTAATGTTAAATGGTTAAGACTTAAAGGCAATTAATTTATGATGGATGCCGAAAATTATGGATCTATGTTGAAGTGAAGGTCTTGATGACCTATTGGCTCAATTCTTGTGTGATTAGGATGCTTATGTATGTGGAATTGGTATTAGAAGTGATATGATTTAAGTTGAAGATGAAAACTAGAAAATTGATTTTGAACCTATTGCAATGTTTTGATCATAACTAATTGTGTAGGTAAGAAAATGAGGTGAGGTTT
Organism: Erythroxylum novogranatense; assembly: GCA_029891385.1. Lineage (NCBI taxonomy): Eukaryota > Viridiplantae > Streptophyta > Magnoliopsida > Malpighiales > Erythroxylaceae > Erythroxylum > Erythroxylum novogranatense. The sequence continues at coordinate 38,185,390 of CM057225.1, forward strand.
AGACCAAATGAAACTTTAGTTGATTGGCTAAGATTTCTTGTGAAATAGGTGTTGTCTAATTGTAGCCTTAAGAGGTTGAATTTTAGCTTGGAAAAAATCAGTGACATGGGCTGTGTGAACAGTACCCAGATTGATGACCTAAAGTTTTGATGATTTTTCTAGATTAATTTAGGAGGAATTGGTGAAAATGGTCTTCATGAACGTTGAAGCCTATATTGTTAGCTTTCCATTGCCACTGATTTTGCAATTTTTCGATATGTATATTGGGAGATATGAATTGTTGACTATTGACTGGTTAAATGCATTTTGGTGAAACCCAGCCTAAGTGTCGGTTTTGTGAGCATTCTGATTGGAAGCAAATTTAGAGATTTCCGTGAATTGAATTGGCTTATGTGATCTTCTGAAAGGTTGTAGAGGAAGCAATTATCTTGAAAAGGGTATATAGCATGCTATTTTTAGATATCAGATTTGGGAGTTATGAGTTTTCAAAAAAACTGAATCTGAATTAGGTCATTGACTGCTGATTAGGGAAGTCACTTACATGATAGTTTTGAGCTTGTTAATGATGGAATTGGATTCTGAGTCCTGTATGAAAATTGAAGTATGAGATCTTATCTTTCCAGTGATATAAGGTATGATTTTTTTGACATTTTTGCAAGGAGCTATGCTGTTTTAAAATTTGCTGTCCAGATTGGGGAATTTCAGTGGGCAGATTCTTTGTTGAATTGTTTGACCTAGTTAGAAAGTGAATTTGTTTTCAGGTTGTTCATGAAAGTTGTATAAAACATTTTTATCTTTCTTTGGGCATTTATTTTGTAATTTTTGACTGAGGAACTGGGAAGTTATGGATTTTGCAAAATCCTGCACTATTTTGAGAGGCATTGATTGGGCAGTAGCTTCAATTGGATTTTTGACACCCTTATGGGTGAAGTTGATTTTTATGGTCTTCATGAAACTTTTAGAGGTTTTCATGATCTTTCCAACGAGATATGGTTTGTAATTTTCTGAATTGTGTGCAAAGAGTTGTTGGTGTTGAATTTCGGTTTGAAAATAGGAAAAAAAAAGAGAAGGAAACGGGGGCAACATATATATATATATTAATTGTTTTATTTGATTTTTGTGTTCTTTTGGGAATTTTTGGGCGGGAAATTGACGTGTGTCCGGGTAATGGTTCATTGGTCACTGTTTTATTTATTTTTGGACCTATAGAAGTCTGAATTGAGTAATTTCAGTGTTGTAAGATTTCTACTTTTTAGAAGGATTTTTGTGATTGAAAATTGTGGTTTCAGGGCCGGGAATATCATGAACATGCATTGTACACTTTTTAATTGCTACATGTGCATCATTAAATCGTTCCGATTGAACAATTAGTAATGGGTTTGTTCTCTGATCATTATAGAGGCACATTTGGAGCGTCGATCCACCGACGTTGCAGAGACTTCCCAGCATTAGCTCGGAAGTGATAGGTGAGTAATTGAGATGGTTTTCGTTCAATTATTATATGTCTAATGTGGGGAATAATGGTGGGATTAGTGGTTGCGTTTGTTTCTGGCTGGATTCCGGACAGATGGTTCGATGAATTGGAAGATCTGACATAGAAGTGTTTTGATGTGCAAATTGTGAATTGTTTGCTATTACTGTGATATACTATGATTAATTGCCTTGCCTCGGATGTGACCTGTTTGTGTTACATTGACTGATTGTGATACATTGACTGTTAAATTAGGCATATGCATTTCATACACAAAGGCATAAATGGATAATAATAGTTGTGACCAGAGTCGCCACTGATACTGAAAAAGAGCCTCGAGCTCGAAGGGAGAAAGGCTCTCCTACTCCCTAGACGCGTTTACTGCATACTATTTACTGTTAAGCGCTCGGTCACAACACTGTAATAAACTAGAAAAGTGTCACATATGCATTGCATACATATTTAAATGACTGAATACTTGAACTGGAATAAGGCAAAAGTGCCTGAGACAATTGTGATGTGTTTCTTCTGCCTGTGTTATTGAATTGACTATGTAGTTTGTTTATGTGATGCATGAATTGGGTGAACCATCGATGATGGTTCCTCACTGAGTTCGCAAACTCACCCAAAATTGCAACCTATTTTTCAGGGTCGAGAGTAGACTGATAGCTCCCGAGAGACTGTAGAGCCGCGTAGATCAGATTGGTGAGAGAGGTTATGGCTCAAAGGTCGGTCAGCTGGGATTTCTTTTGAGATGACCTAGTTAGGACTGTTATTTTTGTCTTGTTGTATATAGTATTTTTGGGTTAAGTGTTCAGAGTGATGTACAGACTGAGAACATTAACAGTTTGGTTTGATGAAATGAAATGGAACACAATTTGGTTTTAAAAAGTTGCAATTTAATATTACTGGTTTATTATTGTGATGCCATGTGGAGTTTAGAGTTGTTTGTCTGTAGTTCTCTCTTATCGTAGGATATGGATCAGAATGACCTACTGGCGTTCCGGTGTGTACTTTACGGTAAGGGGGCGCTACATTAGGTGGTATCAGAGCATGGTTTGGTATCTGTTAGGATTAGTCAAATATGTAGGTGTGAATTTTTCACAAAAATGCAGAAATTGATTAGAATTCTTGTTTTGTTCTAGGTCATCCGCCTTAAGTGATCAGGTCGAACAATCAGCTAACCAAGGATCGGTCGGAGCAAGTAGAGAGTCCTCTATGCCTCGATCTGAGGAGATACCTCCTAGAGTCCCCGTGAGACGGGAGAGGAGATATGATTTGTTGCGTAAACAAGGGGCTGTAGACTTCTATGGCAGTACAGACCCCGTTGAGGCTGAGGGATGGCTAGAGAGGAATGAGAGAGTCTTCGACCAGATGGACTGCGAACCTGATGAGAGGTTCAATTGTGCAGTATCTCTTCTACAGGGGCCAGCTTATAAGTGGTGGAAGATTGTTCCGGGCAGTACCACCAGGCCTTACTTGTTGACATGGGATGACTTTTTTAGGGCCTTCAAGGACAATTACATGCCCAAGGTCTATCTTGATATGAAGATGCAAGAGTTCTTAGAGCTGAAACAAGGCAGGATATCTATGGCAGAATATGAAGTGAAATTCAATGAGTTGATGGATTATGTCACTGTTATGATTCCTACTGAGGTTGATAAGTGTCGGAGGTTCGAGCATGGCCTCAATACAGAGATCCGTACCCGGTTAGCCCGATCAGACATGGGCACTTTTATTGAGTTGAGGGCTGCTGCAGTGTGAGTGGAGCAGCTAATGAGACAGAGACAGTCTGAGATGGGGTCTAGAGGGAAGAGAGTGAGTGACAGTAAGGGAAGTTCTGGCAGGAGTTTCAGTAAACGCCAGAACAGGACCTTCAGGTCTCTGGGAGGATCTAGACAGTCTGGTTTTGGGCAGAGGAATATTTTTACAGACTGGTAGTGGTAGTAGCAGAGGTTCAGGGCAGCTTCCTCCAGTGTGTGAGCATTGTGAGAGGAGACACAGTGAGGAGTGTCGGTGGCTGACGGGAGTCTGCCTTAGATGCGGTTCGATGGAGCATCAGGTCAGGGATTGCCCCGCTACTTTGGGAGTTCAGTCTGCTGTCAGTGGGCAATCAGGGAGCAACACTACTGTGTAGCAGAGTAGGGTGGGTGGATCCGGGCAGAGGGGTCGTGGTAGAGGCCGCGGTAGAGCTGAGGGATCTTTTGTGAGGGCTGAGGGTCGGGGCAGCCGACCACAGTCCCAGGCTAGGGTCTACGTCATGGCTAGGCAGGAGGCCCAGGATTCCCCTGATGTTGTAGCTGGTATGCTTCTTATTTCTGGCGTTGAAGCTTTTGCACTGCTAGATCCAGGATCCACACACTCATTCATTGCACCGCATTTGGCATGTAGATTGCATGGGGATAGGGAGAGGTTACAGTATAGGTTAGAGGTGACTACACCTCTAGGTAGCACTACTGCTTTAGGAGAGGTCTGCAAGGGGTGTCCGATTGTGATTAATCAGGCAGAGTTGAGGGCAGACTTGATAGTGTTACCGTTGAGAGAGATAGATGTGATTTTGGGGATAGACTGGCTTACTGCCATAGGGCATTCATGGACTGCTACACCAAGGAGGTTATCCTAGAGTCTCCTGGTCAACCTAGAGCAGTGTTCAGAGGAATTAGTCAGGCAGTGCCAGCCCGTATGATTTCCTTCTTGAGTGCCCTAAGGTTGATGCAGGGGGGATGTGAGGCCTATCTGGCTCATGTGATTGATGTGAGAGGTGAGCAGAGACTGCAGGATATTCCTGTGGTTAGGGAATTCCCGGATGTATTTCCTGATGAGTTACCGAGTTTACCACCGGATCGAAAAACAGAGTTCACGATTGACCTCGTTCTAGGTACTGCTCCTATATCTATCCCTCCATATAGGATGGCACCTATGGAGCTGAGGGAGCTGAAGGCTCAGCTACAGGAGTTATTAGAGAAGGGCTTTATTAGACCCAGTGTCTCACCGTGGGGAGCTCCGGTTTTATTTGTAAAAAAAAAGGATGGGACTTTGAGACTGTGTATTGATTACAGGCAGTTGAATCGGTTGACAGTGAAGAATAAGTATTCACTTCCTAGGATTGATGACTTATTTGATCAGCTGCAGGGAGCTCAGGTATTCACGAAGTTAGATTTGAGATCAGGGTATTATCAGCTAAAGATAGCCAAGGCTGATGTGCCTAAGAGTGCCTTCAGGAGCAGGTATGGGCATTTCGAGTTTCTGGTGATGCCGTTTGGGTTGACTAATGCCCCGGAAGCTTTTATGGCCTTGATGAATAAGGTCTTTTAACCCTACCTTGATCAGTTCGTAATTGTTTTTATTGATGATATTTTGGTGTATTCGAGGAACAGACAGGAGCATAGTGAGCACTTGAGGATTGTTTTGCAGACTATGAGGGAGAGACAGTTGTATGCTAAATTCAGTAAGTGTGAATTTTGGCTGGATCAGGTGATCTTTTTGGAGCATATTGTGACTGGAGAGGGTATTCAGGTGGATCCGAGTAAGATTGAGGCGGTGCTGAAGTGGGAAGCTCCACGAAATGTGACAGAGATTCGGAGTTTCCTTGGATTAGCTGGATATTATCAGAGGTTTGTCGAGGGGTTTTCACTGATCTCAGCCCCTCTAACAAAGCTTCTGAGGAAGAACGTACCATTTAGATGGACTGAAGAGTGCCAGAAGGGCTTTGATGAGCTGAAACATCGGTTGACTACTGCATCGATGTTAGCTATTCCATCAGGGACTGGAGGATTTGAGGTGTTCAGTGATGCATGGCATTAGGGATTGAGATGTGTTCTGATGCAACATGGTAGAGTGATTGCATATGCCTCAAGACAGTTGAGGTCGCATGAGGTAAATTATCCAGTGCATGATTTGGAGTTAGCTGCAGTTGTTTTCGCTCTGAAAATTTGAAGACATTATTTATATGGTGAGACATTCCAGATTTTTACGGATCATAAAAGATTGAGGTATCTGTTAAGTCAGAGAGAGTTGAATTTGAGACAGAGGAGGTGGATAGAGCTACTCAAGGATTATGACTACACTATTGGGTATCATCCCGGGAAGGCCAATGTGGTGGCAGATGCATTGAGCAGGAAGTCTCACATCAATACAGCTCAGATTCAGGCAATGAGGTTACCGAATTTGATTCAGTTGAGAGCCTTGAATGTGTAATTGAATTTGGAACAAGATGGAGCTTTATTAGCTACTTTGAAGCTTAGACCGATGCTACTGGACAGGATCAAGAGAATTCAGGACAAGGATCCTGCTTTGGTAAAGCTGATTAAGAAAGTGAAGGCCAATCCGGATTCGGAGTTTGAGTTTCAAGATGAGACTTTATGGTTGAGACAGAGGTTGTGTGTACCGGATGTAGATGATTTGAGGCGAGAGATATTAGAGGAGGCTCACATGGCCGCTTATGCTATGCATCCTGGTACGATCAAGATGTATAACACTCTCAAGTAACATTTCTGGTGGCCTGGCATGAAAAAACAGGTAGCGGAGTATGTATCTAGATATATGACGTGCCAGTAGGTTAAGGCTAAGCACTAGGCTCCAGTGGGGAAGCTCCATTCGTTGCCTATTCTCGAGTGGAAATGGGAACGGATTACTATGGATTTCATTATGGGGTTACCCAAGACTCCGAGACAACATGATGTTATATGGGTCATCATGGACCGGTTGACTAAATCGGCCCATTTCTTGCCAGTGAGGGAGAACAACTCCCTTGATCAGTTGGCCTAGAAGTATGTGGCTGAGATAGTAAGACTGCACGGGGTTCCAGTGTCGATAGTGTCAAACCGGGATCCCAGATTCACTTCGAAGTTCTGGCAGAGTTTGCAGTCTGCTATGGGTACTAAGTTGAATTTCAGTACAGCATTTCATCCTCAGACAGATGGGCAGAGTGAGAGGACGATTAAGACTATTGAGGATATGCTTCGGGCTTGTGTATTGGAGTTCAGAGGAGCATGGGATCAGTATTTGGCCCTAATTGAGTTTGCATACAATAATCATTATCACAGTAGCATCGGGATGGCACCATATGAGGCCCTGTATGGACGGCACGAAAGATCGATCGTACCGTATTGGGATGAAGAGGGTGTCAGAATGGTTGAGGGTCCAGAGCTGATTCAAGATACAGTAGATAAGGTGAAACTGATTCGGAGCCGAATTAAAGCGGCTCAAGACAGACAGAAGAGTTATGTGGATCAGCACAGGAGGGAGATGGAGTATAATGTGGGAGACAGGGTATTCTTACGGGTGTCCCCGTGGCGTGGTGTACTGAGATTTGGTAAAAAGGGGAAGTTAAACCCTAGGTACATTGGTCCCTATAAGATTACTGAGAGGATAGGACCTTTGGCCTACAGGTTTGCTTTACCGACCGAGATGTCTCAGTTGCATGATGTCTTCCATGTGAGTATGCTCCGTAGATATCGGTCAGATCCGACACATGTGATACCGGCTCAGGAGATTGAGGTTGCTAGTAATCTGAGTTATATTGAGGAGCCAATCCAGATTGTCGAGTCACAGGTTAAACAGTTAAGGAATAAGACGATTCCATTGGTGAAAGTTATCTGGACTGAGGAAGCCACTTGGGAGATCGAGGAGCACATGAGGAGACAGTATCCTCATTTATTCGATCAATCAGGTAAGAATTTCGCGGACGAAATTTTTACTAGGAGGGAGGAATTGTAACATCCCATCCCCTACGAGAAGGGTAGAATAGTAATTTGGCATAAGATGAGAGTGACTGGGATTAATTAGGATTGTTCATGCATACTGGTATTTGTGAACAGTGAAATTTGTGCACATGAAAATAACTGTACATGCATTCATGACATTCCCGGTATTTGTGCCTAATGAAATTTTGTTGTGGATAATGTGGTAATTGAGTTTGAAAAATTTATTTGAGTGATTCTTTGTGTGTCTTATATTTTAAGGGATTTTTAGGAATTTTTCTGGACTTTTCTGGAGAGAATTTCCAGACCAAAAAAATCATTAAGTGACAAACCGGTTGATTTTTGGTATCGAAAGTTTCTATCCAGTGGCACTACAATAGTGAGTATATTATTTTGGATTTGAAATTAGGACCATTGGAATTGAATGGGTCAAATTAAGGAAATCCTATTACATATTTTGTCTTTTCCTTATTTTGTTGTTTTTTTTAGAAAAATGCCAAGTTTCCTTCTTCATTAATTAACTTTGTCTTGTTTCTCTTCACTCTTCCACGACACTTGAACCTTGGAATGACTTAAGAAAATCATTTTGAAAGCCTAAAGCTTCCTTTATCCTAGAGAGCTACTCTTCTCCTTTCTTCGTGGGTCTCTTCCTCCTTGCAAAGTTGTTTTGTCTTGTTTGCTTAATTGCTCTTCCTTCCTACTCTTTCAAACCAACCTTAAGACTTGGGATGTGGATGATTGGTGTGGTGATGAGTGAGAGCTGAAGGTGTGGTGAGTAGTAGCAAGTTGTAGGTGATTTGTGAAGAAGTATAGACTTGAAGATCTAAAGCTTGATTTGGTAAGTTTTTGTTTTAAGCTTTCATTTATGCATTTAATGAATAAATTGGTTGTTAGATGCATTGATTGGTATGTATTGGTCATTATCTATGATTTATGATGCATTAATGTCATGAAATCTATGGTTTGATTTGTTGGGCATGTTTGTGGAAGAATTGATGAGGTTATGATGATTAGTGTGGGAATTGTGTATTTTGAAGTGGTTTTAGTAATGTTAAATGATTAAGACTTAAAGGCAATTAATTTATGATGGATGCTGAAAATTATGGATCTATGTTGAAGTGAAGGTCTTGATGACCTATTGGCTCAATTCTTGTATCATTAGGATGCTTATGCATGTGGAATTGGTATTAGAAGTGATATGATTTAAGTTGAAGATGAAAGCTGGAAAATTGATTATGAACCTATTGCAATGTTTTGATCATAACTAATTGTGTAGGTAAGCAAATGAGGTGAGGTTTGAACCAAATGAAACTTTAGTTGATTGGCTAAGATTTCTTGTGAAATAGGTGTTGTCGAATTGTAGCCTTAAGAGGTTGAATTTTAGCTTGGAAAAAATCAGTGACATGGGCTGTGTGAACAGTACCCAGATTGATGACCTAAAGTTTTGATGATTTTTCTAGATTAATTTAGGAGGAATTGGTAAAAAAATGGTCTTCATGAACGTTGAAGCCTATATTGTTAGCTTTTCATTGCCACTAATTTTGCAATTTTTCGATATGTATATTGGGAGATATGAATTGTTGACTATTGACTGGTTAAATGCATTTTGGTGAAACCCAGCCTAAGTGTCGGTTTTGTGAGCATTCTGATTGGAAGCAAATTTAGAGATTTCCGTGAATTGAATTGGCTTATGTGATCTTCTGAAAGGTTGTAGAGGAAGCAATTATCTTGAAAAGGGTATATAGCATGCTATTTTTTGATATCAGATTTGGGAGTTATGAGTTTTCAAAAAACTGAATCTGAATTAGGTCATTGACTGCTGATTAGGGAAGTCACTTACATGACAGTTTTGAGCTTGTTAATGATGGAATTGGATTCTGAGTCCTTTATGAAAATTGAAGTATGAGATCTTATCTTTCCAGTGATATAAGGTAGTGATTTTTTTGACATTTTTGCAAGGAGCTATGCTGTTTTAAAATTTGTTGTCCAGATTGGGGTATTTCAGTGGGCAGATTCTTTGTTGAATTGTTTGGCCTAGTTAGAAAGTGAATTTGTTTTCAAGTTGTTCATGAAAGTTGTAGAAAACATTTTGATCTTTCTTTGGGCATTTATTTTGTAATTTTTGACTGAGGAACTGGGAAGTTATGGATTTTGCAAAATCCTACACTGTTTTGAGAGGCATTGACTGGGCAGTAGCTTCGATTGGATTTTTGACACCCTTAGGGGTGAAGTTGATTTTTATGGTCTTCATGAAACTTGTAGAGGTTTTCATGATCTTTCCAACGAGATATGGTTTGTAATTTTCTAAATTGTGTGCAAAGAGTTATTGGTGTTGAATGTCGGTTTGAAAATAGGAAAAAAAAAAAGAGAGAAGGAAACGGGGGCAGCATATATATATATTAATTGTTTTATTTGATTTTTGTGTTCTTTTGGGAATTTTTGTACGAAAAATTGACGTGTGTCCGGGTAATGGTTCCTTGGTCACTGTTTTATTTATTTTTGGACCTATAGAAGTCCGAATTGAGTAATTTCAGTGCTGTAAGATTTCTACTTTTTAGACGGATTTTTGTGATTGAAAATTGTGGTTTTAGGGTAGGGAATATCATGAACATGCATTGTACACTTTTTAATTGCTACATGTGCATCATTAAATCGTTCCGATTGAACAATTAGTAATGGGTTTGTTCTCTGATCATTATAGAGGCACATTTGGAGCGTTGATCCATCGACGTTGCAGAGACTTTCCGACATTAGCTCGGAAGTGATAGGTGAGTGACTAAGATGGTTTTCGTTTAATTATTATATGTCTAATGTTGGGAATAATGGTGGGATTAGTGGTTGCGTTTGTTTCTAGCTGGATTCCGGACAGATGGTCCGATGAATTGGAAGATCTGACATAGAAGTGTTTTGATGTGCAAATTGTGAATTGTTTGCTATTACTGTGATATACTGTGATTAATTGCCTTGCCTCGGATGTGACCTGTTTCTGTTACATTGACTGATTGTGATACATTGACTGCTAAATTAGGCATATGCATTTCATACACAAAGGCATAAATGGATAATAACAGTTGTGACCAGAGTCGCCACTGATACTGAAAAAGAGCCTCGAGCTCGAAGGGAAAAGGGCTCTCCTACTCCCTAGACGCGTCTACTGCATATTGTTTACTGTTAAGCGCTCGGTCACAACACTGTAATAAACTGAAAAAGTGTCACATATGCATTGCATACATATTTAACTAACTGAATACTTGAACTGGAATAAGGCAAAAGTGCCTGAGACAATTGAGATGTGTTTCTTCTGCCTGTGTTATTGAATTGACTCTGTAGTTTGTTTATGTGATGCATGAATTGGGCGAACTATCGATGATGGTTCCTCACTGAGTTCGCAAACTCACCCAAAATTGCAACCTATTTTTCAGGGTCGAGAGTAGACTGATAGCTCCCGAGAGACTGTAGAGCCGTGTAGATCAAATTGGCGAGAGAGGCTATGGCTCAAAGGTCAGTCAGTTGGGATTTCTTTTGAGATGACCTAGTTAGGATTGCTATTTTTGTCTTGTTGTATATAGTATTTTTGGGTTAAGTGTTCAGAGTGATGTACAGACTGAGAACACTAACAGTTTGGTTTGATGAAATGAAATGGAACACAGTTTGGATTTAAAAAGTTGCAATTTAATATTACTGGTTTATTATTGTGATGCCATGTGGAGTTTAGAGTTGTTTGTCTGTAGTTTTCTCTTATCGTAGGATATGGATCAGAATGACCTACTGGTGTTTCGGTGTGTACTTTACGGTAAGGAGGCGCTACATTAAGCCTAACAAAAGGTATTGGTTTCGAAAGTAGTAAGTACAATTCTACAGCAACATTTACCCCCAAGCTAAAAGACTCATGACATTTTATCGTGAAAGTATTAATGGGTAATGGTGATGAGGTTAAAAGTATGCTTGATCTTGAAGCAAGCATAAACCTTATGACTTAGTCTATTTATGAGAAATTAGGTCTAGGACAGTTAAGACCTATGAACATGTGTTTGCAATTAGTTGATAGGTCAATCCATAATCCAAAAATGGAGGACGTGTTAGTGAAAGTTGGAGGATTGATTGTTCCCGTAGACTTTATTTTCCTATACATGGGGGAATGAAGGAGAAAGAAAGAGAGCACTCCATACTCTTAGGGAGGCCTTTTATGGCTACCACCTTGATTGATGTGAAGAACGAAAAGTTGAGCATGACTGTTTTGGGAGAAATAGTAAAATTTTCAATCTTTAATGTTAAACTTGTTCCTGCTACTACTGTTTCTGAAGACTGTTCTTTTGTTGATCAAGTTAATAATGCATATTTTGATTTCTCCTTGCAGGAAGAAGAAAAGAAGCTAGACTTGGTTAAAGAGAGTAATGAATGTTGCCAATTACTGGTAGATGTAACTAAGGGAGAGGTTGGCGAATTCTTGAGGAAAGGTCCCAATGAAGAGAAGAAAGCAGTGGACTCAATCACTTTGAGCATAACGGTTGAGGTGTCTAGTTAAAAGACATTAAAGAAGTGTTAAATGGGAGGCAACCTATATAATTTCTATTTTGATTTTCAATTAGTTGTTTGTTATTTCTTTTTAGTGAAACTTGACTTAATTTATTTGCTTTGTGTGCATAAGCCTACTTTTCAATATCTTTTGTTTGTCTACCTTACAGTTGTTCACCTCTCCTCAATGAAGAACGCCATGCTTACTATCATGCTTCATATCGCATCAACGCAGCCATCACCCACACTTTCGTATCGTATTTCTATCTCTTTCTTTTCGTTATTTTTACTACATGTTAATTTAATTTTTTTTAGTTTTTAATGATTGTCCATGTTTGTGTTAATTTTTGGCTTTTGTCTTAGACCCCTCTTTTACTTTTTTTTGTATCATATTAGGAATAATGTAATGTTTAAGGTTAGGGGAGCATTAGTTTAAAAAATCATTATTTATGTATTGCGTGTTTGTTTTCCCATTTAATAGTTAGAGATGCAAGGTCAATAAATGAACTCAATTGGGATTAGAAATGCATAATATGAGTGAAGGATTACACTTGCATATTTAGACTAATTAATTCAGATTTTGATTAAAAGGACATTAGTTTGTTGTAATAAATGATTGTCATTTTTCATTGGTAAGAATTTGAATCGTCTGAAATATTCAATACCAAATTCATGTATTCTTCGCTGAGAATGTTCTTTCATGATTAAGGATCTCCATTAATTAAGATCACATAATCTTATGCAAACATTGAAAATGATGAAGACAATTAAGATTTACCCTTTTTCTTAAAAAGCCACCATAATATTTCCCTTAGTGAACCCCTTTGCGCTTAACTTGAACCTTTTCTTTCTTTAAACCCAAAATATGAGCCCTTACCTTAATTATTTACCCTCTTTGTTGCACCTACCGTAAGGTGAGTTGAGCATTTGAAATGTTATTACTGGGTTGAGGAAGTAATTGCTTGAATAATTGTAAGGGGGTTATAGTAATAAGTTGGCTTTTGCATTAGGAATGGTTATGGTTTAGTAATTTTATTTCTTCTATATTTTTCTTTACTTGATTTCCTTGTTTTAAATAATTAATTAATTAATTAAAAAGTTAAGAAAAGAAAAGATTGAATGAAAAAAGAAAACAAGAAAAGACGAAAATAAAAGGAAAGGAAAGAAAAATATAAATAAAAAGATATAAAGGAAAGAAGATGACTAGAAAATGAAAATAAAAGGAAAGACGTAAAATGGAGAGTGATGACCATGTAAATGAGAGGGAAAAAATTGAGTGTTTTATTTTTTCATTTTTTGTATTATTTTAAATGCTTAATTTATTCTATGGTTTTTAAACTGCAATATTTGTTTTTTCTACCCTTAGTCTGACCCCATTATAACCAAAATAAAGACCTTAGAATTGATGTTTATTTTTTATGAGTGATGGAGATTGGATTAGTAAACAAGCCTATAGTAGATGCCTTACATGAAATGAATAATGAGTGAATATTTACTACCTTTGAATGCTTGAGAGAATGAAAAGTGGAGTGAGTATTTATCACACTTGTTAACAGTCTTTGAGTTGACGTACTTGTTAATTTTGGCTAAGTATGCAAAGAATGATCTGTTCACGGAGTATTATGAGTTTCAAGTTCTTATGTTGTGTTTGTTGAATTGATCATTGATATCTTTGATTATTCATTAGGAAAATCATTGTTTGTGTTTTTATAGTCTATTGTTCTTTATTTTACTTGTGGGCAAGTATAGTTTAAGTGTGGGCAAGCATAGTTTAAGTGTGGGGGAATTGTTGTGTTTAATTCTGTTTGATTTTGTTAGCTTTCAAAAGTTGAAATTGGTTGCAATTTAATTCAAATTTGACATGAATTGAGTGAAATTGGTGTGAATGTTGCATGAATCTTAATTGGATTATTTTGTGAATGTGGCATGACCTAAACAAAAAGAATTTTCTATGAAAATGACATCATGTTACATGCACGGTTGTGACATTTACACATTCCTATAATCAGTCATTTTATTAAATGGAAGTTGTAGGTTGAAGAGGCACGAAAACCTAATCCTAACATGACATTACAAATAGAAAGAATGAAACTTGGCGGCAGGGACAATTTTTTGAAGTTAAAACTGAGAACAAACACACAAATTCATTTGGGATGGAACAAAGAAGGAGAGAGAGAAAAGGAAGTGGAGAAGAGAGGAGAGAACAATAAAGAGTCAAAGTAGAAGAACAATAGAGAGTTAAAATAGGGAGAGCCTTTGATCATCTGGGGGAAAACAAGTAGAAGCAGATAGCAAGAGCTAATGCAGGAAACTTGAGACCCCTCATCTAAAAACTTGTTTGCTCATTTTTTTTACATTTTTGTTTTTATTGTATGGTTATGGATATGGTTAGGAGTATGATGAGTCATTGTTCTCTACCATCATCATTGTGGATGTATGCATTAAAAACTGCCATGTATTTATTAAATAGGGTTCCTAGTAAAACAGTTCTGAAGACACCTTTTGAACTGTGGATAGGAAGGAAACCTAATTTAAGACACCAACATATTTAGGGTTATCCGGTAGAAGTACAGATATGTAATCCACATGAAAGGAAATTGGATTCAAGAACAACCAATGATTTTTTCATTAGTTATCCAGAAAAGTCTAAAGGGTATATATTTTATTGTCCTAATCATAGTACAAGAATTGTTGAAATTGGAAATGATAGAGTTATCGAAAATGGAGAAATTAGTGGGAGTTTAGAGTCATGGAAAGTGAATATTCAAGAAGTTAAAACACAAGTTTTCATACTTTTAACTTCTTCTAAAGTGTTTGTTCCTAGAGTTGTTGAAAATTTTAACAACTTACAAGAACAAAAAATGCATGATCAAAAACCGCAAATGCATGACCAAGCTCCAAATAGTGAAGTCACCATTAATGAACCTGTTGTAAATAAGCCACATGAAGTTGCATTAAGAAGATCTCAAAGATAAAAGAGATTGGCAATTTCGGATGATTACGTAATTTATTTACAAGAAGTAGAAGGTGATTTAGGTATTGAAAATCATCTAGTTTCATTTTCATAAGCCATTGAAAGTGAAAATTCTAATAAATGGTTAGACGCCATGAAAGAAGAGTTAAAATCTATGGATGACAATCAAGTTTGGGATCTTGTTAAATTACCAGAAGGTTGTAAAAGAGTCGGATGTAAATGGGTGTTTAAGACCAAACATGACTCTAATGATAATAATAAGAGATATAAAGCTTGACTTGTCGCCAAAGGTTATACTCAAAAGGATGGTGTTGATTATAATGAGACATTTTCTCCTATTTCTAAAAAGGATTCATTTAGAATTATTATGGCAATGGTAGCTCATTATGATTTAGATCTCTATCATATGGATGTGAAAACTGCCTTTCTGAATGGAAATTTACAGGAACAAATCTATATGGATCAACCTAACAGTTTCCTAGTTAAAGAAAAACAAAACGTTATGTGTAAACTTAAGAAATCAATATATGGACTTAAGCAAGCCTCCCGACAATGATATCTCAAATTTAATGATACTAATACTTCTTTTGGTTTTAAAGAAAACATTGTTGATCAGTATATATATCTGAAGATCAGTGGAAGCAAATTCATATTTCTAGTCCTATATATTGATGATATCTTACTTGATGCTAATGATCTTGGATTGTTACATGAGACTAAGATGTTTCTCTCTAAAAATTTTGAAATGAAAGATATGGGTGAGGCATCTTATGTGATAGGAATTGAAATATTTTGTAACCGATCACAAGGAATGTTAAGGTTGTCTCAGAAAGTAAACATCAAAAAGATTTTAGATAGAATCAGTATAGATAAATACTTTGCAAGTGTTGTTTCAATTCAAAAAGGAGACAAATTTAGTCTTAAGCAATGCCCAAAGAATGAATTGGAATGCACAGAAATGGAAAGAATTTCTTATGCATCTATTGTTGGGAGTTTAATGTATATTCAAACCTGTACTAGGCCAGACATCAGTTTTGTTATTGAAATGCTTAGCAGATGCCAGAGTGATCCTGGATTAGAACATTGGAAAGCTACAAAGAAAGTTTTAAGATACTTACAAAGAACAAAAGATCATATGCTCACTTATAGAAGATCTGATCATCTTAAAGTGATTGGATATTCAGATTCAGATTATACTGAATGTATTGACACGAAAAAATCAACATTTGGCTATCTATTTCTTCTAGTTAGAGGAGCAATCTTGTGGAAGAGTACGAAACATTGTCATTGCTATCTCCACTATGGAAGCTGAGTTTGTGGCATGCTTTGAAGCCACGATTCAAGGTTTATAATTGCGAAACTTTATTTTAGGACTTAAAATTGTCGACACTATTACCAAACTGCTGAGAATTTTATTGTGATAATTTTGTAGCAGTCTTTTTTTTTTTTAATTGACAAGTAATCAAAGGGTGTCGTTAAAGAAGAAGTTCATAAACAAAGAGTATCAATCAAACATATTAGCACTGATTTTATGATAGCATATCCATTAACAAAAAAATTGTCACTGAAGACATTTAATAAACATATCGAAACAATGGGCATCATTCGGTATCATGATTGAACATGTTATTATTTATGTATTTTATGTATTCGATACTCGAGCTCATTTATATATATTGTTTTGATATTGTATCCTGTTATTTATTGTTAGTATATATACATGAATGGTTATGTGAATGTTAACAGATTTATATTTTACAAATACATTATTGTTGAACCATTAAGATATATCTCATAATAGATCATATTAAGTTATGAACTAGTTTTGTGATGCATAGAAGGAAATATGTCACATTAAAAGATGTACAACCGCTATGATCCTTTCTATTTTTTTACTTAATTATGATTAATGTTGACTGTTGTGCCTAAAGAAAATAAAGGGGATTTAAGTTTTATTATATGCATATTATGTTATATTGTTAGACCATGATTAAGTTATATGGGCCAACGGGGAGACTGTTAGATAATTTCATTATGTGACCCATATATTTTGGTTTAATCATTTAAGTATATTAAATCCATTAGTTATTTGAATAAGAGATATTAGGTTTAATTAAAATAAATAATGTGATGTATTTACGTTGATGGAACGTAAAAATAAGGATAATGAAAAGATATGTTGTTTGAATTTTAAGCTGATAGCTACTTCCTCTCTCTTTCTACCTATTAAGTCTTTCATGTATCTCTCCATCAGATAATATGCAGAAAATAACAAAACAAATGTCAAGAGAGAGAAAACAAAATCTTAAAACTTCTTGTAGAAGATTATTGGAGATTATCTGTTCAGAAAATATCAGAAATACGATAGATCAAGGTATGCTTATATTATTGTGAAAAATTATTAGATTATAAAATTCTACAATTTATGTGTTTAAATTTACATAATAAAGTTTTCATGTAAGAAAAATTACAAATTATTCTTATGGCTTGCCAATTTTCAATCTTATGGAATCATTATGTTTCATGTTCCCAAGGTGAATCAGTCCTAATCAAGATGAAGCACGCAAACCCTTGTGCTTCTGTTTGTATGTGATTGGCTTTGAAAATAAAATTTAGGGGGTGCTTGGTTGATGGGTTTGGGAAGGGGTTAATGGGTATGGAATAAAAAATGAGTGGTTGGTTGTTTATTATGATTATAGGGGTAATTGTTTGATATCACATTTTGAGGGAATCCTCCATACCCCCCATTTAGTAGAGAAATGAAACTCATTCCTTAGTAGAAACATTTTTAAAAATATTTTTAATACTAATTAATTAAATATAATCAAATAATTAAAATATAATTAATTAAAATAATAATATTAATTAATTAAGTACATTATAATTAATTACAATACAGTTAATTAAAATATAATTCATTCATTAATTAAAATATAGTAATTAATTAATTAATTAATTAATTAAAATAATATAATTAATTAATTACTATAATTAGTTAAAATATAATTCATTCATTAATTAAAATTCTGTAATTAATTAATAAATTAAAATATCATTATTTATTAAAATATAACTAATTGAAATATAATTATTCATTAATTAAAATATTGTCATTAATTATTTAATTAAAATATTATTATTAATTAAATTATAATTAATTAAATTATTAATATTAATTAATTAAATTATTATCAATTAAAATATTATTATTAATTAAAATATAATTATTCATTAATTAAAATATTGTTATTAATTAATTAATTAAAATATAATTAATTAAAATATTGTTGCAATATAATTAATTAAAATATTATAATTAATTAATTAAAATATTATAATTAATTAATTACATTATAATTAATTAAAATAATTAATTAGTTATAATATAATTAATTGAAATTTAATTTATTCATTAATTAAAATACTCTAATTAATTAACTACAATATTTTAATTAATTAATGCATTGTAATTAATTAATTACATTATTTTTTACAAACCAACCACTATCAATAGTTATGGTAATCATTCATTCCTCTTAATCAACCATCATAATTATAATAATAATTATTCTCATTCTTCGTTATATTCATTCTCATCTCTACTTTCATTCTCTGGTACAAACCAAGCACCCAATTGGCCATTAGTACATTTGACAGGTACGGGAACGAGGAACCTTAAAAAAGTGTAGACGTCCCTTTTTTCCTTGTCTTCCTCTATTTGGTTCCGTACACAATCTCTTTGTAATATCTTCCCTGATGGTTCAAGGTTACACGATCTGATCAATTGGCGAGGAAAGAGGACCAATTAGTCAAGAATGCTCTTGGTAATCCCATCTACGCGCTCTTGAATAAAAGAAACAAAGGACTTTTTTAGGGTTCAATCACTTCAAGGAACATACTTCTCCAAGAACTGATAAAAAATATGAAGTTATATATTCTGGCACATCAACAAATCAAATGTCGTACTAATTTTTTTTAAATTAAAATATTTCATTAAAGCCTTAGACAAGTTAAAGGAAACCATCCTAGTACTATTTAAATTAAATACATACAATTTTAATCTAAAACTATATCACTCCGGCCTCCATCTTCTTTTAAGAGGATGGCTTAGATCTTGGCGTGGTGAGCAAACAGTACCTCCTTAGTCTAGCAAAAGATTCGATGTGCTATTGCATACGTATCAGATTGAATACTCTTGAAGATGTTTTGATTTCTTTCATTCCAAATTGAATAGATTGAGCAAATCAAGCAAAGGGTTAGACATTTCTTGTCTTTCCCAATTTTTCTGTATTGATCCTATACCCAAACTAAAATGTTTCCCAATGACAAGCAAGGTTCATATTGTGTAACATTATGGACCAAACTGTAGCTGAGTAGTTACAAGTAAATAGTAATAAATAGTTTGCAGATTTAAGCAGGGTGTTAGAAAGGACACAAATCTTATCATTCATTCCCTCTAATCTACCCTCAGTCTTTAATCTTCCTCTTGCTGCCAACCAAGTAACAAAGGAAGCTTTTGGCATTGGAGAGCCTTTCCACACAATATTGTACCACAGGTACAAAATTAAGGTCTTAGGCGAGAAGAATTAGAGTACTCTCCATTGCTGCTTAATGCCCAGCTGATTGTGTCTTTAATGGAGGAGTTAAGCTAATAGCTTGGAAAATAAAGCTGAAGTTTGTTTGTTCCTCTACTTGTGATAAGCTAAGCGTTTTGAACAATAACATCATAAACCTTTGAATCCAAAAGAAGTTTCCCTACGAGAGTTGTCATATCCTATAGTCTAATTATCAAACCAGAGTTAGGTGTTTTCTCCATTGCCTATTTGAATTGTGATAAAGGGATAGACTGTGGACCTATTTCTCAGCATTTGACCAAGAGTCCTCCTGCTTCTCCCCCGTATGCCAAGGTTGTGCTAATTCCCTGCTTCTTAAATGGTGTTTACCTGATTAGCCTCCAAGGCCTTAGAATATTTTGCTCCTTGGGATATGCTATAGTGTATTGCTTATTCAATACATTATACTCCATAAACCCAATCCATAAACCCCAAAGCAACATCCATCAAAATCACGGCTCTTTCCCTCACTTTCTCACCATCCCATGGTTCCCTCCGCCACCGCTCTCACCCTATCCTTTCCACCGCCTTACACCGCCAGACCACCCACCACCTCCCCTGCTTTCCTATTTTACCTCTCCTCCCTCAAATTTAACCCCATTCCATTCCAATTCCTACCCATCAAAGCTCCGACGAGACCATCATTCGTTCCCAAGGCCGACGACGGCGACGCTGACGGTGGCGGCCCCGACGACTACGACATGGATGACGAGGAGGTTGAGGAGCTCGACAACAAAAAGGACTACGACGTGGAGTACGACCCTTTAGCTGCCACAGGGGAGTCGGATGCTAATGGTGAGGAGGACATTGCAATGGTGGACAGCAAGAGTTTTGTTTCTACGCAGGGTTGGGAGTCTGAGAAAATAGTTGATTACAGGATTGATGAGGAAGAGTTTCATAAGATTAGCTTGTTGGATTGTGACTTCTTTATACGGAAGCCTCCGGACCCGGATAATGATGTTTATGACTTTAGGGAGGTTAGTAAGATTTAGTTGTTTGACGCAAATTCCTTGGACTTTTAGTTTGGGTGTTGGTTGTTGAGTTTGTAGATTTTATGGTCGTCCCTCGATTGGTTTGTTGGTTGCAGATGTATGTTACTCCACCGGATACTGATGTTTATGCCATCCCAACAGTGCTTGCCCCAATGCCACAAAAGGTACCTTTTTTTTCTAGCTGTTGTTACTGTTTTTGCAACATTTGTGGTCATCATGTATTGCAACACGATTATATGCTTCGGTATCTTTTCATTATGAATGCTTCTGGCATCTATAATGTCTGTGATTACATTTCCTTAAAGCAGTTGCTGAAGATACATTTCTAGCTGGAATGAAAATGTTTTAAAACTGTTTTGATGAAGTACTTTCTATACTTCGTGCCTGAAATCTGACCATATGGATAGTTTTGGTGTGGAATCCTCATCTCAGAAATAGACAGTGGGGTCTTAGGGGTTTATATATAACTATACAATGAACATATAATTACTGGTGACTGCTTCTTACCCTTAGAGATCATAAAAATATCTCAGTAGAAGTCTCGATGATACGCGAGATCTAGGAAATTCAAAAGTACACAGTCTTACCCCTAACTAGTAGGGAGACTGTTTCCTAACCTTTAAGAATCATCAACAGAGTAATTTCTTTGTAGTAGTAGCGAACATTATTAATAAGTGATTTTGTTACATGTCCTCTTCATTTCCTTTCACAATGCCTAAGTCTTCTTTCTTTTATGGACAAACAACAGTACATTCGATGTGCAAAGAGTGATTATGGATGGTACAATGTAACAGAACCACCAATTGATGCACCTCGTGATCCAATGTATAAATCTGAGAAGGAAGTCTCGAAGGTATGATTCGTTGGTAAACACATGTAGTGTCTAGATAACATATGGTGTTCATGGATAACATAAATTATCTTATTTACTACATACTGAAGTTTATACATAGAGTGAATTTAAACTTGTGTTTTGTTGCTTTTTTTCGTATCACTGGTAAACCTCTCATATCACTAGTAATTCAGCTGTGTAGCTAATGTTTGTTGTTGCAAGTAAACCTCTCATATCACTAGTAATTCAGCTGTGTAGCTAATGTTTGTTGTTGCAACACTATGTAAGGACATTTTGAATAGCCACCATAGACTTTGCTGTCCTTTTACCTTTTCAATTACATTGTGGGCAGATTTGGTCTTACTAATATAATAGTCGGCGAATTAAGAGGAGCAGAAAAGCTAGAGGCTTACTTATACTTCAATACTTCCTTTTTCCACCATGGCACCAATCATAACCTGAAAATTTTGGAGATATTTATAATGGATGGTCACAAGTCGTCTTCCAGAATGATTAGTCAAATTCTAGAAAAGATTTGTTTGGTGGTTGACGTTTGAAACAAAAACAGTTCTAGTAAATGGGATTATGCAATCATTTCTGCATTGGCATAGGGCTGCTTGCAGATTGCTATGCACATTAAGAGACCTATAATCTTTATAATTCTGCTTTACTGAAATTTTATTTTTATACAGCCACATCATTAGCTTAATTTTCTGCTATAGGTCTTTTTAACAAAGCATTTCAGGAACAGGAGGTTGCATGATCCGGAATTTGTACTGGACTTTGAGGAGATATATGTTATTGATTCTAAAACAAAGTCAATAACGAGAGCCAAAGTGCTGGTACGGAAAGTTATTTTTCTGTGGTTCATCCCTTTTATTTCCATTAGCTATATATTGCAGCAGTGTAGATAATTTTCAGTGTCACATGGATAAAACTTTAGATGATGTCCTCAAAAAGCCATATTGCATTATGTCCTTGTTTGGTAGTTAAAAGGTTGCATGCATTGTCATGTGAATCAAACTGTTTAACCTGCAGATATTCCATTTTTTAAATTTGACCTTATTGTTCTGTAAGTTTGATTTGAATGGAGACTAAACTGATCACTTGTAATTGCCTCCAAAAGTTTTATCAATGTACATTCAATGATTAAATCTGAAATATGGGTCTGCATCTCGAAAGACAAGAAAGAACAGACATCTTTTCACTTCGAAGAAAATTATCTAAGACGCAGGTTTTCCGTTAAACTTAAGGATCATGTCAATTCTAGCCGTAGTTTGTAATCTGCCCATGCGAGTTCTTGTCTTGACACCAATTTGCATTTGCGGGTTAATGGCAAATTGCGGGTTCCATTGAAAGTAATCTTGCAGTATTTATTCCAATATTCCTTATGCTGGTCTACATGTGTTGGAACTCTGCGCCAAGAAAGTAGAGCGTAGTAATTCATGAGGATTTCATTATGCTATTTCTGTAGATTGATTGGGTTGCTATTAACATTATAAAATTTGCAATTACTTCTTTCTGTATGAAATTTTGTTTTCGTAAAGGTCACAGTTTCTGGTGGAAGAAATAGGGATAGAAAGAGGGACCTACTTGTGATACGTGACAATGGAGCCTCCTTCAAAATAATTGACACGGTTGCTATCTCTGGAAATTGTTTACTTCTGTTAGATTATACATTAAGCATTTTATAATTTGTCTTGTGTTTCATGCTTTAAGGGTAAAAGAGAATATCCAGACGTTGTACTACAGAGAGAAGAGTGGGCCAAGAGTAGACAAGAGATGGAGAAACATCTCAGCAAGCTCCGTGACTTTGGCATTTCAAATTGGTTCTAAGCAATCTGGGCCATCGTAGGTAGAACTTGATAGTGCTATGTGCAATAAACTGCAGCTTCGTCAAAACAGCTTGAAGGTACCCCATAAGCTTGAATTGTAACCATGATCTTTAATTAACCACATCTTTTAGGTACAGTGCATCTGCAGGGGTCGGGAAAGTTCGTAAAAGGCTAATTTATATGTTGTGTGCTTTCTCCATTAACTTGTGCCTTGTTTTCGTATCAAGTAAAATGCTTAGTTATCAAGTCAAGTAAATTGGTTTGAAGAATAACATTTTTAATGATATAAAATGGGGTTGATTGATGTCATGCGTGTTCATCCATGTAGCATTTTTAATGATATTAACTGGGGTTGATTGATGATTTGCTTGATCAGCCTACCTTATAAGAATCTTTTTTTTTTTTTTCTCTTTTCTGACAAGGGTTCCAAAGGTCAAAAGTCTACCTACCACCCAAAGTGGGGATCAATACTCGAACCGTAAGGGCAATTACCTAGAAGTCGTGTATTGACCGCTTCTTTTATGTAACGGGAGGTCTGCTATCAAACAAATTGGTCGTCGTGTATGCGAGTTGAAGTCTTCGCAAGACTGCAACTAACGCGTTAAGCGCAGTCCTTGAACTCTTGGCGAGACCACGACCAAAGGCAGATTGATTATGTAATGTAAAAAACATATTTGTTTGAAGTTTGACTAAAGGTGCAAACTATTCGTTTGGTTCGAGTAGGTTAAGTGCCAATGATAAAAGTCTGAATTTTAACAAGTTTATTATCAGTCAGGTTTGAATTTTAAAAATTTTGACTTTAAAAAGAGCTAGTCAAATATAATATTTATAAATAATTTATAATTACTTTAATATATAATTATCGTCTAATAATTACTCTAAATTAATTATCATTCATATCAAAATAACAAATTTTATATCTATTTACTTCATTTAATTTTGTTTTGAACTATGATTTCTATTTTGGTGCTGTTGTAATAAATTATATTCTAATTTAAAATAATTTTATAAATTCTTTTATTGATAAATAATTAAATACGTTATTTTTATAAAATTGCTAAAAGTTAAAAAGATTTGAGCTTACGACCTAAATTCAAATTAAAATCCTTTATATATGTTGATTATAAAGATCACATGTCACAATTGATTTTGAAATTGATTGGAGGTATGAATACACTTAAAATTTTATATACATTTAAATAGAATTTTAAATTTTGATGTTATAAATTCACCCTTAATATTAATATATATTTAAAATAATTTTATAGGAAAATTTTATTAATGATGCGATAATTAATGTATGATTTGAATTTATCTTAATTTAATGACTAATCATAGTTATTTTGATTGATAGGAATGCCAAAGTTATAGACATATTCTCTCTTGAACAATACATTCCTTATCTTTAAATAGAATTGATTAAAATCTCTTTCTAATCATATTAACTCGCTTTTGTGAATTCCTATAATAGATTTAAACTTAACATAGAAAGAATATGTAGCTCTCTTTTGAGTAACTCATTCAACTCACATCATTAATATTGTGATTTGAATATACTTATCATCTCTTGATCTTAATTTATGAATTTGATTATTGAATCTTTAACTCTTGTTCCTTTGATTTAACATGATATATAAACATGAGTAATTCTTTAAAAAAACTAAAATCTTTCATTAAAACTAAGCATTCGATTCAAGGCAAGAGATAAGAATGAGCTCATAGTTCTTGAATCTTAATTCTCTACTATTGATTTTGATGGAATCTTGCTTTTCTCAAAGATTGTTTCTCTTTGATGTGCTCTTAAGTCTACTTAACCTTAGGTTGATCTGAAAGATCGCCATACGCAGCGGAAATTTAAAATTGTAACCATATGCTATCTATTGCGTTTAACAACATACTGATAATAAGAAATAGGCAAAAATAAATATCTGAAATATGACGATTAATTGATATAGAATTTCGAAAACACGAAGCCTCTATGTGCTCTACACCAAGAAATATATCTCACTTTCAACATTTGATATGATTATGGTAAAATTTTGGAGAACCCTTTCTTCAAGAATAGAGAAAACAATTTTTCTCTTTATTCTCTTGTTTATTTTCAGACACTAAAATCAAAGACTCTTATCTTTGATTTTATTCATGTACAATTTCGAAAAACAGTGGTGGAATATAATAGAGCTTCTCTTCATTGTTCTTCACGGACACTTTTCAAAAAACAAATGAAAAATATAATAAAAAATCTCTTCTCTTTGATATCCATGCACGTTATCTCTACTGTTTTTATTAAACACACTCTTTCTTGTTGGTTTTTGTAGTAACGTTCACCAAAACAAAACCGAAAACCTCTTCTAGTTTTCACTTTTGGTTTTTTTCAATGTTTTAAAAATCGGACCATACATCGAATCGGTCGAAAGAAAAGTTTAAGGTTTAAAGGTTCAATCGGTAGTAAACCGCTATCAAACCGGAATATAATAAATAAGATGAAAATTTTATAAGAGTAATTAAAAATAATATATTTTATTGAAATGAAAAATATACCAATGTTTATTATTATATAATAAACTAAAAATAAATAAATATGAGTCCAATATAAAACTTTAAATAACAATAAAAATCAAAATTATATTTCTGAAAGAGGTTGCATCTCATCATCGTCAAAAGCTCCAAATTCTCTAATGCTATTTAAAGTTTCGTAAACTACGCTTTCATCCAAAGTATTTACATCCACTTCTTCTACTGCATTAAAATAAATTACAAATTAGTAACGTATGAAATTATTCTTAATTGTAAACTTGTAATATAATATAATTTTAACTTTAATATAATCAAAATAAGATATGAACTGACCATCAGTAGATGTTCTTAATTCATTTGTTGTGACGAATGCATTTTCTTCATAAATGGTCCTTTCAAGTTCATTATAATCAAGATCAGGCGATGGTTCTTTTTCTTCGATTCAAAAATTAGTATGTTCAATACAATCAATATCAATTGGATCATATGTTCTCTTCTTATTAAGCGCTCTGAACACATAATAGAGCAATTATAAAGTCAACAACAAAAATTAAATTATTGAAATAAAAACAAAAATATAAAATACATGTTCTTCATTCGTAGATTATAAGTAACGTAAACAAGGTCATTATAATTAGGTCATCAAGAATGGTTATTTAGATTTCTTTTATCTTCCGAATTGGTGTACTTTCGATTCTTTTATGTGGATTCAGTTGCTGCATATATGATTATTTTTTCGGTGCTCTTGATTTTATGTATATATACGGTGATAGTCTCATGGTTTTGAGCTCTTGATTTTCGTATATGTATTGGGTGATAATCCTTGATTTGCAAGATAAAAGATAACATTCATATTGTTTTAGATTCAATTTTGTCCGTTGAATAATAACCAGGATGAAATTTTGCCCATCGGATAAAGATTGGAGTTTTACCCATCAAACAAAGAATCGATTTTTGCCCATTGGATAAAGAAACGAATTTTGCCCATTGGATAAAAGATTATAATTTTACCCATGAATGTTATTAGATTTGCAAAAGGTTGCGTCTTTATTCAATAGCCCATAAAGTTGTTTCTGTAAACCAGTGGATAAAGTTGTTTCTGTAACAGCGAAGCCTCTTCTGTTGAAGAAAGAAACTAAGGTATACCCAAATGAGAAAGCATGAAGGAGAACACATTCATACTATGGAGTAGAAGCTTTACTAGTCTCCATGAACGGACCAGCACCTACAAGCTTAAAGAAGAGAACAGAACCCGGAAAGAAGACAAAGAAAGAGACAGAACAACCATAAGAGAGGGAGGGAGAGAAACAGTGTCTTTAGTACGAAAGACGAACAAATGAAGAGAAAACGAGAAGAAGGAAAGAACATCTAAAGCTATAAATGGTCAGAGAAACTAATTCTGTTTACATGTTTGTCTCACGACCATTTATGCGGGCTTTGTGTTTCTCTTTCATTCATAGGTCCATGAAAGACGTCGGTAAGGTGGACTGCAGTTCTGACAAGTGTTGAAGGCTCCACAGTCCACAACGACTTCTCTCGAGGCTTTAAAGGGCCTGTTCTAGTTAATCGTTTAAAAATCCCGAAAGATGAAAGATGACGGCTAGATCTGGGGAAGATGAAAAAAAATATAGTTGATTTTGGTGCGATGGAGGCATCTAAGATGAGAGAAGAGAGAAAAGAGAATCGGGCTATGAAGGTGTTCTGAGTAGAGAGAGGAGAGGAGTGAAGACGATAAGGTTTAGCCTTTTAGGTTGTAACTTGTAATCTGGTTATCAAATAACCAGTTCCTAAGAAAATCGACCGGTTCTCTGATAAACCGGCCGATTTTGATATTCAAGGGTTATTTATTAAAACCAAACCGGACAACTGGCCGGTTTAGACAAATTTTGGTCGGACCGCCCGGTCCGGTCCGGTTTTAATAACCTTGATTTTTTTTATACACAATACTCAACGATCATGTGCATAAAGGTAACGTCATTTGTAACCATTACAATGTTTATTGTTTTGGTTAATGATAAAATAGAACTATTTTATTCTATTATTATTTCTAAAATGAAATAAAACAAAAAACTATTTTATTTTATTCATTTATTTTTATACAAGATAATTTTCAATATTATTTATATTTTCTGTGCTAGCAAAAAATATAATAATATGTCATATATATTATTTAATAAATTATCTCATAATAAACTAAATAGTCATAAAACAAGAAATATTACACTCGTAAGTGTGTGACCACATAGGTTTATCATTAAATCGGTAGTAATTAATCAAATTAATTACTAATCGAGGTTGACGTCTAGCAACACTCCTCAATGACCGGATAGTGTGAAGTAACAACTTTATAAAGATAGAACCTGGTTAAGGATAATGTATAATTATCTTCCATCATTACAACTCCAGATTATCCTAAGGTATGGTTTAACTGTCAAACCTTATTAGATAACCAACTATGTTACATGTTGATCATTAATGATTGGTGAATGACTTAGAAAACTCCTTTCCTTACTCATTCAATTGCTCTGGCCAAGGTCTTGAAACAATCATTAAGATCAATGACAACATAGAATTCAAACTCATTACCTAGAGTTGATGGATCCCATCTTGACTTACCACTAATCAGATAGGTACTTAATTATATTCAATGATCATTTAACTAGCATTTTTACACACTAGGTGTCCGACATCAAAATATAATAAGTGGCCTATTGATTACCATGATGATCTCAGGTCAAAGAAAAAAATATACACTTAAATCCTTATGAGAATATCTCACTTGACAGTTCATAGGTAATATTAACCATTGGGAATTCTCAGTTTGGTCAATTCAATGATCATATCTCCATATGCATCATCTATATATGTAACTTAGTAAATGAGATCTACTAATATCTATCCAATAGATACTATTACATATATATTAATCTAACCGGATCATTAAAGTCCTTATTTGATGATCCTATGATCAAGAACATTTTATATTAAATTTTAAAGACTTGACTCTCAATATCATAATCTCCATTATGATGGCAAGTATACAAATTTAATCAAGGACTTATCATATTATAATAAAAACAATAAACATAATATGATAAAATATTTGTCATGTTATTAAACAAATTTAATAATTACAAAACTACATTGTTCAATCTATCACATAACGATTGGGTCATGAGCATAATTCCAACATGATCTCTACTCCTCCTAAATGTCTCTCTTTTTTATTCTTCTCTTTTTCTGTCTTTTATTTTACAAAGTCATAGGTTTTATGCTAAATACAAGAATAACATTGGTTCATATAAGTCACGTATTTCCTTATATGCTACCAAGAACCTTAATTTTTGTAAACATTAGGCTAGCAACATGGTACCATATTGAATCTGTACTGGGTTTGTTCCCATTCTATTTTGTGTATGAGACTCTTCACTTGTAACATGGGCTAGACATGATACCGTGCATGTGTCATGTTAGAGAAAATTGAGACATACACAAGTTGTGTCCTTCTTGTATGCAATCTATCAAAGAAGTTGAGAGCATCCATTTCAAACACAGGGAGGACACAGAGGTATGTTTATACGTGTTCCTCTATACACCAAACTATTGAAGAAATAGAATGTACCCTTTTCCTATATGGGTTGAACATAGTATCATATAGGTGTCGTGTTAGTGAACATATGGTTGTATTCAATCTATGTTCCTCTAAAATACTCTTAAACTCCTCCAACTTCGCTCCATTTGACCCAAATCCATTTCTTCTTTTTTGGAAAGTTAAAATAAGGCCTATAAGTAAAATATAAACTAAAGTAAGTACCAAATCTTGTATAATTATTAAACTCATGCTAAAACAAAACCTATTTTAGCATATATCAATAACCAAACAAATCAATTTTATTACTATTAAATTAAAAGTGAAGCAACTCGGGAAAGTATTTAAACAAATTAAAGATAAAAGATTATTTGTTATACATTCAACCGTAAACTTCTTAGAATTGTTAGGCACTTATATACTTACATTAAAACATAAATTAATTCAATTTAGTTCATAATTCTTTAAAATTTAACTCAATTTATAAAATTCAATTTAATGTATAAAATAAACATATGCTTTAACCTTTCAAACATTTTCATACCCCTTGTTTAAAGAAAACACTAACCTTAAATACATAAGAGCATTTAGACTTTTTTTTTGAAATGTTACCTAGCTTTTTAACATGAAAGCAAACACTTTGTCGTGAATACTCTCGATTACTCAACTAAGTCACTATTTTAAATGTCTATTAATATCACCCTTTAGCATTAATCTTTTTACTTGATTCGAAGCCAATGGAGTGATTTTATTATATGCTTACTTATTCACACACTTTTCTTTTTTTCACTTTTTTATGTGGGATAATGAAAATCCTATAAAATTTATATTTAACTAGATATATGTATAGATTATACATAAAGTATCATAATGTAAATTTACGTATCTATTCTTGAAATTAATAAACCAATCTGAAATCAACTTAACCATCAAAACTCATAACTATTTGCTTAAACAAATTAAATCACAGTAACAATCGAACTTATAATAAATCATTTTGATCAACATCTTTTCAAAATAATTTCTCAAATTGTTCATCATTAAGCTAATTATAACAAAATTGATAAGCATGATTGTTAAGTCCCTTCTCCAATACTTAACTTGTTATTATCCTCAATGTACAAAATATGCAAGAATAATGAAAAATAATAAAAACATTTGAAAGAAGGTGACGATAACTGGTGTTCCTCTAATAATGTAAGATTATTGGTCTTGTCCAGAATCATTCATATCAATTTAATGCTAATGAAATCTTCCCGACTTAACACCTTAAGGTAATGTTGCCTTTGTAGTTTGTAAAAGTCATCAAGTTACATCTCAAGGAACAACACTAAAGTTGTAAGTGTAAAATTACTAAGAGCTACACATGCAACAAGAATTAAACACTAAACAAAACATTCTAAAAACTAAAAACTAAAATCTAAAATCACTGAACATTTTAGCTGACCTTTTCCTCAAGCCCTTTAGTCAACTTAAATCTGTAATCAAGGGCTTCTTTCCACTCATCTTCCCAAACAATGGTTCATTAGCCTAAAAATATGTTACATACTATGATATAGTAAGGATACATGATGCCAAATTATTATCACCAAGTACATCCATCAAGTACCTTTTTATTACAAACTATCAATATATTAAGGAATAATAAAATCACTTAGACCTTTTATTTATATTGGTAGTTTGTTGAAGGGGAAGTAGCAGCCCATTGTACTTAAGTTGACTGCTGATAATTCCTTAACAACCTGCTCTTTTAGCTCCTCTTTCTCTTCCTCTTTTTCTTTTTAAATAGTAGCCTTGTCTTCCTCTTCTTTCTCTTCTTCTTCAACCTTTAGCTTCGTTGCTTATACTTACTCCCTTATATTTGGCTTCGTGTCACCAAATAAATAAACTTATTGTCCTTTAGAGATAAGCTTAATAAGTTTGTTTAATTGGACATTTTATATTATGGGTAGGGGCCAGAAGCTCTTATATTCTTTAGTTTCGGCCTTGGTTATAGTAATGAATTTCATAAAGACCTTGCCATTCTTTTATCCTTTTTACGTTTTTATTGTTATTGAAATCCAGTTAGAGTTTGATTGTTTTATGCAAAGTTAGGATAGTTACCCCACCATAGATTATAAGTGTCGTAATATGGTATGTTTTCAGGCTAGCTCCTTATGAAATTTGGATACTCATATGACTGTCACATATTGTAAAGCACTTGACATTTGTGATTGGGATGATTACCACCATAAATGTTACAACACATCACCGCTATCAACTGAGCTTCTAAAATAAATATTACTATACCTATCATTCTAAGCATCCAGTGTCATCATAAGCAATGATATACAATAATCCCCTAGAGAATAATGTCCTCTTCATCCTTCCATTATATTTGTAGTTATAGCAATAGTTACCTAAATCCTAAAACTTAACCACAAACATAAGATTAAGAAAGAGAATTATAAAATAAATAAGTAAATACAAAAAATTCTTAGGTTGGTAAAAATAAGACAAGAGCACAAATAAACGAAAAATTACTAGATTAATAAAAATAAAGCTTTCCCAATATTATAGTACTTGACAACGATACCGAAAATTTATTTATATTTTAACCACAAGCATATGACATAGTCGTAACTAGCACTAATGAGTACAAATTGATCTCGCAGGGACTGTAACTACTAATAATGTTTGTCTTTCAATTAGCTAATCTAAATGAGTGATTAAACTGGAAAAGAAAACCCATGCTGAACAATAAACGAGAGTTATAAACCAAAATTATATATCAGAATAACAATTAGTAGATATATAAGATTTAGATGTAGAATTCCTTAAAATTTTACTATGTTTGAATTTATGTTAATTAAATGATTAGTTCTATTTAATTAGATCGATAAGAATTTTAAGTTACAACCATATTCTCTTGAGCAATACAATTCCTATCTTTAAGTAAAATTGATAAAAAATCTCTTTCTAGTCAAAATAACCTAAAAACATTTTGACTCACTTTATGAATTTCTAAGATAGGTTTCACCCTAATTAAGAAAGATTATGATTGAAGGTATGAATACATGCTTACTATTTTTATATAAATTTAAATAGAATTTTCAAATTTTGATGTCATAAATTTGTCTTAAATATTAATATATATATTTAAAATAGTTTTATAGGAATTTTTTAATGATGTAATAGTTAATGTATGGTAAAATAAATAATTCTTTAAAACTTTTACTATGCTTAACTTTATCTTGTTTTAACATAATTTAATCAATAGATAGATAATAATAACAATCAATAGTTAAATAAGACTTAGATGTAGAATCTCTCTAAATTTTACTACGTTGAATTTATCTTGATTCAGTGACTAATCGTAGTTATTTGGACTAATAGGAATTGCTAAGTTATAACTATATTCTCTCTTAAGCAATATAGCCTTTGTCCTTAAGTAGAGTCAATTAAAAACTCTTTATAATCATAATACCCTAAAAACACTTTAAATCGTTTTATGAATTTCCATTATAGATTTCACTTTAACTTGGAAAGAATATGTAACTCTCTCTTGAGCAACCTATTCAACCCTCATTATTATGTTATAATCTAAGCATATATATCATATATTGATCTTAATTTATGAATTTGATTGTTGGATCTTCAACCTCTTTCCTTCAATTCAACATAATAATAGTTCTTAGATAAAGTCTTTCATTAAAACAAAGCAATCAATTCAAAACATAAAGTCTATGGCCATCAATATAAATCTACATGCCAATTTAATTCATAATAAAATAAAGGAAATTCATAAAGAACGTTAAAGAAACAAGAGATAAGAATGAGATTATAGTTTTTGAATCTTGATGCTTCTTGATTGATCTTAAAGAAATCTTGCTTTTCTCAAAGATTGTTTCTCCTTGATGTGCTCTTAAGCCTCCTTAGCCTTGGGATTGATCTCTAGTCCTCCCAAACGTCTCTCCTTTTATTCTTCTCTTTTTCCTCCTTTTTATTTCACAAAATGTTGGGTTTTGTATCAAATACGAGACCATATAGGTTCATGTAGGTCCTATATTTCCTGATATGCCACCAAAACCTTAATTTTTGTAAACTTTAACATTAATATAGGCCAACAACATGGTGCCATGTTAAGTTGCTTCTTCGACGTCGTCTTTGTCCTCCTGCTGCAGGCGCGGTGTCGTTGCGCTTATGTTGTATTGTCTTGTGGGTACGATGTCGTTGTGGGCCTGTGCTTCTCCTTGGTTTGCTTCGACGTCGTCCTGGATTTGCTCCTCGGTGCCGTTCTGCCAACCCCTTCTCTGACTATCCGGTGTCGTCTGGTTGCCATGGTACGCTGCCGTTGCACAGGTCCTCTCTTGATGCCTGATCCGCTGCCGTTTCTCTGCGCCTCGGGCTTGCTATTCCACAGTGCTGCATTCTGTAATGCCTAGCTCTCTTCAGCCGACGTCGTTCCCATATCTGTTAGTATGGCTTTTAGATGGGCTCCGTGTATCCCACCCTAGCCTCACCAGTCCCTCCCTGCGGGCTGGTTCTCCTGGGTCTTGGTCCTTTTCCTGTTTGTATTCATCTTTAGGCCTCCTTTTGTTCCCCTGTGGGCCTGTGTCTTGGGCTATCAGCCCTTTTGTTAGCTGCTCAGGGTATGCCTCGATTGCTTCTGTACATTTTTTTTTCATATGCAATACACATTTATTTACCAAAAAAAAAAGTCTATATTGAGTTTCTCACTATTTGTTTCATATTTGAGACTCTTCATTTATAACGTGGGTTTGACATGATATTATGTAGGTGTTGTACTACAAAATATCAAGCCATGTCCAAGTTGTGCCCTTTATGAATCCAATTCGTCAAAATAGCTAACAGTCTGTTTGGTTAGCGTCTTCAAGATGCAGAGACGGATGAGACGGAACAGAACAAGAATTGAAGATAGTGAGATGTTTGGTTGCAGTGGACAGAACAGAGAAAATTATCTTTGTCCTGAGGACAAAAATGTGTTTGGTTGTAGGGGACAGAACAAAAAATAGTGTTAATGACAGAAATGCCCCTATAGTATAATATGAAGAGTAGATGTAATTCATTGATCATTTTATAATTGTATCAATATTTATTTTACAATATTTAATTATGTTATTATTAACTTGTAACTCTAATAAAATTTCAGTTGTGTGATTATTGCTAATAATAATAATAATAATAATAATAATAATAATAATAATTAAAAATTTTGTACCTATTATGACTAGTATTTGTTATTGTTTTTATTTTTAGTATGATATTTGTTATACAAATTTAATTATGTTATTATTATTATTATTATTATTATTATTATTATTATTATTATTATTATTATTATTATTATTATTATTGTTGTTATTAGTAGTAAGATTTATTATAAATTTTGTAATAACAATAAAATAAATATTATTAGTATTATTAATTATTGTCATTGCTTTTTTTCAATTATTATATGGTATTTTGTACTTATTAGTATTATTATTGTAAGTATTATTATTATGATTATAAATATTATACATAATTAATTATCTTCTTCTTCTCCTTCTCCTCCTCCTCCTCCTCCTTCTTCTTCCTATTGTTATTATTATTATTATTTTCATTGTCATCATCATAATTATTATAATAATAATAATTACTATTATTATTAGTTTTTCCTATTGTTTAATAATTATACAAAATTAATTATCTTCTTATTATTATTATGATTATTATTATAAACATTAGTTAGGATAAAATAATTTAATAAAACATCTAAGCATTAATAAAATTAATAACATAATAGGTTCAAATAGCTTCGACAACATAGAAATTCTAATACATAATAATTGAAAAAAACTTCTAAGCATTCATTGCTTTAATTACATTGAAGCCTTAAAATTTATCGAGAATGTCCTTAATAATAATTCCCAAAATGACCCAAGAGCAATTAGTAAAAATGCTTGACTCCATGCCATTTTTTGGTTCAATGTTGCAACTGCAATTGGTTCTTCAGATGTTGGTAGTGAAAATTGAAGCGGGATTGGTGAGGGTTCATTGGCGGGAGGAAGAATTTCCATGTTTGGACGACTGCTCCTATTTTGATCCATAGCATAAGCAGCTTTTGCTTCAGCCAAGGTCCGAAAGCCCTTAAATCTAGCATTTGGAAAGCCCGTAGTTACCAATTTGACGTCATCCCAATTTGTGAAAATTCCTACTTGATGTCCAACGAAGACAACATAGAAGTTGTACCTGCCCATATTATTGTTGTACCTGCAAATAAATCATATCATAACCATTCATAAACGTACAAAAAATTTAAACATTAAATAAATTTAAACCCAACCATTCATCGTTGATAAAAATGTGTACAAACACATTCCAAAATATATCATCGCATTAGTCAACATCACATGGTACTAGCACAAATCAGTTAAGTTCGACGCATAGTTACCATCATACATGTGCATAAAATAGTTGAGATAAACATAGAAATTTCAAACTTCAATAATAAAGTCAATGATCCCTATCTAACAGGCTCCGCACATAAGCCTGTTTTTGGGCTGCATTTACACCCTAGAAAAGATTGTCTGCATGAGGATTCCTTGAGAAGATGTGGAGAGCCCTAACAACCTCTTCGGTGGAGAAACCCAATCTCCCAAGCTCGTCACCTAACCGGGGAATTTGTGGCCCCATGCTAATAGCATCTGCAATGATCTGTGCACTCCTAATACTGTAGTCAGCTGCACGGGCAAATGTGGTAGCAAGGCTTTCTAACACTTCACTGTCCCTGATCTTCCTTTTGGCTCTACTTTGTTGGTTCTCGTTTGTGTTGGAAGGCGACAGAACCAATTGCATGAACAAAAGCAGTTGCAATGGGTGTATCCACTGGAACTGGTTCAGACAATGGCTCAGCATGAGGTGGTGAAGCTGCTGGTGCAACCCCTTCATTTTCATCAGTCGCAAAATGAGCAGCTGCATCCCCAGGGTCAATTGCAGCTAAACCTGTGGCTCTGTCTTTCCCAAAGACATACTCAAGTCTTGGGTACATTGGGAACGGCTTGCCAGGGGTATAGTACCTATTAGGGTGTTTCTGGAAAAAATTCAAGCATTTGTTTAGCATGATAGACAATGTCTAATACATTAACATGCGTGTATAAACAACCTACCCTCATCCATTCGTCAAGCACTTGCTTGCTGTCTACCTCGACACATTGTTTGCTTTCATTCCACCTAAAGCCACTGCATTTCAACTTGTCATATGTTGTCTGATATTTTTCCTTTAGCCTCTTATGTTTATTTTGTATATGCCTCTTCTCAATTCCACACCCAGGAAACTTCTCAACCATCAGTCTAGCAAGCAATTGGAAAGTCCCAGGCTTAAATTGTCCATTATCGATTTTATGTCCAGCAATAACTGCGTCCTCCAAGAAGGTAACAAATGCGTCTGTCTCTTCATCTATCCAAACCCGTGACATTGCACCTAAACCATGCAATGTCAAACCATTCCAAACCATTTCCATCAATGAGTAAGTAACATGTTATTTGAAACTTGTTTGAATATGATGAAGACAATATGGAATTAAACAAAACATGTAACTAAGGATAAAGAAAACAAAGGAAGAACAATTTGATGGTGTGTGCGCAAATACAGTTACAATTGAGAGTCAACATTATAAAGAGAAATTCAATCAATGCCTTAAATCAGTTACAATGAAAGCCAACCAAATTTAATTGCTCAATTCAATACAAACTGTTATTAAGTAAATTAAAGTCGACATTTTAATGGTTTCTTCTCCATTCATCATACATGTTGTTAGCTAATTCCGCTCTCCATTGACTTCATTCATTACTTGTCTCAACACGATCAAAAACTTCAGGTAACGGTGCATCTTCCCCAATTGGCATATCCTCAGGTTCCATGTTAGTAAGCTCTGCTGGATCAAAACTCATATGCAATCTAATGAAATTGTGCAGAAGGCAGCATGCAAGAATGATGTGCACATGAGTGGATGCTGGATAGAAAGATGGATTTCTTAGGATTTTCCATCTTTTCTTCAATAAACCAAATGCACATTCGATTACATTTCTGGCAGACAAGTGTCTCTTATTAAAGAGCTCTTCTGGATTCCTAGGTGCCCTCCCATCTCTTGCTCACTCTTGAATATGGTATCTTGTGCCTCTAAAAGGTGCAAGAAAACCAGGGCCATTGGTATAGCCAGCATCTACTAAATAGTAATTTCCTATAAGCAAATGACACTATTACTATTGTATATGTAATCATACGGTAAAAAACAAATTACAAACTTCTAACAATTCATTTCTTACATACCCCTGAGAACTTGCAGTCCATTAGGCCTACTAACAGCATCATGCAGAACCCTGGAATCCGCTGCTGAACCCTCCCATCCTGCAAGAACATAAACAAAGTTTAAGTTCTAGTCACACACTCCTAAAACATTAGTGCATATTTTCCCTTTCCTACCTCGATATCTGGGCTTGTCTGCATGGGGAACTATTATGTCTAAATAGGTCCCATTGAGAGCACCAAGGCAACCCTTTGTTTAAAATTCCAAGCAAAAAAAAGTTCTGGTTAACTAATTTAATCAAGCTAAATTAGAAAATGTATTGTCGCTAAATAAATTTACTAACCTTAAACCATTTCCATCTAGTGTCTGTGCAATCCTTAGGAATGGGTATGGGCTTGACCAACAACAGATGTTGAAGCTTGATTACAGCCTTCAACACACTATGGAAGACCCTACTTATTGTCTCTCCTAACCTTATAAACCGAACTTGTAATACTCTATTAGATTCATTTTGTGCTAATATTCTAAGGAATATTAAAACTTTTTCTTCAATGGGCACATGACCCGTATTTGTCAACCCACCATTGACCTGAAGAATCTCACATAACAATGTAAATGCATTACTGTCCATCCTTATATCCCACTGGGTATTCCTATCTCCCTTATGCAAAATCCTATCTATATTGGCTGCCCTATTTGGTACTGTCAATGCCCTATTTCCTCTCGCATTTTCACTTCTACGTCGTTTTTTGGTGTATATATACAAGCATATGAACATGACCATTCTCATCAGATCCAGTTGCCCTTTCAAAATCTCAAACAAAGCCAGACACTTAATTATATGATCATGATCCATTGACTCCAAATTTGTAAACAAAACTGTCTGCAATCAGAAAACAATATAATGATCATAAACTACATTTGTACATATGTATATAATAGTAAGATGTGTAACAAAGAAATAGAAGAAATGCAATGATTTCGTTGTATACTTGTTTTCCTATGCATATATAATTGGCGTATTGTATTTTTATTGTCATATCCATTATATTGTTATATACTTGTTTCCTATGCAAACATAATTGGCATTTTGTATTTTGGTTGGCATATCCATTATATTGTTGTATACTTGTTTTCCTATGCATATATAATTGGCATATTGTATTTTTATTGTCATATCCATTATATTGTTCTATACTTGTTTTCCTATGCATACATAATTGGCATTTTGTATTTTGGTTGGCATATCCATTATATTGTTGTATACTTGTTTTCCTATGCATATATAATTGGCATATTGTATTTTTATTATCATATCCATTATATTGTTCTATACTTGTTTTCCTATGCATACATAATTGGCATTTTGTATTTTGGTGGCATATCCATTATATTGTTGTATACTTGTTTTCCTATGCATATATAATTGGCATATTGTATTTTATTGTCATTTCCATTATATTGTTCTATACCTATTTTCCTATGCATACATAATTGGCATTTTGTATTTTGGTTGGCATATCCATTATATTGTTCTATACTTGTTTTCCTATGCATATATAATTGGCATATTGTATTTTTATTGTCATATCCATTATATTGTTCTATACTTTTTTTCCTATGCGTACATAATTAGCATATGGTATTTTTATTTTCATATCCATTATATTGGTCTATACTTCTTTTCCTATGCATACATATGGTATTTAACTATGTCATCAGCTTTGTTATTCTGTCAGTATTAACAGCTCCTAACTGAATAATTTGTAAACTAAATTATTCAAGTTTTGAATTTGATCTGTTATTTTCTTTCACTTGCTTGCAATGTCATTTATCATCATACCACACCAATGCATGTTCATTTATTTAGAACCCCAGACAGTTCATTGCTTGGTGTTTGCTATTTGTTGGCGAATTTAGATCCTCTGTTTTTAAAAGCTAGAGGTCCCCAACTAACCTAAGAACACGTTGATTGAAACCAATTCATCACCTACCTATTGTCCTCATCAAAACCAACCATTCCCTAATGTTAGTAAGCTTACAACCATCACTCATTATCAGAAACTTGACAAATACCCTGAAAGTTGCACTGATTAGGTCTTTAAAGGCATTAGTCATACAACTATATGATTGTTTGATTGATACTACCTTGGATCTTTTAAGAATACTTCCATTTCATAAAATTTTCTCTATAGTTTGGTGCTTCCAACTATCTAAGAAGTGACAAAGTTGTTAAGTCAAACCAGACTTCACGTATTAAATAATTTTGATGACAAACAAAGAGAAATATACAAATGAAAAGTAGATGGACGCATGAGAAGTAAAAAACAACTGAAGGAGAAAATCAATCAAGTAAGAATCAGTGAAGCCAAAAGCGCATTTAAAGCTTTACAAGAGAAAAGCGATTTAAAGCTTTACAAGAGAAAAGGCATTTAAAGCTTTACAAGAGAAAAGCGGCCGATACAAAATATCGACGGAAGAAAGAAACATCGATTTGAGTTAGTTACGAGTCAAACTGAATAACTGCTTTTTTCAAGATTCAAGCAGATATTCAAGAAACAAATGAAGAACCCGACTATAAATAAGAGTCGAGATTGAAGAAGATACAACTTCATGAAACCTTGAATATTCAACTTTTGATTTTCGATTATCCGAGAGAAAATTGTGAACGATATTTCGAGTAAACAGTGTTAAGAGCATTTCTATTGTAACAAGCTCTTTACTATTCTTTCAATTAAAAAGTGTTACAGATAGCCTGAAGAGGCTAAGAGTAAAAGAATACTTGCTGTAAAGAGACCTAGAGAGGCTCAGTCGAAAGAATACTTGTAAACAGTTCAGAAATAGTGAAATCTCAGAAGGATATCTAAGGACTGGACGTAGCCCACGGTTTAGGGTGAACCAGATAAATTGCTGTGTTTTTTCTTTCTACTCATATTACTTAGATCGTAGTTTTCAAAATTAACAAAGTTTTTTTTCAAACTAGTTACTTAATTGATTTACGATAAGTTTTGAAAGAACAAGTAATTTCTAAAGGATTAACGAAAAGTTTATCACAATTCAACCCCCCTTCTTGTATCTTGATCATATTATTGTTCAATATATTAACGTGTGATTCACTTCAATTGGTATCAGAGCCTGGTGTTCAAGAATCACTTTAATAAAGTGTGAATTAAAGAAAATGGTGGAATCACATGTATATTGCCGAAGGAGCTTCAGTCACTAGACCTCCAACATTCAATGGTGAAGACTACCACTATTGGAAGGACCAGATGAGATTGTTTATCGAATCTACTCACATTGACCTTTGGGACATCATCGAGAACGGACCATACACACGAAGATGATGATAAAATCCAATTCCACGAGAAAGATGGACAATGAAAGCGAAAGCAAGATTTCAACTAAACTCCAAGGCTAAATTTTTCTTGAGTTGTGCATTGAAAGCGTAAGCGAGTATGACAAAGTTCATGGATGCGACATCGCCAAAGAAATGTGGGATACATTATCAATTGCGCATGAAGGAACAAATCAAGTCAAGGAGTCCAAGATAAGCATTCGGTGCATCGATGCGAGTTGTTCAAAATGAAAGAAGAAGAGACCATTGATCAAATGTTTGGAAGATTTCAAACAATTGTTAATGGGCTAAAAGCTCTTGGAAGAACGTACAACAATCAAGACCATGTTCGAAAGATTTTGAGGAGTCTGCCAAAAAGATGGAGACCCAAAGTAATTGCTGTACAAGAAGCCAAAGACTTAAGCGTACTAAAGCTTGATGAATTGCTTGGATCATTGAAGATACACGAAGTAAAGCTTGATGCAGAAGATAAGCCCAAGAAAGAGAAGTCCATAAGCGCCAAAGCGGTCAAAAGAATCACAAAATCCGTAAGAAGAAGACAAAGAGGAATACATCAAAGGCATTAAAGATTGAAGAATCAAAGGATGATGATTCCAGCAAGTCAGAATCTGAATCAAGTGATGAAGACGATGAGCTATCTTTCATTTCAAGAAAGATAAGAAGAATGTGGAAAAAGAAGTCCAAAGGAAATTCAACATTCAGAAGGAACAGCAGCAAAGACGATGGAAAAGTCGAGAAAGCATTTATTACATGTTATGAATGCAATAAGCCGGGACATTACAAGTCCGAGTGTCCAATGTTGAAAAGACAACCCAAAAAGAGCAGGGATAACAAGAAAAGCATGATGACAACGTGGGAGGATCTGGATTCATCGAATCGATACAAGCTCGAAGCGTCGAACATGCTAACATATGTCAGTAGTGAAGAAGAAAGTGATGAAGAGGTAACTTCTAGCTATAATAATATACAAGATGCATACTCGAAATTGTTAGAGGATTCTCATGCTATTCGAAACAAAGACAAGTGTTGAAGAAGAAATATGTAGAAAACCTCAAACATACTCATGAGATAGAGTGAGAATATAAGTCCGAGAAAGCAAGTTGAGGAACTGAATAACAACAAAGTTATAGATAGATCCAAGAGATTAAACAGTTGAAATCGAGAATCAATAATCTCTCGATTGATCTAGCTAAATTTACAGATAATACAAAAAGATGAATGAAATGCTAGGAAAATGCGATATCCGAAAGTGATAAACTGGATTAGGGTTTACTAAAAATAAGTCCCAAAGATTACGTGAAATCAATTGTTCAAAAGATAAGAAAAGATATCAATCAGTTTTCAAAAGGTCATCAACGCTTTCATTCTACTTCTTATTATCATTCATTACACCATACTAACCCTAAAGGACCCAAGAGAATCTGGGTACCTAAAACAAGATAATATCTCCTGAAATCCTTCTTTGGAAGAGCCAAAGAAGCACCATTGGTATTTGGACAAGGATGCTCGCGTCACATGACGGGAAAAAGGTCTATGTTCCTAGATCTTCAGTACAAGAAAGGAGGTTCGGTAACTTTTGGAGACAACAAGCAGGGCAAGATAATCGGGATTGGTAAGATTGGTTGAATGGATATTGCGATGCGGACTATGCCGGTGATAGGATCGAAAGGAAGAGCACGAGTGGTGGCTGGCACTTTCTTGGACCAAACCTGGTGTCATGGTCAAGCAAGAGACAAAGCTCGATTGCATTATCAATGCCAAGTTGAATATATGTCATCGTGAAGTTGTTGTTCACAAATATTGTAGATCAAGTATCAATTAGAGGACTACTCAATACAAGAGGAAGAGATTCCAATATCTGCGACAACACCGCCATACCATCGACTTGTCAAAGAATCCAATTCAACATTCAAGGTAAAGCACATAGAAGTCGACATCATTTCTTGAGAGATTACGTTCGAAAAAAGTCGTCACCTACAATTCGTAGAAACGAAATATCAGTGGGCGGATATCTTCACAAAACCACTAAGTGAAGACCGCCTTAAAAAAATCAGACGCAACCTCAATATGGTGATGGTTACGGACCATTCATCCGGTTTTCATAAAGACAAGATGACAGACGAAGGAGTTAACGGACCATTCATCCGGTTTTTATAAAGACAAGACAAGGAAACGGTGGAGTTAACGGCGTTAGACGGTTTCAAATATAAAACTTCTTTCACAAGAAAAATTTTAGAGGAAAAAGCGCCGATTATCGAGAAGTACAATAGTTCTAGAATTCGCTATAAATTCCTAAAAGCGACTTTTGGGATTTCTACCAATTCGAAATTGCTAGTTCTCTTAAATCTCTCTCGAAATTTCTTCAAGCAAGTTCCTACTCAATCGAATCAAGAAGATGAATGTCAAGCCCATTTTGCGAGTTGATCCAGGATCGGTCTGGGGAAGATTGGTAAACTTCGAAGAACTAAGAAAAGAACAGATGGATATAGAGCCGGAGATAATAGCGGCAGGTTGGAGAAACTTCTTTCAAGTACGAGATGAAGTCTATCTCCAAGAAGTTTATGAGTTCTGGAAGAATACTAAGTCGGTAGAGCGATACAATCGTGTCGTATGTAGACACACACTCTGTTATAGTAACGAAGGAGTTACTGGAGAAAGTCACTGATTGTTCGATGGATGGAGTTCAACTCACTAATATGGCGAAATGGATGACTAAGCTTAAGATGAACGAAGATGAAGTTAGTCGTCAACTTTATGGACAAAATAACCCAACTGAAAGGAGAGCCTCTTGGCGGTACCAAAGGCAAGGGTATTGTTCATGGGTCTACGTGGATCGTGTTTTACCGAGAATAGGTTCACGACATCAGGTCACTACCCTGGATGAACAATGTATTCTTCATCTTCTG
The DNA here is from genome assembly GCA_029891385.1 of Erythroxylum novogranatense. Classification (NCBI taxonomy): domain Eukaryota; kingdom Viridiplantae; phylum Streptophyta; class Magnoliopsida; order Malpighiales; family Erythroxylaceae; genus Erythroxylum; species Erythroxylum novogranatense. The sequence goes on from CM057225.1 coordinate 38,228,982, forward strand.
AATCATCACCCAATAGATTTACCGTATTTGATTTATCAGTATATGGTAAAATCAATAAAGGATACAAACACTTGTCCTTATGGGATGTTGTTGACAAGAGTGTTCGAGAGAATCGCATCGATTGGATTGGAGAATTAGATGAAGATATCTCATTAAAAGCTATATAGATTCAACATCTATTGCTAAAATGGGTCCGAGATTTTCGACGTAAAAGAGCGAATCGCCAAGGAAAGCAACAATTGAGGGGAGCATATCTCAAGAAGTCTTCTATGAAGGAAACAAGATCACATTCTCAGGAATCAAAATCGAGAAGTGTTCAATTTTTTGAATCAGGTGACTTGAAGCGTAAAGGGGAACCACTACTGAGTGACATTCCAAAGCAAGCAAGAAGGTCACCCAGAGCGAAAACTGTGCAAAAGAAAGAAGCCAGTCAATCCAGAGAATCAAGTCAATCAAAGCATTCTGAACTGCAAAGATCAAAAGCTACAAAGTCGTTGACATCAATCCTTGAAAAAGATTCAGAAACTTGATAAGGATATGAAGAAGATTAAGAAGATGCTGAAAAAGTTGGTGAAACAGTTTGGGAAATAATTTTTTGATTAATAACAAATAGGGGAGAAGGAAGAATGAGAAGGAGAATCAATTGAAAGGAAAAGGCGTAAGAAATTTTGAAAGCGAAGTTATTTTGATTTATTCATACTTCAGATATTTGATACCTTTCATATTTCTCTATTTCACAATATTTGTTATCATCAAAAGGGGAGAATGTTAAGTCAAACCGGACTTCACGTATTAAATAATTTTGATGACAAACAAAGAGAAATATACAAATGAAAAGTAGATGGACGCATGAGAAGTAAAAACAATGAAGGAGAAAATCAGCCAAGTAAGAATCACCGAAGTTTAAAAGCGAAAAGCTTTACAAGAGAAAAGCGATTTAAAGCTTTACAAGAGAAAAGCGAAAAGCTTTACAAGAGAAAAGCGCATTTAAAGCTTTACAAGAGAAAAGCAAATATACAAAATATCGACGGAAGAAAGAAACATCACTGAGTTAGTTACGGAGTCAAACTGAATAACCGTTTCTTTCAAGATTCAAGAAGCAGATATTCAAGAAACAGTTGAAGAACCCGACTATAAATAAAAGTCGAGATTGAAGAAGATACAACTTCATGAAAACTTGAATATTCAACTTTTGATTTTCAGATTATCTGAGAGAAAAATTGTGAACGATATTTCGAGTAAACAGTGTTAAGAGCATTTCTATTGTAACAAGCTCTTTACTATTCTTTCAATTAGAAAGTGTTACAGATAGCCTGAAGAGGCTAAGAGTAAAAGAATACTTGCTGTAAAGAGACCTGGAGAGGCTCAGTCGAAAGAATATTTGTAAACAGTTCAGAAATAGTGAAATCTCAGAAGGATATCTGAGGACTGGACGTAGCCCACGATTTGGGGTGAACCAGGATAAATTGTTGTGTTTTTTCTTTCTACTCTCATATTACTTATATCGTAGTTTTCAAAATTAACAAAGTTTTTTTTTCAAACTAGTTACGAATTGATTTACGATAAGTTTTTGAAAGAACAAGTAATTTCTAAAGGGATTAACGAAAAGTTTATCACAATTCAACCCCCCCCCTTCTTGTGTATCTTGATCATATTATTGTTCAATATATTAACGTGTGATACCTTGGATCTTTTAAGAATACTTCCATTTCATAAAATTTTCTCTATAGTTTGGTGCTTCCAACTATCTAAGAAGTGACAAAGTTACCAGATTTGATTGATTAGTTGGTGATCATTCAAATATCTTAACTTTGTTTACAAACAGAAGTATGTTTATCAGCAGAACAAAGCACAAAAATTTTGTGTTTTCACAATAGATGGGATACAAAAGTTGCTCTTCAGGTTCAGAAGCATTCTAAGAACAAAATAACTGAAAGCATTCTAAACCCTTTCAAGTCCAAGAATTCAAATACATTTGATTTGCTAAATATCAAACATGCACATTCTGCACTGTTACAAAAAAAAGGGTACATTGGAACAGAACATAAGCTCTACCGAACCAATTGTTGAGTAGTGAAGGCTAAGAAAATCATTTTTTACTCCACCTTATAGTCCTATTGGCATAGCAACATAAAGAAACGTTTATTTTTTAAAACAAACATCTACATAAGACTTAAGAACTTCTATTAATGTTTTGCAGAATCTACCAGAATTTCACATGCTCTATAGTTAATATACGAAATGAGGTCCTGAAAAATGAATTGGGTAGATCAAATAGTAATATGAAGAATTTAGAGGTCTTCATGATACTTTTCCCCAAAGAATTACCAAGAACTAATTAAACATGTCATTAGGCAGAACCAGATGGCATAATATTAAAAAAAGTTTTTATACATGTCTATAAAGATGCCTTATTCTTACAATTATACCAACCATAATAGCAAGTCCCATAAGGAAATTGGACACTAATGATGCCATAATCATCAATAGACTCTCGATTACAGAAATGATGCCCAAGATGTTAAAACAGAAGAAGGCATAATAAGTGAATCCTGGTTGGAAATTAATCATATTAAAACATATGGTCCCTACGGAAAGTGTTATAGCAACTCAGAATGGGAAGGGAGATAAGTAGTTGGATATGATGAGCACTATAACTCCACAGTACCTATCAAGCTTTTCTCTATAAAAAATCTGTTTCGAAGCAAAGATGATGTTGTTACTCTCTCAACATCAACCGAGTACTCATTCTTTTACTATTTGGAAGGTGATCATTTCTTTAATGAAAGATGGGAAGCCACCAATGAACACAAATATCATAAACCCTATAATGAATCCACCAGGAGCTGTTCTTACAAAGATTGAGAAGTAGCCATATCCAATATGGTAATGGATAGTAACAACACAAATATAAACGAGAATGTAAATGACTATCCTTGACAATATCATAAATCCGTTGACATGTTAACAAATGGTCTCTCGATCAAGGTTGAAAGTTGCTTCAAAAAACAATGTTACTTGATTTTTACTTTTTATTTCATGTTATAGTTCTTTTGTACAAAACTTGGCTTCATTAGCCTAATGAAAGAAATGTGTGGTATTCTTTGGAGTACATGATGAGAATGATGGATAATTAGGGGAATTTCATTATTAATGATACTTACTATATATGATATTTCCTTCATCCTAGCTTTTTTTCATTTTTGAATAATTTCACCGACTACATTTCTCAACAATGATCAATATCAACGAGTAAATGATGGTCTCTGAAGCATTTCGAAACTTCAAAACCATAGTAGCTCAAGGAGACAAACCGACAATGTATCACCCAAACTTTTATTCCTCTCACAATGCCCTTCCAGAAACTATTTCCCAACCTTATTTCAACTTTTCTTAAAGCCAATCCTCCCAATTGGAAGTTGTTCAGCCTCTTCCCAAAGCCACCAACTCAAGATATCTTAGCTAAACCACACGTCTTTATTTCTTAGATTTTAATCAGTTCAAAGTTCTAATTTTTTCCATTCACCTCATTCAAAACCTACAATAGAGGCTCATACTTGAAATGTAGCATACACACAAACAACAAGCCCTATATATAGCCCCCCTACAAATAAAGCAACCTCCCAAGCACTACCAACATTATTATCAAATCACCCCAATGAACAGGCAAAGTTGTGATCACAATATCATTAGCACGGAATCCATATTTTTTAAGCTGGGCAGAAAACTCAACAATATGATCAATCATTTTAATATCATGCAATAAGACAATGATCACTCGAACATTCTAATTACACTTCTTTAAAATTGCAAATATAAGAACTTACCACATTCAGGTTTGTATACACAACAAACACAAAGAATATTTGAATATGAAGGTAAGATAAAGAAGGACTTACCACTTTGAGAAGATAAAGAAGGACTTACCACTTTGAGAAGAAATCCTCAAATTTCAAGTTTCCGAAAGCAAAAAGATTGATGTAGAACTAATGCAAGTAGCATACCCTGTAAGTGTAAATTTCAGTTCATTGATTCATTGACTCGAGTGGAATATAAATTGAAACTCACAAGCCCATGCACATTAGTTCAATTTCCTACAACTATCTACATCTGATATTAACATAAACAACAATGCTATTGTTGTTTCTGTAAAAGCAGAGAAGAGGTAATAAGAAGAGTTTAACATGGCCTTTCACCGAAAGAGGCAATGTTGATGGAAAAAACCACGAAACAGAACCTCATGCCTCACCCAATGCATACCCATCAACAAATCCGAATCCCTACCCCTTCAACACCCATCACCCATCAATAATACACAAACATACCTCCAAACACAAACACCCATTCGAAACCCATTACCCATATATAAAAACAAAACCGATGGATGAAAGAGTCTTACCCAGAAGAGAGAACAGAAAGTCGAACGGTGGGTTTGCTTCAAGGGAGAGTGACGTTTTTGGAGAAGACGATCTGGAGGAACAGAAACTAAAAAATGAGAAAGTTATCGCAAGGTGCTCTCGTGCGCAGGGGAAAAACAATTTACCTTCACCACGGAGACGCAACAAAGCGAAGAAGGAGAGTTGCGAGGGAGAGTTGCAAGGGAGGGTAGTTTCAGAGGGTAATTAAGTACAAAGAAAACAAGATGGCATATGGTATTTCGGTGGTTCACTGCGGAGAGGAAACAAAAACAGACGAAGGAGAGCTGGTTAGGTTTGGACAGATGAGAGGGTATGTTGGTAGGGGTGAGCATTATTCGGGCCGGCCCGATTACCCGGCCCGGCCTGAATTAATTTGGGTAAAGAAATTACCTAATTCGGGTAATTCAGGCCGGCCCGGATATTACCCGAATTTTTTTCGGGCCGGGACGGGTAACTTTGAAAAATTTCAGGCTGGCCCGATTACCCGAATTAAGTTTTAAAAAATTATGAAATAGGATAATTAGGATAATTGAATAAATCGGCCGAGATAATTCGGGTAAATCGGGTAAATCAGGTAAAATCGGGCTGGGTAAATAAGCAATTCGGGTAAATCGGGCCGGGTAAATTCGGGTAATTGAAAATTCGGGTTCGGGCCGGGTAAGAGAAAAAAAATTTCGGGTAATTCGGGCCGGGCCCGAACAGTGAAAATCCGGCCCGAACTACCCGAATGCTCACCCCTATATGTTGGACATTTCCAATTCTTGTCCTACGGACAAGAATTTCTGTACCTTAGTTTTGAGAGGAACAAAAATTTTTATCCTTGTCCTTTGAAAACGGAATAGAAATTGGTGAAGACAGTAAGCAAACATGCTAAAGGAAAAAACTTTTGTGTCCTCGTGATCCGTCCTCACCCCCGAAGACAGTAACCAAACATAGGGTAAGAGCATAAGTTTAAATTATAAGGAGGACATGGGGGTGTGTTCGTAGCATGTTCTTTTGTACACCAAATTATTAAATAAGCATAGTGTACCCGTTAATTACATGGGTTGAACATGGTACTATGGAGGACCTGTATTATTAAACATGGGTTAGGTTCAGATCGTATTCCTTTAAAATCAATCTAAAACTCCTCCAACCTGGCTCTAATTTGTGTAAACCCACTTTTTCTTTTAAGAGCTAAAATAAGGCTTATAATAAATTCTAAACCAAATTAAGTAATAAATCCCATATAAATCATTTAGATATAAGTTAAATGCTCTCTAGATCATGATAAAAACAAAGTCCATTTAGCATATATCTATATATGTGTGCACCAAATAGGTAAAACCTCGTTAAAAATTTTCTTGTGTTCTTATTTTATTTTATCCAAACCTTGTTAAAAATATTCTTTTGTTCGTAATTCTTCATTCTTGCTATCTATTGTCTCAACACTTTCCACTTACCAAAACTTCAATATGAGAAGTTAAATACTCTTATTTTCCTTTTTTTCATTAATTATGGTAAAGGTGTTAATTGATTTTTCATAGCCCTATAATCACCAACATATTGATTTGCCATAAATTATTAAGTAAAAATCTTACTTAATCAATGGTGTTAACCTAGGGGAATATATTTTATATGTTCTTAAAGACCACCCCCTTCTTTACGGGTATTTGGTTTTCTTCTCCCCTTTAGCATTAAATTTGCCACTCTCACAATAGCCTCATAGATGATTATATTATTTCATTTTTTAACTCTCTTTTTGTACAGGGATTCAATCTTTTTATTATTACAAGATGATTTTTCTGGTACAATTACAACTGTGATGTACATATAACTTATGGTCTAAATCATATTTAATTTAGGTAGATGAGCAATTTCATATGCGAATGCAACCACAATTGATACTATCCATGTGTTGATCCCTATACGAGATATACAATGGAGTGAATTATACATGTTTGTTGTTTATCTTCTAAACTAATGAATGAATTACTTACTCTAATGAATGATTATGGAAACTTCATTTAAAAAATCATAAAAATAACAAAATAAAGTAGGCAAAGAGGGAAAATTTTTGATTTATATTATTTTGTCTAAATAACACTTGGCCTACATCTGTTCTCTAAGATCCACTAAGGAATTCACTATCCTCTTTCTTTAACAAGTGAAGATGAACCCTCCATACAATAACTTCTTTGGTAGAGGTGAAGAGAAATGTTTACAAACTTCTTACTTTATAAAAATTGAAGAGTAATCCTCTAAAAATAATGTCTAATGTTAAGAGCAATCCTTATAATATATATTGATGAATAAAGGCTCTATATATGTTATATCACGCATATATACACTTTATTGCCTCTCAAGGCTCTTAATAAGTCTTTAGTATGCCTAAGATTTCTCCTATAACTCATATAAGGTCTAATTATACTCAAAACAACTTAATATAAAATAAAAAAAGTCATTATAACAGGTAGTAAAAATAGCATTGGTCAATCATTCTAGTTATGAACTCATGGTACAGGTTTTCAAAAGACACTAGTTAATTGATCTAAACTTCAACATTGGTTGCATAAATCCATACATTAGTAAACCAAACTTTCTAAAATAAGTTTTAGAGAAAACTTATCAAGTTCTTGCAAAGATCAAAATACAATCATCTAAAAAAAATGATTTAAGCCTATTCCAAAAGATTATTAAAAGTATTTAATTGCATTAAGAGGATTTTTTATATTTTTCTTGATTATGAAAAGGTATATGTAATGTGCCCTTAGTGTAAAATATCATATAATAATTGAGCCCTCACTTTATTAAAATTACCAATATAAGGTTACAAGAAGGATTATAATGATTTACTTAAATCTTGATGTGCTTGATTTCTTCTTTTTCTTGGTTTTTAATTTAAATTGGCTATGTGGTCCATTTTACTTATTTTCTCCATCTTTTGAATATTAAATTGATTCAACTTGCTTCTTTTCTCTATCTTTTGAATGTTGAATTGATTCAATTAGCTCCTTTGCTCACTTTACCCTTCCATTGAACTTGATCTTTTATATATTAACTTATTACTATCAAAAGCATAAAAATATTATTAGTAATATATTTTCTTATCATCAAAATCATGGAAACCTCACTCATCAAAATCAGGGGTTAAAACCTTACTTGGTCCAATACCATGTTTCCATCATCATATATGGGTTCTCTAAAAATCAATTTTGCTAGAATATGGGATCATATTTTTAGAAATGAAAATATATTAGTGAAAGCAATGGATCAAGCCCAACAAACGTGTTCTTCTAACAAGTTATGAGAGTTACAACCAAAACTATATTTAAGTTAACTAAGACAAGTGGAAGTATATTACAAAAAAGCCCAACAATAGTAAGCCATTCCAATAGAATTGTCAGAATTACTATATCCTAAACTAGATAGTTTGAAAGTAAGCATATTAAAAAAGGAGATGTGTAATTGTTTCAATTAGCAAATCAAACATATATTTACCTAAATTTTGTGAAATCTATCCCTTGTTTTTAGTCTTTACCTAATTGCAAGACAACTGATGAACAAAGCTTTAGGAATACGGATTTGGACCAAATATATAATAATACTAGTATTCTATTAAAGAATGGGACCTAAACAACTCCAAAAAAGATTTATTGGTATATTTGTGGAATGTGGAATGTGGATTCTTTCTATCTAAAAAGCTGCATATGGGTTTTTAATCCAAGACTGGATGTTAAACTCTTGGTTGCAGCGTATGACCTTTAGTAGAATCTATCAAGCTATTCCTAGTTCATAGGAAAGGAAGATTTTGAGTTATATATGATTATGTTAGTGACACAACTGATAGAGAGATTTTCTGAGGTGTTTCTTGTGAGGGTTCCTCTTAATATTAAATAAGAATTCTAAGGACTTCATCTTCATATATGGCAAAGGAAGATGATTATAAAGGTTCTTCTTCACCTTTAGTTAAGAAGATTTTGTATGAAGGGTTTCTTTTCACTCATTAAAGGAAAACAATAGTGAATTCTAGTGAAGCTTAAGGAATTGATATAGGCTAAGTGTTAATTCATTGAACTATTATGACTCAATTGTCTCTCTTTCTTACTTTATTTGATAATTATTACGATTAATCTCTTATTGGTGTAAGTAATTTTTATTCATTAGCATTCCAATAAGCTAAAAATTACATGCACACGATTCACCACCTATTGTGTATCATCTAGATACCAATAACTAGTATTAGAGCGAGTCTCATTCCTCTCATATATATTTCTAACAAATTTTAAGTAAATATTATTATGTAAAAATATGATTTACTTTTTAAGACCCCTATTTTGTTAGGGTAAAAATTACCTATATTACAAGACCAAAATGAAACATTTCTTTTTAGCTGAAGTAGATGATCTTTAATGTTTTATATAAATAGACTTGATGCCCTAACAGAATCTTTCTCTAAATAAAATTGGAGAAAGCATTGTAAAGGAGATTATCAAGGACTATAAGGGTTTTGATGTAACCATCAAACTCACGATACATAATTCTTAGGCCAAGGTCATAGTGGCACCATCACTTATGGTGGTGGTGAATAAAATGTTAAAAGAGTAAAAGAAGACAAAGAACATCAAGAACAATGGAACATATCGCTAGATGATGTCATCAAGATAACACCGGTGATGAATATGAGGTATATAGCTAAGAACTTGAGTAAGAATGTTAAGGATATCTTACGTGTATGTGTTTCTATTAGGTGTACTTTTGATGGTAAACACCTCAAGGAATTGTTGTAGGAGATAGATGATGGTGAAGTTGAGATCCCACTTGACCAAGATGTCTCTGGGATTTTATCATATTTTTCCTTTTTTTGAGACTTGTTCTTGTCTTACTTTTTAAATTAGAAGTTGAACTTTGCTCGTTGTGAATTTTATCTAAGTAGGTTATCACAAATAGCTTTAACAAGTTTAAAGGTGATTAGATACTCTGGGGAATTACTTCTCCTATTCACAATTAGCTTTATTTGCACCTTTTCATGTTGGGGGATAAACTTATATCTATAGTTTGAAAATATTGGTCTTTTCATGGCATTTGATATTTTTTTATTCTATGAATGTTAAAATGAGAAAAAGGCATGAGGGGTGTTTAGATTATTGTGCACATTACATTAAACTTTTGGAATTTTGTTGGGAACTTTATGGATTACATGCATTCATATTTAAGATCAATTTTTCTATCTAGAATGGTCCAATATGTGTAAATACTTCCATTTTATAGAGACTATCTTGTTACGTGGAGTTTAGCTCTCTGAATTGTTTTCAAAATATTTTTTCTTCTCTATAAGTAAGTTTTATTTTTCTGAAAGTATTTATGTTTGACTAAGTTATTTGTTTGAACAGATGAATTGTAACACCCCATGTTAGGGGTTAGAAAATTAAGGGATTTCAGTACATCGTTTGCTTTGCATAATTGAGTATTCGTTGATATATGCATATGAATTTTGACATATACAAATAATTGTACATGCATTCATTGACATTTTTCCAGGTATAAGTGATTTTCAATATGATTAAAGTGTAAATTTTGGATTAATTGTGTTACAAATTTATTTGCTGATAATAGATATTATTTCAGAATGTTGGTGAATTTTAGAAAAATTGATCAAAAATTTGAAGTATTTTAGAGTAGGAAAAATATTGAAATAAGAGATAAATAGAAGTGTGACAATTGTATTAGAAATTAATTGACAAATGGACAAATTATGGAGTGACAAATGGATCTATTAATGTGTGACATGTGAACAAAGAGTTGAGTGACAATTGGTTGCCTTCCTTGGAGGACACTTGTAACACATGCATTGGAGACATGTGTCAAGCCTTAAGAGAGATACGTAGTCATTAGGAAAAGAAGATTTCTGCAACTATTCCTTGGTTTCACCAAAAACTTAAAGGCCTCCTTTCTTGTTTGTTTGCTTCACCCAAGCTCTCCACTATCAAACCTCTCTTCTTGCTCATTTATGTATTTTGGCTTTTGGTTGAATTACCAACTTTTCACCTTACAAAACAAGAGCTGAATCACTCCAATCCATTTGGGGTTTTCTGTTGGGAATTTAGCCTTCCATAACCCACACTTAAGGATATTTTATAGAAAAAAATATCATAAAATAGAGAAATAATAACAACACAAGAGAATTTACGTGGAAACTTCCAAACTGGAGAAAAAACCATAAGCAACAAGAAGAAAATCTACTATGTGAAAAATCCTTACAATCACACAATTTTTTCTCTCACCTAATTCCCCAATACACTAACACACCCACAAAGAAATACCCAAAACAAGCTCTCCAACTCTCACCTCAAAAGAGGAATTTAACTAGAGTCAAATTTTTCATACAAATCTTTGACTTGTATTGGTGTATTAAACAAGGAGGTAACAACCTCCTTATATAAGTAAGAGCATTGTCCTAATTGTTGTTCCTAATTAATATGGGACAACAAAGGAGCCAAAACTTAACATTTTTAGTTGTCTCTCTCTCTATCCTTGACTCTCGCCACCAAAAATTTGATAAATTCTGGAATTTTGCTGAAAGTATAAACCAAGTAAGTAATGCTTTAAGTTTTATGATAGTGTAAATGATTTCAGTTGAGGTTTTAATGTTTGTAACTGAATGCATGCATTAATGGTGTATAATTTCATGCTTGTGGATTGCTGCATATGTAAATGGTGTTGGTGCATGTGGGGTAGTGAAAGAAGAAGCAAATTCGGTGATATGATTAACAAGATGAACGATTATAGTCATTGGAATATGATATATGCAGTATTTTACTAAACATACATCAATATTTAGGGTATAACTTAATATGTGAATATCTAAATTGGATGGAGTTTGATTTAGAGTAAACTAGAGGCATGGAACTACATTTTTCATGAAAGAATCAAATTCAAAATATATCCTTAAGAGTCTGGAAATTTGGCTTAAAGTTGAAATTGGTGTTCTGTCGAGGTATGAAAACAGTCTGTAGATTTTGATTATAACTTGCAGGATATTGAACTAAGATGCATGATATTGGTGTAATTAGACTTTCAAAACATTGAGGAACATTTGATTAGTAGAAGATGTTGCCTAAATACCCCATTGTCAAGGTCAAAATGGTCATGCAAATCAGATCCAAAATCTGCTTAAGAAAAATATGAAAAATTGATAGATTTATGATTGATTTTATGAAGATGAAGAGGTTTAAGAAAATTGATTAGAGTTTGATGATTTTATGAAAAGAAGTTGGTTTGTGAATGAGTATGGAATGGTGATGTGTTTGTGCTAAATTGATTTAAAAAAAAATTGGAATGCAGTTGGTGTAAAAATGAAAGTGAGGAAATGTGCTGAAATGTTATGAACTAGAGAATTTTCAATAAACATGCTTCGGTATTTTGCTTATATGTTGATCTGTAGATTTTTAAATGAATTGATTCTTGATTCAGATTAAAATTGAGACATATTTCTACAAGTTTCTTGAAGAAGTTAAATTTTAATTTTGTCTCTAATATTTTTAAAATTGGCATGAAATTGAGTCTTAGCTTAGGCTGTAGCACTACCAAGGACAAAAATTATGTCCTATAGTTATTGAATAAACTGTATTGATGTAGGCCGAATTAGACTGAGGTATCTTCATAAAAATTGTAGCTTATGCTTTTAACTTGTATAAATTTTGTAATTTCTGGATGGTGGAATTGAGAGATATAGGTTGTACAACTTGAATACATGATCATGCTCTAGCCAAAATTTCAATTGTACACAGTATGTGGTATTTTGAGCATAACTCATAGAATAATAAACCAAATTGAATGATCTTGGTATCAATAGAGAATTAAAACACAGAGGAACAATTGTCTCGAAGAAAGGGTTACAGAAATATATCATTTTCTTTATCTTATTGATTGTGCAAAGTTGACTCGAATGAAGTGCTTCCAACAAAAGCTGGAATAGTAATTGAATGTATGAATTTTGGAACTTTTAAAATAAAATTGATGTTTACATCAATTTAATAAGAAAATATACCCGAGAATTTGTCATGAACATGCATATTATATGATACATTCATACTAATGCTGATTTAGTTACATGAAAAATATGGTAATATGAACTTATGTTTGATTGTATACAGAAGGACAAGTAAAGAGATCACTTCCAGATATTGCCAGAACTTCAAGACAATAAGCAAAAGGGAGCGACTGTGAATAATCTTAGATGGTCATACCTTACTTTGTTCTGCTTGTTGAATTTGATTTATGTTGATTGTGTTCTGAATTCCAGACAATGATTGTCCGAGGCATTTGATGCATGTTTATATAATTAGAAGTGTTACTTGCATGTGAATATGATTGACTACTTGCTTTGCACATGAAATGTCTAAAATAACCTTGTTTTGTTTTAAAACTGTTGAGTCCTAGTTGTGAATAAATAGGCATGCTTAGAAGGGTCTGCAGCTGCTTCTGTGACACTTCAGTGTCTGACACCTCGATGTCTTCTGTTATTGACACTTTAGTGTCTTCTGTTATTGAGACGTAAGTCTCTTCTGTGATATGATACCAATTATATCATCTTTTATATAAGTCCCGTTACCCACTTATGTTTATGGATTAACAATCATTTGATTGTGTATTCTTATATATGTTGGACTTTGAAATAAACAAAAATGATGTTTTGAACTGAAGGGATTGTGCCTTCTTTGATACTCAGTTCTGTTAACTATGCAACTGTTATGAAATTTAAATATCTGCTTGTGCTATAACTTGATTTAGTATGATTAATTGTCAAATTATGTATAGTTTAGTTATTACTCACTAAGTTATCTGCTTAGCATGGTGGATTTACCCTGTGTAGATTCAAAGAGAAAGATTTAAGGATTGAGACGAGTGAACTGCAATGGCCAATGAAATCTAAGTCTTGTTTTGCTAAAAATGTATTTTGAGTTTATTTTAGCTTGTATATAAAGTCTATGATTCTGAATTGTTGCAAGTTTTTGTAATAACTAATTTCAGGCTAGTTTCGGGTTTTAAAACAAATTTGTATTATGTTCATCTGATATAATATATGTATGTTTTGAATAAGTTTGAAATGATATGTAATGTATGTTTGTTTACGATTCGAAATATATGTATGAAATGTTTCGTATGTTTTAGAATGTTTTCTATTTTGTATGTTGTATATATGTGACACTCGCAATATCCTCCCATTAGTATATATGGATGTCATATGAACATGTTAGTTTTATCATATAACTAAAGATACAAATTAAGAGTCTATTTTATAATTTAATAAATTCGAGAGATTATTTTGAAAATTTTAAAATTATCATAATTTTTCTAGTATTGAAGGGTACTGGTGTTATTATAATAATCAAAATTAATATTGGACTTGTAATAGTTTCTATTCAAAATTATGATTGGCATAATTTACTAATTTAATAAATTTTATAATAACACGAATTTTAAATAAAATTATTTTGAAAAAGTAAAAATGTTTAATTTTATTCAATAAGTATATTTTAAATTTAAAATATCATAAATTGCATAAATTTAAAATTTTTGAAAATAATTATTTATTACATAATTTTATACAAAATATGATAAATAATTATTAATATTTATAAATAAAAATTAGATAAGGGATTAGAATAACATTAATTATTTAGCGATTTTATAAAATTTAATTTAATTAGAATTTTAATTAATATTTTATTTTTTGAATTATATTAGTATTAATAATAATAATAAAAAATAAGAATTAGATATGATCTAACGGCGGAACCTTTGAGTTAAATCCTTTCTTGATTAGGACAACAAAATAAAGGCAATAAAGGGAAAGAAAAAAAGAAGCCGACAGGACACGTGTCAAAAAGTGACGAAGCCGAGTAACTCGTATTGCTCTTCGATGGAGTTTTTCTCCAATGTAACGCCGGTACATGGGGGCCCCCGAAACCGTTTCCATCTAATCATCACAAAAGAAATTCAACAAGAAAAATCTTTTCGCTGCAAGAGCCAAAAAGCCTACGCTTTCTTGGTGACTCTCTTGGCTCCCGTTTCTGTATCTTCTCTCATCTCAGACTACGATTAAGCAAAAAGGAAAACAGAATAAATAATATAAATTTGTGGAAAAAGTCGAAATTTTATATTCATTTTTTATCCGACCGCCTCTCGGAATAGGTGAATCCGCTCTCTCTACGGACTTTCGTTCGTTTTCTTTTTCGTGTTTTTTTGTGTTGTGTATATCTGCATTATTCGTTGGAATTCTAATAGTTTTGTTTCCTTGTGTAGAGGAGGGGCTTGGATTCTAGGGTTTTTCTCTGGCAGTTTTTGACTCAGATACTTTGCTTTTCGTGTTTGGTGTCTTTCTTGTTAAGGCGACGCGTTGGATTAATCGGATGGTAGGGTTTTTATTGATTGCAGGTGATTAGGCTCGTACATTGTGTTGCGTTAGTGCGAATTTGGCAATTTTCTTTTCTTTTGTTTTATGTAATGGGTATCCGCTGATTTGTTGAACTGTAGATGGGTTCGTGTGAGAATTCGGTTGAGGTTCACGAACCCTTGCAACCGGTTGCCACTGAGCAAAATTGTCGCTCAGAAGTGGTCCGGTGTCTGGATTCCGAGGCATTGCCGTGTGTGGATGCAAGTTGCGGTATTAGGGATTGTAGTGTGGACCCCACCTGTATGCGTGATGGGTGTTCAGAGTCTTATCGGAATGGTAATGTTGATTGTGTTGAGCCTTCTGAGGGGACTGCATTTGTTTGTGTGGATGATGGGTCTACGGCTGGAAGTCAAACTGTGGTTGGTTTGATGGAAGGGATAAGGTTGGGAGAGCAATGCCGAGTTGGTGGGGATTGTTTGAATGATGAGAGCGGGTTGGGAACTCATCATGACAATGTGGAAACTAACAACCGACTGTTTGTGGGGAACATAGGTTCTTCAGGCAAGCATGAGAGGCTGGACAATTGTGAGAGACTGCCTGCATGTTATGATCAACAGGATGAGCAGCTTGATGGTGTGAATGTTATTGTTCAAGAGGGCGTGGAAGAGAAAACTGATAGTGCAACCACAATGAGGACTCATGACTGTGACAAAACATTACTTTTACCGAGTCTTGAAATGCCTGTAGGATGTGTATTAGAGAAGGTTTCAAATAAAAATGATGTTGAACAGGACAAGCAAAAAGAGAATGCTCCCTCTGTTGAAATGGCTGAGGTGGATATTGGAGATAAAGGTTTTAATAGGGTGCATACTGATAATCACAGCCAAATCTCTTCTTCTCAAGATCGTGAAACGCTTTCTGTTACTTGTCAACCAGGGGCATCGGTGCTACAAGACAATCAGAAAGATGATGCTATATGTGGCCTCTCTATGCGTAGGATTGTCGTGGAAAAGACTAGTGATTCCTTGGCAGGGGAAGAGACTGCTGCATCATACCAATTTCTGGCCTGTCAAGATTGGAAAAAATTTGTGGGCAAACTGCCTATGACTGGTTCAGTGCAAAAAGATATTCAACAGGATGGACAAGAGGCTACTAAGCCTGTTGAGTATTGTCTTGAAGAAGGATGTGCAAAAATACTGAAAAAAGTAGGTAGTCCCCTAGACAAGGTTGAGAATATTCCAAGAGACCATATGCTGTCTTTATCGGACATCACTTTTCCTTCTCTGGACACCAAGAGTGTTGATGCTTTAGTTATAAAGAGTGGTGCAGGCAAGGAGAGTGATGCATTTGTTGAGCACTTGTGCAGTAATATGTCACCACACCATTATCAGATACCTGTGAAATTGTCAAATGCAGATGATCTGAATACTAATCATGATTGGCAGTATAATCACAACGGGGGAGCAGTGGCTGATTGTCTCTCTGCAAAAAATAATGAATTGCACAATGCCGCTGATATATGCATCAAGGTATTACCTTTGCAACCTTGCCAGAAGATTATGGAGAAGTCATCGGTATCTGATTCACTAAGTGATTGTGTCCAGATGAATGAGCAAAGGGATAATGGTAGTCTTGATGGCCCTTTAACAGAATGCACATCAGAGGTTATGGAGGAGAAGACTGATGTTGGAATTGATACAAATAACGAAGCTTGCAAACCGTTAATAGATATAGACAAAAAAACTAATAGTATAGAGGTAGGTTTGCCTGAAGTGGCGCCTGCCTATTCTGCTGAGAAATTGCTATCATCACATTCAGGTCGGTGCTTTGGTCATTTAGAGGAAGAAACTTCTAACAGATTAGGCACTTCACATTTTTATGGGAAGGATGTTTTTGGAACTATCATTCCTAGCTGTATGGTTAGCTGCTCTAGGGAGATAGAAGAAGAAGGAAAGGATAAGGCCATTCATTTTCATTCTTGTGAAACCAATTGTCCAGATATTGGGTCATCATCTTCTCGAAAAAGCAACCGAGTCCGTAGATCAGGCAAGAAGAAATGTACTGCAAAGAGGTCCAGGAACAAATCCAAAGCCTCAGAGCTACCCTTCTCTAATATTGCAAGGAAAAAGAGAACTGCTTTCTCAAAACCCGTTCGTTCCTCTACGTGGGGTGTATTGGGGAACATCACACAAATCTTTGGACTCAGTGATCAACAGAATCATGGATCACCTAAAGTAAGGATTCGCAAAGGAAGTAAAAAGCACAATAATAGTAAAGCTGGGGGAAGTTCGAGAAGGTCCAGGGGAAAACCTCGTGCTTCAGGAAATTGCATTCGCTTGAGAGTTAAAGTGGGAAAAGATGTTTGCCAAAAGAATCCTTGCTTTTTTTTTGCAGATGCAAATGATACCTCATCATTTGCTGAGCCACACCAGAAACCCACCTTCAATAGACCAAATTTAGATGGCTGTTATGAAGATAAATTGGGAGACGAGAGGTCTGAGAAGCAACTTCAGTGTTTTGACAATAAGGTGGAGGACACATCATATACTGCTGTCATTGATGCTCATCTTGCACATGAAGACGTGGATAGCACTGTGGTTCATGAGAAATTAGCTGGAACTAGTGTTCAGGATTATGTTGTGGTTCCATCCCTTGTAGAAGTTGGAACACAAGGAGCAGCAATTGAGAATATGTATAGAGATCCAGGAACTTCACCAGATTCAGAAGTTATTAATTTAACTCCTGAAAACCAAGTTAGTTCTGATCCTGTGTTGACTTCTAAAGTTTTTTCTCTCCCTGAAAATGTTACTTGTGGTAAGAAAGCAAAAAAGAGAGATGGGCTTTCTCAGGCAAGTTGCCATCGCAAGAAAGATGGTTTACATGGAGCTGCAAATGTAAACAGAGCTAAGCCAGAAAAGAAACTTGAGTGCCAGCAGAAAGAGACTGAAGAGTTTTGCTCTAGCGAAATTCTTATTTCATGCATCAGCCCAAACAGATCAAGCAACTCATCAAGTGATGAACATCCACAGTTACCTTTGTCAAGAGACACTGAATTTGGTCCTTCCAGTGAGGCCTTGATGGTGGATCCCACCACTGAAGATAACATCGTTAACAGCCTTGCCAATGGCAAATTTTCGGATTCAAAGAGTTTGCTTCCTTCGACTAAATTTGTTCAACGAGCTTCAAGAAAATCTGGTGGAATGAGAAAGAGGAGCTCCAAAATGTCTGGTTGTGCAAGAATCAGAAAAGAAAATGATAGTAGACAAGGGGGAGTTGATCGGAAGACAGTGGACAAGAAAAAACGTAGTGAGAAGTGTGATTATGATCCTAAAGTCAAAGATGACCCGGAAAGTGCAGGTACTATATTATTTGGTGTTTGTTAATTTCAGCATGTATTGGCACTTAACTTCATGCTTTTATTGCTTTACTTTAAACTTGATCAAAATTTTGAGGATACAGAGGCTCACTAGTCATATTTTTGTGACAAATTGGTGCATCAGGAAACCATACTGAAATTGGACAAATTGATATCAGGGAAGATCCTGCATGCCTACATGCAGCGAAATTCGAAGTGGGATTAGATAGTGTGATTGAGCAGTATTCACCCAATGATAATGCCTGGGTGCGCTGTGATGATTGTCATAAATGGCGGCGTATTCCATTTGCTCTTGTGGATTCTATTGGTCAGACGAATTGCAAATGGTATGTTGTCATTCATGCTTCTGTGTGATTCTGTCATCTTTCATTTCTTTCATCATGAATTGTTCTGATGCACTAATTATTTACTTGGTCTTTCTGATAACTATGTCTCTCTCTTTATCTGCAATATATTAAATATTGACAAAACTAACCTTTTAATTTGTGTATTTCTTGCATATTTTCAAGTATAGTTGAAAATTGAGCATATTTTGGCTATCTTAGATTCTTCTGTGGCACATTTTTGAAATATGTTCTATTTTAGTGCATTCTTGTGCTGAATGATCCATGGACTTTTTTTTTTTGTGCGCTTTGTGTGAGTATAATCCAACTATTTGTTTTCCAGACAATTTTGATTTAATGCTGCAAATGAGATGTTGGTCCTCCCTTTATCATTTTCATGATTCACACTTAGAACAGTTCTGCGCATGCTTGCAGACATAATCATTAATTTAACATTATGTTTACATGAACAAAATGACGTTATCTACCTCTCATGTTAGCTAAATTTTCTTATATTTTGTGTATACATTCCCATTATCTTCTATTTTTATCCTTTGCTCTCTCTAAAGGATGAGCTTGTCTATTATGACCAGTTGTGCATTTCCTTTTAGTATTCTAGGCTATAATTTCTGTTTCTTGTGAAGGATCTGCAAGGATAATACAGATGAAGCCTATGCAGATTGCTCCATTGCGCAGGAGAAATCAAATGCTGAGATCAATGCTGAGTTGGGCTTATCAGATGCTGAGGAAGATGCTTATGACTTCCTGTCAAATGATGGTAGACTGGAATCTAAGCATGGAACAGGTATCCATCATTTTTAGCAGTTACAGAGCAGCATGATTTGAATGTAAGCTTGAAGTGTGCTTCAGAGCTTATGAAGTTTACTAATATCTGAATATTATTTATTTAGTTTCCAAGGAGCATGAATTTACGCGCATTTCAACAAATCAGTTTCTACATCGTAAGCGTAGGACTCAAACAATTGATGAGGTCTGAACTTGACTCTTTTATTTTTTCTTAATTTGCTTGTATGATAATCCACCTTTCGGGAAATTTAAATTTTGTTAGGTTTATAAATCATTGCTATAAATTGCTTCTCTTGTAATTTTATTTAGAATTGTACCTGCATAAGCTTATCTGCTCATTTTCTCAAGTATAAATATAAATTTGTAACAATTTCAATATATTCTAAACTTCCTGCTTTCTTTAAAACAGATAATGGTTTGCCATTGCAAAATACCTGTAGATGGTGGGTTGGGTTGTGGTGATGAATGCTTAAATCGAATGCTTAACATTGAGTGTGTTCAAGGCACTTGTCCTTGTGGAGATCTCTGTTCAAATCAACAGGTAACAGTGGCTACTTCTTTTGGTTCTAATAATTGCAATTCTCTATCAGGTGAGTGTTTTTTGAAAAATTCCTTCTTACAAATCTATTTGCAGTTCCAAAAACAAAATTATGCTAGAATGAAGTGGAATAGATGTGGGAAGAAAGGTTTCGGACTGCGATTGGAAGAGGATATATCCAGGGGGCAATTTCTTATTGAGTATGTTGGAGAGGTAATTTTCTTGGGGTTCTGGATTTCATTTATTTGTAATGTAGATTTCTTTTTGAGGAATAGGAAGAACAAAAGTTAAGCATCAAGCCAAATTTTCGATTATAACTGTCATGTCTTTGATTAATATCTTATGGATAAAGTCGATGTATGTTTGTGGCAGGATCTTCTTCCAGCTTGTTAGCAGCAAATTAGTACTAATGTTTCAGAACCTGATGTAATGTTTATAATTTGTCAAGCTCCTTGTGTTATACTAAGTTGGATTTAAAAGAGCTTCATGTTCTACGTGTAGATGACCACTAAGTTGGAAAGTTGATATTATTTGCAGACTTCTTTTAGATTTTTGGGCGGTATCTGGCATTTGATTTAGAAAATATTAGTTTTTATGGAAGTTATGAGAGAGTACCAGCTTGTTGGTATCTGGCAGTTGATTTAGAAAATATTAGTTTTTATGGAAGTTATGAGGGAGTACGAGTACCAGCTACAAGCTTTTGTCTGGGTGATTTAATCTTGATTCTCTTCTTAATTTCACTACATACATGCTCTACATTGTATTGTTTCTCTTTCTGTTGGCCAATTGTACGTTTTTATCATGTTTACTAATACATGCTCTTCAGGTGCTTGATATGCGTACCTATGAGGCACGACAAAAAGAGTATGCTTCTAAAGGTCACAAGCATTTCTACTTCATGACATTAGATGGCAGTGAGGTCAGAATTTGTACTCCTATTGTTTCATTTATTTCTGACTCAACATTGCTTCAAGCAATTTCACTGTGGTAGTGCAAGTCTTATGAGCACACTAGGGATCTCTAATGATAGGTCCTTAACCTTAAACTGTTAAATCTTATTGATGCTTAATTAGCCCTATTGGAATGCTTTGTTTTGGTACTTTTGCTTTGAAAACCTAAGGGATGTGTAGTTCAGTTTGCTCTCATGAGATTTTGAATAGTTATTTATTGTTCCTTGATTGAAAACATCATACAATTGAAGTGGACATCATTAATAATCATTTGGTGCGATCAAATCATACCCTACTACTGAGCTTTTTAAAATTTAATTGATGGACCATTCTTAACAGCTTCTAGAAAATACGCTTCTAGTTGTGTTTTTCAGCTTCTTAAAGATTTCTACGAGATAATTCTTAGAATAGCTGGTAAAGAAGCATCCTTGCTGTATCTTGTTTTACAATATTATATTCTTGTAATGCTAAACTTTTAGGAGCTTTCTTATAATTGGGTAGACTGGGATCGTATATGTTCTTGATTTTTGCTTGTGTATCAATTGCATATATAGATGTCTCCTTGCGAAATAATTAACTTGTTTTAGTATTAGTAAAAGACAAAGTATGCAAAAGTAATATTTCTATATAATAAATGGGGGGAAATGTGCATTTGATGTTTGTGATCAAGAATTAGATAGTCTATTTATGCTTGAGACTTTTGAGCACTTTATAAGTGATTATATTGATTTAAGTTTTTAATTTCCTTTGCTTTAAGAGATAAGCCATTGAGAGAGGATATTTCATTAGGTTCAAGTCAAGTCAAGTGCTCTACTAATTTTTGGTGTCACTCTGGAAATAATTGTGGGGTGAGTTGAATGCAGTTACATGTTAAATGTGGGCCTTAGCCTGGTCTGATGCAATCTCAGCTTAGGTTTGCCTTCGACTGACAGTCCAACTCTTAAGTTGAAGCCTGCAATCTAATCATGGTTAAGGTCCCTTGTACAACTGCACTGAAGAAATTCACGTGCACTTTATCCTTATCGTAGAAAATGTCTGGGAATGTGGCTAACATATGCAATCTTCTTAATTATCATCATTATTTTATTGTTTTGCCCTGAAGCTGTTGTTACAATTTGTTCCATTTGTTTTTGCTGAATGGATTTCCTTTTCCCTTGATTGGTCCTAAATTATCATTACATCCATACTTTTACATCATATTAACATATAACTATGTTTCTCTATTTTCAGGTGATAGATGCATGTGGGAAAGGAAATTTGGGGCGCTTTATTAATCATAGTTGTGACCCTAATTGTCGTACTGAGAAGGTGACAATTGCTGCAATTTAGAGTTGTTTTTGAGATTGACATCCAATTTTGCCGTCTTTTGGCATTAATTTTGATCACCTTACTGCATGCAACAATTTTTAGGAGAGTCTTACCTTTTTCGCTTTCCATTTGCTTCTTATGTAAAAACATACCATTAAGTAAAATTCTGTCAACTTCCCTCTCATTCTTTTTTCTTTCTATATGTTTTCGCGATGATAGTTGACTTGGAGCTCCATGCTTTGATAATTCGTATATGGGAACCCTAAATAACCTAAGATGTCTGTGGAAATGCATTTCTGGATTGCTGGTCCTATATTGGAGTCAAAAATATTTTCTGATATGTATAAGCCAGCTTCTCTATGTATCCATTTGGTGAATACCTGGATGCTTGAACCATTTTTAGTTTACTTTGGAAGGATGACATCTAATTTTGAAATATTCATGGGTTAGGTTTTGGATATGTGCATGTTTCCCTGTTGTGAGGCTTAGGCTTCATTTTTGGCAGATTTTATGTTGTATTGTTAAATTTTATGGTTTTGAGAAATGGACTCGAGGATCTTTCAACATTGTGGGTTTTAATTTGTTGAAGACCTTTACATACATGCTTTACTTGAATCAATACAATTTTTTCCAATTAAGACTTTGTTATAATGTACTGTGTTCTTTATCACCTTCGTTTTATCTCCAACTACATGCAAGGGCCGCTTTTGGGGTAGTGGATGTCTTATGGTTTCTATGCTAATATTCTAAAGATATTTCAGTATGTGGTACCAGCCCATGGGTCTCATGTTCTTTAAGCTCTTTTTCTGTAGTAATGTTGAAATAATCCTTGTTATAGTGAAGCCACATTGTACTTAACTTGAAACTTTTATGAACAGTGGGTGGTCAATGGAGAAATTTGTATTGGGTTGTTTGCATTAAGGGATATGAAAAAGGTATGTACATGCCTTCTGATGGTTGATTTCCTACTTTCCATTTGAGGTTGAATTACTGTACCCTTTAGCTTTTTGTGCTGTTTCATACCTGTAATGCATAATAAAGTGCAACATTTTCTTGTCAATTGGGGGACAGAGTGGACGGGGTGGCAATGCTAGCTAAATTAGTATGGAACACTGTGGAACCATTGGTCCATTTGCCAATAAATGATAATAATTTACATAGAAAAGGCTAGTATGAGTACTCTTATCATCCTTTGACTAATTTCTTTGTCCCTGATTTTTGACATGGCAAATGCATCATGTAGCTTAATGCAAGTGACAATTACCTAAATTAAGCAAGGAATATAATGAAAGCAGTTAGAAATATGATGTGGTTCATTAATCATGATAATGGGATAGGTGCCTTTAAAACAACTAACCTGATTGAGAATGATATTGCATCCGAGTCTGTATGATCAAGCAAAATGTTGGTGCTGATTGGAATTCGATCCTTTCGTTTCTATTAACGTCCACTCTGAAGATAAAGCAGATTCAGATTCCTTTATTTTTACTGCAATTTTAATAAGTTTGAGAAGTATGTAAAGCAGCTTCTGCTTTTACTAAGTGCTTTGGTATCATATTATGTTGCTTTATTGCTTTGCAGCACAAATTACTTTCAACAACCTAGCTTTTATGTCCTTTGACATGTTCACGCATTATTATGTGACCTTTTTATGAGTACAAAATTTTCAGGGTGAAGAGGTGACATTTGACTACAACTATGTTAGAGTGTTTGGGGCTGCTGCCAAAAAATGTTATTGTGGCTCACCTCAATGTCGAGGTTATATTGGTGGTGATCCAACTAATACTGAATTCATTGACCAAGTTGATTCAGACGAAGAATTTCTTGAACCTGTGATGCTTGAAGATGGGGAAGCTGAAAGTAAAATATCCAGAATCAGTTCATTTAAAGGTTCACTTCTTCAAGTTTCGGAGAGTGTGTCAAAAGTCCAGGATGATATGGATAAATTTAAATTAACTTCTGAGAAAATTGAGGATGGGATAGAGATCAAGGATTCTGTGAAACGGTCTCCTGCTGCTGTTACCCAATTGTCAAGTTCTTCAATTTTAGATGAGGTAAAGGGAAGTTCTTCATTGTCCGGTCAACTTGTGGACCTCACCAATGAAGGAGAAGATGCAACAGACAAAGCAACATTTGCTGTACAGAAAGACATCTCCATGGAAGAGGCTACAAACAAAACTACTTGCCCTATCCAAACGCTGGAAGCATCTCCTAACCAATCATCATTGGAAGTGACTGCTGCTAACAAGAAATCTAAATCTATTATGAGTGGAGAGAAGCGAGTGTTTGTGAAATCTCGTTTCCTTATCAGAACTTCACATCAATCTAACATTGTTAAGAGAGGAAAATCTACTAATAATGGTCCAAGCATGAATAAAATCCAAATTATGTTGGAGAAATCTCAGTCTCATTCTACAAAACCAAGAAAACTGGTGGAAGTTACAACTAATGGCCAGTTTGAAGCAGGTTAGGAATCCTTCTCTGCTTGTGCTACCATGAAAGGTGTTGTATGAAAATTGTTTCGTAACTAATATCATTACTGCTTGCAGTTGAGGAGAAACTCAATGAATTGCTGGATGTTGATGGTGGAATATGCAAACGGAAAGTAAGTGATCTTTTTTCTCCTCCAATTCAATGCTCTATGTTGGTTTGGTTGTCTAAAGAATGCAAAATCTTTTTCTGAAAACTTTTTGTCCCTCCCCTCCTCTCTATCTCTCGCTCTATCTTGCTTGTTGAATGTTACTTATTGCTCGCCCACCCTTGCATCTTTCACTGTTTATTAAAGTTAGTTTTCTTTAATAAAAATTTCAGGATGCCCCTAAAGGTTACTTGAAGCTGCTGCTTCTTACTGCAGCTTCTGGTTCTACTGGAAGTGGTGAAGCAATTCAGAGGTAATTTTGCATCTTTCATATGATCTTGACTTTTCATCCCCAACTTCTAATCTGCAACTTTTCTTTCTTTGTATGTGACCACGTCAATTGATATTGCTCTTGTATATGAGCATATGAATGTTCTACGTAATACCTAGCTTTTATTCTACAGCAACCGTGAGCTTTCAATGATCCTGGATGCTCTTCTTAAGACAAAATCAAAAGCTGTGCTGATGGATGTGCTCAACAAAAATGGCAAGTTTTTTTCTTTTACTTGCATGCAAGTTTGCTTTATAGCAAACCTTTAGCAGGTGAAATGCTGACTGCCATCAACATCTACTTTTGCTTTGTGTTAGGTTTGAGGATGCTTCACAACATGATGAAGCAGTATCGGAGGGACTTCAAAAAGATCCCAATCCTCCGCAAACTTCTAAAGGTGGAAATATTGGAACCCGAATTTGGATATGTGCTCCTTATTGATAGCCATGAATGCATTCATCATGTGATACGTATGTTATGAGGTGTCTGTATGTATTCTGCAGGTTTTAGAGTACTTGGCAGTTAGGGAGATCCTTACAACAGAGCATATAAGTGGAGGTCCTCCTTGTCCTGGAATGGAGAGGTTAGAATAATTATATTGCTTTAGTTTAGTGAATACTCAGACTGATGAGTGATATATTAAATTCACCCCTTTTCTCCTTTTCTCACCCTGATTGGCGAAATTGATCTTCACTGTGCAAATTGGTCTTGAAACACCCTATAGCCCTATTTCTTCTGCAATACATCATTCTTCTCATTCTGTCTCCGTACAAAGTCGGAGAGGAGGTCTCACTAACCTTTTACTTGTTAGTTTTATCCTTATTGTCAAGAAATGAAGTTGCTAGAATTATGAACACAGATTCTGTGCTGTTTTAGTTGTAAACTCTGGCTTGCAACTACCTGCTGCTTTCCCCACACCCCAGGACAAAATAATTTTATGGTCAAGAGGCAAATACTGAATACCAATTCTTTCCCTTAGTACTGTCTTTATTTTTTTATTACTTTTCACACTAATTAATAACTAACTTTCTCATCAGAGGATATTCACTGTTACTATTATCGACTTTATATGACAGCTTTGATTATCTCATTGTTGGGATATTGAAATTGACTGGTTACTTGAATTAGAACCTACAGTCATAGTCTTATTAGAGGATAATACAACTGGAATTGAACTTCTTGTTGAATTTGACATAATTCAATATCTAAGCCAAGAGTAGTGATGATCTGTTTATCGTATATTACTTGAATTAATTCAAGGTTCTGAGAACTGTGATTTGTGCAGTTTTATGGAATCAATGCTGTCACTCACAGAGCACAATGACAAACAGGTACTTATTCAAATCTCTTCATGCCCAGCTTTCAGATTATCTGCAGCACCTTTCTATTCTCATGCATCCTGGTACATGCTTCGTTTGAAGTACCCAACCACCAGTGTTGACGATTAATTGATGACCTGGTAATGATTTTATGTGGCATTTGAGCTGTAACAGTCTAGTTTTAAGGATTTGAATTTATGTAAACAGGTTCATCAGATTGCACGAAACTTTCGTGATAGATGGATTCCGAGACATTTAAGGAGATTTGGCTATATAGATAGGGATGATGGAAGGATGGAGAATCATAGAGGTTTAAACTGCAGTAGGATCCCATCAAACAATCATTGGCATGATGAGGGTGTAAAACCTGTAGAAGCATCAGTTGCTGTTGCTGAAGCTGAAGCAAATTTAACAACTGCAGTTCATGATGACTCTTTGGCACCTTGTGTCAATGGTGTTATTAAAATGCGCAAGCGTAAAAGTCGATGGGATCAACCAGCAGAAGTAAATTCAGCTTCAAAATTCTTTCAGCATGATGAACTGAGGAATGATTCTGTGTTGCTACAGAAATTAGAAATAAGCAAACAAGTTATGGGCAATGCTGACAAAGAGAGTGGCGAGGTTAACTACTGCCCTCATTGTGTTCGCAATTACTCTCTCCAAGATGAGAATAGTGGTGCAAATGTTGGAAGGAAAAATATGCACGAGGATGTTCCACCAGGGTTCTCATCACTTGTTACTCCAAATGTAGTGTCATCCAATGATTCATCAACCTGTGATCTTTCTCAACAAAATGTTTGCTATTCAAAGTGTTCCGGTGGTGGAGTTGTTGGCTACCCACAGAAGAAATTCATTTCTCGTTTGCCCGTCTCTTATGGAATTCCGTTGCCTATAGTACAGCAATTTGGTTTATACCAGACTGAAGCTGTAGATAGTTGGGTTATCGCTCCAGGAATGCCTTTTTTCCCATTTCCACCATTGCCTCCTTTACCCCATCATACCTTGCCTTCATCCTCGTGTGACGTTAACTCTATGGAAACTAATGAAGCTGCAGAAGGGGGAAAGCACGAGAACTGTAATCCTGCTTATGCTTATTTGAATGATGACAGTGCTAGCACTGCTGGTGCAAACCATTCCGATGTAGACATTCCTGTTGCCAATGTCCAACAAACAGTCAAACGTGCAAGGGAACCCTTATATGATTTGGGAAGGAGGTACTTTAAGCAGCAGAAGTGGAATAAGGCATCTGTGCCTCCAAGGGTTCGGAAAAGAAATGGATGGGGATCCATAGCGAACAACTCAAGAGGTGTAATATGCAGCTCAGATATAGGAAGCATTGCAAATGAACAAAGAAATTCATACTGTTTACAGGATGTAAGCTCCAGAGTGGAGAAAGATGGCAATTATTTTAATCAGCACAGCAGAGCTCCTATATGACAGCTGATTTTAGGAGATACTCTGCAGGGCTATTAGATTTTTTTTCATAGTTTAATGTATTACCAATTCATTTTCTCCGTTTGAATGGAAAATTCTTCCGACTTTCGAAGTCCCAGTTCTTAAAGTCAATTACCAAAGATATTGATGAGGAGAAACTACATGCACCAGTTTGGCGTTGCGTTTCACTTGGATATCCATCCCCATGTTTTTGCGCCTCCAAGAGGTAGGTGTTTTATTGTTACTCATTCAAGAGGTTAGGTTATACAGTAGGAATAAAAGATAAACACCTTGTTGGAATCTTTCATTAAACATGAAATAGAAGCTGAACAAGACGCTCCTTGCTTCGTTCAGAAAATTTAGGTTTTTAATTGTCTTTTATTAGGCATGCATCTCTTATGTTCATGTATGTGGTAAGCACTAGCTGGATCAGGTGATTCACCACTCACCTTTCAAACTTGGAAAAGTTTTCTGGTACAGGTGGGAGTGTGAAAAAATGGAGTTCCATTTTTGTATGTTCTGCATCCTACAACTTCTCTGTGCTGAAGATCAGCACAGGAAGGCAAAACAGCAATTCTCCTATGTACCTGCAAACGTTTTCCATGCCTTAAAAATTGTATCTGAATGAGTTTGTCTAGCTGAAAAAAAGTGATCATCCTATAAAGTTGCTTCAAATGTGATTACAACCTTTTATTGCTAACAAAGCATTGGCCAATCAATCCAAAGTTCAAACAAAGGAAAAGAAAAAGATTATATGTACGTGACAATCTCGATGGTTGCGAGAACTAATGTTACAAATATCGTATTGGACTTGGTATCAGATTAGATTTTAGTACGTTATTGTATTGGTATCGATTAATACCGGTATTGTTTCAGGTAATTTTTAAATTTATGAAAGTTTTGAATTTTTAAAATTATAAAATAGTCCATTGTTATATTGCACAGTTTATATTTTTAAACATTTTTAAAAATTATAATAATAAATAATAATCATAAATTTAATTAAATTTATAAAATTAATTTAATAATTATTAATAAATATAATAAAATTTAAAATATATAAATTTCAAATAATTTGATTTAATAATTAAAATATATAAAATACATATTAGTTTATAAATAATAGTTTTAAAATATTTATTTTAAAAATAAATTATTTTTGTTAATACTTTATTAATAAATATTATATAAAATATTAAGATAAATTTAAATAAAATAATTTTTAAGTTTTATTTTATTTATTATTATTAGTAATAAATATATTTATTATTATTTTAAAACAAAATTAAAAATTCATAATAATTATAAAAGTTGAAGTAAATAAAATAATTAATTAAAAAAACTTTAAAAAAGGGGGGATGGAGAGATGGTAGGGAGGGAGGGCGATTTAAAATTTTTTTTGAAAATTTTACAAAAAGTTCATCTTTTTTTTTTTTAATTTTCACTACTGGGATCGATACCAACCAGTATTTAAACCTGGTACGACTGATCTTTTTTCATATCAATTTTGGTCCAATACGACACGGTATTCAAAATCGTGTTGGGAATGATAAGATGCTATTCTCAAATATTGGGGTTTTTACACTAGGATTTGTTCTGAAAAATTGAGTCATACATGTTCTCGACCATCGTGGGAGTATGAGATAATCAACGCCCTATTTCGAACCTGGTCGTACCCGACTATTAAGTTGCATATTAAATGGCCTAAGCAATCTTATATATATTGAATTGGAATTGGTATTGGATTTAATTTTAGTACGATATTTGTTAATATTGAGTATTATTTTAGATAAAATTTAAAAATATAAAATAATATTTAAAATTTTAAAATCATAAGATAGTTCTTGATTATATTGTGTTATATAAGTTCTAGTTTTATATCAGTTTTGTCTTTAAAAATTATAATAATACAAATTTGAAATAAAATTATTCCTTTATTTCATATGTTTCACATATAAACAATAACTATAATCAATCGATTATATTAAACCACAATAAATCCAATTAACACATAAACAATCGGATTTTATTAATTCAAAGATAAAACTTCGAAGGTGAGTTTAGAACATCTTTAACATTTGAAAATCCTATCATCAAACTGTTATTCCAATGTTATACAATAATCAAATTGAAAATAAGTAGAAAATATGATTTGAACGGATGATGGGAGGTAGCGACGTCGAGAAACTCCTGATCTGAGAAATACGTCGAGTTAGCTTCTTCTCTTATTCTCTCTTCCTTCTTTTCTTTCTCGATCTCTTGATGAATTCTCTCTAGGTTTCTCCAAAGTGGCCAATGCAAAAGCTCTCCTATGCATTTTTTCTTGTTCTTTTAAATATTCTCTTATGTTCTGAGCAATCTTAGCATTTTTTCATGGTCCAAAAGCTCTAAAATATCCCTCAAAATTTGACATTTTTGAGGGTCTGCACGTCTGCCCGATGCAGGCCACGATCGTGGGCTAATTTGGTGCTTTTGTTACAATCGTGGCATGACTGTTTCAACCTGAATGTCTCCAAAACTTGGCAGTTCTTTGATGTTGACCCTGAAGCACAACATATCAAGGTACCTCAAAAACATAATAATTAAGTTCATAGACTTGTACTAACCCATAAAACACCTTAAACATAAATAATTAACAAACTAACACAATTTTAACCCAAATACATACTAAATGATTGAATTAAGAACTAAACACATAACAAACTATGCCCTAAAACACGATGCAATTTATACTTATCAACATCCTTACACTTAAACGTTTACTTGTCCTCAATAGAAGAAAATAACAAACACACAAAATCACAAAGCGCACAATGCTGTAATGAGGCAATGACTTTAACTTCACGAAATAAATTTAACTCTAAATATAATCATTTAAGTTATTTCAAATCATCATGCAAAATCCGAATCTAGGAGCTCTAGACTAAGCATACATATTAATCACCCTTTTCAATTGTACATATACATTAATAATTATTTGGTCATTCAAACTCTGTAACTACTCCTAAATACGTTTTTATGAAAAGTCAAGCTATTTACAAGTTTGGTAGGTTTTATTAGAAAACTCTTTTTATTTACTTTTATTTAATATTTTGTAGACATGAACCTAATTTTTTATTCGGAGGTAAACATTAGTGATGAATGCCGACTCGGTTACTCAACTAAGTCATGTTTTTATTAAGCTACTTGATTGAAATGTCATTATAGTTTTTTGATGCGGAGGCATATATTTGTGATGCTTATTGATCTGCTTACTCGACTATATCACATTCTCAACTGACTACTAACTCTATTCATAACCCGAAGGCCAACATAATTATTTATTTTAATATTGAGAAACACACATTTTTTATTGCCTATTTTATTGATTTAGCTACTCGTTTTCATGAAAAAAAACTAGCAAAACTATTTTAGTCGAAAGACCTAAAATTATGAATGAATGTGACAATTTAAAGGGTAACAAACTCATACTAAATCCTAGCTAATTTCCATATTTAGACAAAGAACTCAATTCACTAATTTCGCAAGCTAATAACTCGTCATAACCTAATGGACAGTGTTTAAAATTAAATCAATTTCATTCCATCTAAGCCATTGACATATTCATACAATCCACAAAATGCAACATAACAAACTATCATATAATATGTAGAATTCACACTCAAAGCAAAACACATAACCCTCCTCACACTTGAACAACACATTATCCTCAATGTGAGAAGGAGGCAAACAATCACGTAAGGAAAGAAGAAAAAAAATAAATTTAAAAAGAAAAAGATTAGAAACAAAGCCTTATGGTGATGGAGGCGGGGATGGTGTCAAAGGTGGCAGTTGGATGCCTGGAGTCTTGAAGTAACGAATGATACGAAGTATATCCCAATTTTGATGTCGTTATGTTTGGGCCATCTCCTTCATTCTTCTAGAGTTCTCCGCAAGTGTATCTGTAATAACCTTGGTGTACGTGGAGATTGAATCGAGTACTTTCTTTTAGCTCGGTTCCTCTGTGTCTTCTTCCTCTTCAGACTCCTCATTAGTCGAATCCTCTTCTTCACGCTGAGGCAACACTGTACTTGAACTCGCTTGATAAGCCCTGATCTTCACATGAGTCTTTTAACTGATATCCTGGAGTTCCATGTTATGGGACTTAAGGATTTTAGCACGCCATGGATGATGATGATTTAGAAAATCTAGGAGCTTGATGGTTAAACCACTACAGTCCATGCCATAATACTCAGCAATGGCAGAAACCAAGTACCACATAGCTAAATTAGTGCTCCTCTTACATAAGGTTGCAATAATAACGTTCACCATATGTGTGGAGGTGCACACTGGGATGTTGTGATTCATGCACTACAACAAGAAAAGCTCCTTTCTTGAGCACTTGTTGGTTTCTGATTTATCAAAAATCATTTCACACACGAATTTATGCCATAACAAGTGCTCATGGGATCTTATGATGTTGTTGTAGGTATTTTTAGCGTCGAATCGCTCTAACCCGGTGAACTCATTCCAAATATTGCACATGATTTCAATGTTCAGCTCATAATTTCGTGCCCGTAACCTAAAACACATTTTCTTAGGGTTACTAGGTTTGTAATAAAGGGAAGTGAAGAATTCTAGAGTGAGCTTTTGGTAGACAAGATATTGGAAGTGTATGAACTTTGCCCACTGAATTCTTTCCGTTCGGTTCTCTACCCCTATCTTGCAGTTCTAGCTTATAAAGTGTATCAAAATCAAAATATTTCGCGACTACAATTTGTTTAACATTAAAGGATTGGAAACGGATACCTTCCTCCTCTGTGTGAACCAAGAAGTGTGCTCCAAAGTCCACCACCTTATTCCTTTGCTCTCATCCCGAGACTTGGTTTTGTCCTGATGATTGATCACACTTTGTTGACTGCTTAATGTGTGGCATATTGGCTAGCAAGTAAGTGGAGTTGGAATAAAGTGGAAGTTTGGAATTTGGTTAGAGAGAAGTGAGAGTGTTTAGATGTTTTAAACTTAGAGAGATAAAGTTAAAATAAAAGTGAGCAAAAAAATGAAATAAGAAATGAATATACAAGTGAATGAAGGGTAAAACGGTAAAACATTAACTGAAAATTTCGTGTCCAATTATTGTGGCCTACAATTTTTCCACCAATTTCTGATTTTTTTCTTCTTTGGTCCTTCTACACTTTCCTGAGATCACTTCTTAACTTTTTATAGCTCTTTCACCTCTCTTTTGCTGACTTCTTTGATCATCTAATTCACATTGAAGTCCTATGCCTTCCCAATTTTATTTGGAAATGAAAAAACCTAACTATGAAATTCAAACTACCTAAAAATCAAAGGAAATAACATGGAATTAACAATCTATGGGTTGCATCCCATGCAACACTTCTTTTAACGTCGATAGCTTGACATTATTCTTATGTTCAAGCTGTTTCAAATGAATAGTGCATTGGTAGCGTAGTAATCGATCTTACAATTTACACATGAGCTACCATACCCTGGGTTTCGCCGTCCTTCTGCTTCACCTTCCTTCACTTCCTCCTCTGTAATCGTTTCTTTCTAAATGCATTCCTAGGGTCCTTAATATCTTCCCATTGTCATCAAGGTTTGGTTTCTTTTTTATTAGCTGGAAGTAAGGGAGAACTATTATCTTTCTTCAACACAGTAAAGGTTATTTGGTGCTCTCCGACTCTCAGAGTTAGTTCACCCCCATCAACGTCAATTATTGATCAGGCAGTAGCCAAGAATGGTCGTCCAAGAACCATATAAGGTTCCACATATTCTCCAATATCCAATATAAAGAAGTTTATCGGGAAGGTAAAAATATTAATTTGCACTTTAACATCCTTAATAATCCCTTTTGACCGATGATTTGTTCTGTTCTCTATCTTCACTAACATCTTTATGGGTTCTAACTCTTCTAATCCTAATTTTTGGCTAAAGGTATAGGACATCATATTGATACTCGCTCCTAAATCTGTGAATGCCCAGTATATTTTGACTCTATTGATACTGCAAGGAATGTAAAAATCCCCTGGGTCTTCTTTCTTCTATGCCATGTTCAAGTTTTCTTCTATTGTTCACTCCTTAACCTTCTTCATGATTGATTCCTTTAGTATGAGCCTCATTTGTATATGATCCGTTATGTCTTCATCCCTGTTTAATTCAACCTCTTTAAAATTCCTTATTGCCTTACTTGAAATTGACTTCCGCTAAGCTAAAATAGGGTATAGAAATTCAGGTTGAGGTTTCTTGATTGAATTAATTACGAGTTCACTTAATTGATTCATTTAGCATGATCCTCATTTATAGATGTTTCGTTATGTCCTCAACCCTATTTAATTCAACCTCCTTAGAATTCCTTGTCACCTTACATGAAATTGATTTTCACTGAGCTAGAATAGGGTATAAAAATTTAGGTCGAGGTTCCTCGATTGAATTAATTACAAGCTCACTTGGAAGTAATTCCACAATTGCTTATTATTCTCCATTATCTCCATCTTCTTTCACATGTTCGAGTTTCTTTTCTTGGGTTTGAGTAATGGCCATGATCCGTTCCTTTGGGTTAGATTCAGTATTGCTTGAAGGGTTCCTACATTTCGAGTAGAAATTGCCTTCGCTAGTTAACCTACTTGGACCTCCAGATTGTGTACTGAAGAGGCATGGTTCTTAGTGATTTGCTCGAAATTGCTTTCAAGTCTCCCGTGTGCATCCTCCATGCCTCCAATTTTATCTAAAATCCTATCCAAATTGGATTCCATTGAGCTCGGTTTATCTTGTTGGAAGCTTGGTTGCCCTTGAGGTTTGAACTATCCTCCAGCATTGTTCATCCATGAGAAGTTAGGCTGATTCTTCCACCTAGGGTTGTATGTGTTGGAGTAGGAATTGTTTCCCCCTCTTTGTCCATATTGAGCTCCCATATAATTAACTTGCTCTGGATCGCTATTCTTCATCAGGAAGCAGTCCACCATATCATAGTTCATCTGTTCACAGAGTTCACACTTTAGTTGCACAACTTTTACTGAAGCTGAGGAAAAAGCCTTCATGTTGTTGAGCTGTCGAGTTAAGTTGTCAATTTTAGCTTACATATCCTTAATCAACAAATACAATTCCTTTTTATTCTCGGAAAGTAGTGGTTTTTCTACTCTGCTCGTTCATCCATAGGTAGATATTACTCACAATCTCCTTTATCAACTCTTTTGCTTCTTCTACCTTCTTTCTCATCAGTGATCCTCCTAAAGCTATGTCAACCGTGCCTCTCATATGTGGGGTTACTCCATTATAGATTGTTTGCAACAATAATTCCTTGGGTAAGTTATGGTGTGGGCATTTTCGTTGCAAATCCTTGAATCTTTCCCACGCTTCATAGATCGATTCCTCGTCACTTTGCTGGAAATTGGTAATCTCCTTGATAATCTTTGTGGTCTGAGTAAGGGGAAAATACTTGTCTAAAAAGACATGAACTAGTTGTTGGACCTGAATTTTTCTTTATTTATTTATTTTATTTTTCTTGGAATTTATTCCATTAAATTAGCAAGCATGAATAGAAGTTAGAGTTATTAAATAGAGAATGTTAGAATTTAATAAGAGTATAGTATGGTATTTAATGGACTAAGGAGCTAATGGGCATTACACTAAATGAAAAGGGGTAAAATGGGAAATCCAAGACAAAACTATTGTCTTGAATTAAAAGAAGAGGAAAATCGTGGGAGTTATAAAAGAGAAGAGAAATCGTAGAGAGAAGATAAAGAAAGGAAGAGTGCATGGAAGCTAAGGAAAAAAGAGAAAGAAGAAGAAGGAAGAGAAATCAAGCTTGTAAGAGGTAAGCTTCATCATTTTTCTTCTTGCTTTGGTAGAAAAACAAAAAGAGTTAGGAATAGAATGAGATTTTGTGCTGGGGGTAAAGGAAGAAGAAGAGAATCATGAAACCCTAGTTGGATGTTATGGGTTTTCAACTAGGTTTTGATTTTTCTAGCCTAGATAATCCATGGGTGCATTAAGTTTAGGCTTAATTTTGTTCTTGATTATCAAAACCTTATGGGTTTTCTTTTTGTATATTGGATTGAATGGAAAATATGTTTGATTGAATGAACTTGGTTTATTGAAGGAAACCAAGGAAACCTAAGGCAAGAACAAGAGGAAAGGCAATATTGAATTTGGGATTTCCAAGCAAATTAGGTAGGTAATATGTTTATGATTATTGTGATAATTGTTAATTCAAAAGGACTTCAAGATTATTAATTTTGGTGACAATCAAATAATAATAATATTTGAAATAAATGAACTATTTTGATAAGTGTGTTTAAGTGTGGAAAAAAATACAGAAGAAGTGAAAATATAGAAGAAGTGGAAAATACAAAAGAAGCGAAAAACACAGAAGAAGTGAAAACACATAAGAAGTGAATGGAAAAACACAGAAGAAGTGGAAAACACAAAAGAAGTGAAAACACAAAAGAAGTGAAAATACAAAAGAAGCGGAAAAACACAGAAGAAGTGAAAAACACAGAAAAAGAGAAAAATACAGACGATACAAAGATAAAAATACTCTAGTACGTCAGACATTTAGTCAGTTGGAGTTAGTTACAGAACTCAACTGAATAACGGTTTATACAAGAAGCAAGAAGCAGTTATCAAGAATCAAGAAATAGTTGGAGACTTAGGCTATGAATACTAGTCGTAGTCGAAGATTGAACAATTTTTTAACTTTCAAGTTTTTACTTACAAAGAAAAATTCTGTATTCAAAAGTGCGATACAAGAGAGCAAACTCTACTATAAAAAAAAGCTCACAATATCTTTCTAGTAAGAGAAAGAAAAGGCTAAGAGTTTGGAGAGGTTAAGATACTAGAAAGAATACTTTATGTAAGAGACCTGAAGAGGCTCTGGAAGGGAAGAAAAAATACTTGCAAAATTGTTGAAGTATAGTGAAATCTTAGACGAACTCTGAGGACTGGACGTAGCCCAAGGTTTGAGGTGAACTATTATAAAAATCGTAACATCTATCTTCTAACCTTTCACTTTATTTTCTCTTGTTCTTAGACAATTATATAGAAGTTATTTGTGATTTAATTACATAACTATTTTTTTATAACATTTTTGGTATTCTTTAACAGTTGGAAAAGTTTTTTTTTAAGAAATATCAATGTTTTTGTATTCATGAAAAGATTACACAATTCAACCCCCCTTCTTGTGTATTTTGTATATTGTACGTGAATTCTATATTAACGTGTGATTTACTTCAATAATGAGTCAATGCTTGTTTGCTTAAGTGCATGAATTGTTTAAATTGAATTGTTATGATTGATATGAAAATGCATGACGAGTTATTACTGTGATTACGCATTAAATGATATTATGACATTTTGTACGGATCCAAAGAGGAAAAAACATAAGAAATTATGAAAATATGATTGTACGATGAAATGGATTTGGGCAAGAGAGAAACCATTTTGTTCCTTACGTACAGTTGACTAAAGCCTTCTCTCGGCTACCTGCTTGTAGTATACGAGATTTGAAAAATTAGACTCGTTTTGTTCACAATGTAAACTTCGATTTCTCCATTTCATTTCATGGGACCCTCGAGCCATTTGCTTATGCATTGCATTTCAATCTGTAAGCATGATGCATAATTGAGTGTTATGTTGATGATTGTGAGTTACATGATATGATTTATGTGCGAATGTGTTGAACTATGAGATTGAAAGTAGAACTGTGGATAACTGGATTGTTAAATGCATGAGATGTATACATATATGAATAAGTAATATGCTTGACATGTGACTCGTTATCACTAGCTATAAATATATTAGCTACTGAGCTTAGTAGCTTAAACCATTATTTTTCCACTCTTCAGGTGCAGAACAAGAGCATTGGTGATCCTTGCAAAAAGTTTGGCAACTCTAAGAATAGAGACTTTTGTTACTAAGTTAGTGACTTTTGGATATATTGATAAGTATATCAGCATGAACATTCAATGTATTTTGTATTTTGTTTTAAGCCAATGGTGTGGCTTTTGATATGTAACTAGAGCTATTCAAACTCTTTGATTTAGTAATGAAATTTGGAATTGATGAAGATATTTGGTGTATGTTCATATGATCTATTATGTTTGAGTTATTAATAGTTGTGGTTGGAGATAGAATTGAATGTTGTTGGAATTAAAGTTGTGTGTGTATGTATTGTTCTTGGACGTTGGTTGTCTGGGTTTTGTCCGAAGGTTTTGCCACAGTGAACCTTTCCAGAACCATAACCCTAAATCATAAACCCTAATCAGATTATGGAAGTCGTAATCTCTCAATTAACAACCTATCCAAAATCCTAATTAGTTATGATGTTCTCCAATAAACTACAGGAAGCCTGTGTCAAATCTCTCTTTATACAATTTGCCGATTTGATTTAATTCTTGTTCTATTAAATTATGTAACTCTCTTTCGCCCAATTTAATCATTTTTCATTCGATTCACCCTCTTAGTTTATTATCAAATTATGCACTTGTAGAATTAAACCATAATAAATCCAATTAACACATAAACAATCAGATTTCATTAATTTAAAGATAAAACTCCGAAAGTGAGTTTAGAACATCTTCAACATTTGAAAATCCTATCGTCAAATTGTTATTCCAATTTTATACAATAATAAAAACTAAAAATAAATAAGAAATACTGTCTAAACAGATGATGGGAGGTAGCGACGTTAGGAAACTCCTGATCCTAGAAGTATGTCGAGTCAACTTCTTCTCCTCTTCTCTCTTCTTTCTTCTCTTTTTTGATCTCTAGATGAATTCTCTCTAGGGTTTCTCCAAAAGTGTCTGATCCAATCCCATTTACATCTTTTCTTGTTCTTTCAAATATCCTCTTGTGTTTTGAGCAACCTTAGGGTTTTTTTTGGGGTCCAAAAGATCCAAAAAATCCCTCAAAGCTTGATGTTTTTAGTGTCTACCGTCTGCCCGACATAGGCCACGATTGTGGGCCACATTCGAGTCTTTTGTCATGATCTTGGGATGTTGTTTCGGCCAAAATGTCTCCAAAACGTCTTCGTTCTTCAATGTTGACCCTAAAATACTAGCAAACACATCAAGGTATCTCAAAAACATAATAATTAAGCTCAAATATTTGTAATAACGCATAAAACACTCAAAAAATAAATAATTAACAAACTAACACAAATTTAACCAAAACATACTAAGTGAATGAATTAACAACTAAACATATAACAAATTATGTCCTAAAATATGATGCAATTTACACTTATCACTCGTGTATGATTACAAATGAACTTGATCTCTTTTTTTTCCTTCCTGCACATTTTCATCAATAGTAGGAAAGTTTTTAGCATCTCCTATATTTTTCAACATCATTTTAATGCAATGTGTAACACAAGAAGACTGATAAAAAGAAATACACCTGCGTTACAATTTTTTTCAGTTGCTTTGTAAGTAAAATCATTATTAGTAATGAATTGATTAATATTTTTTCATCTAATATCTAAAAGAAGAGTGTTGACATTTCTAACAGGGCCATATGCATCAATAGACTTCAACAAAATTGTCTTCTTAGTATAATAAACAAAAAATTGATAATAGAGTCTTGTCTTTTATTTGTTTAACCTTCACATGTGATTAAACACCTATATGTTTCCTAAATCATTCTTCTTTCATCCAAATAGTTGTTTATTTCATAAATAGAGTTTTCACAAGTTTACCTTTATAGTCATCAATTAAAGGAGCTTCGTATCTTAGACCATAAGAAGCAATAACATTCACTGAGAATGGGCATCATTAAATGATATACTTGAATTGTACCACCATCTAGCCATCTTTATATCCACAATATGAGCCACTTCTTGAAATTTTAAGGCAATATGAATTGAAAGCTGAGCTTTAAAAGTTGTTTGTGGTACAAAGAAGTTAGATGTCTGTCTTCTTCTCTTCCTCACATCAGGTGTACCCCCTCCATATCACCTTTAACATCTCCACTATCAGAAAAACCACCAAAAAAGAACTTCCACTACTAATTTTGTAGTTCAATCTTTGTCTTTTGTTTTTTTTTTTATGTTGATATTTTTCAAGCAAAATTTTTATTTGCCATTTCATGTCATGTCTGACTTTCTCATGAGGCTTTACATCACCTTTGATCTCAGCTAAATGCTTCTTTAATATGGCTAAATGTTTGTTACAATACAAATAAATAGTATGGTTCTTCATTCCAAGAACTAATCTAGCCCAAGCCCAAGCTAGATCATCGAATGTGCCGAAAGCTATTGAATTATCAATTATACCTAAACTTCCCTCCATTTATGTGTAAAAATAAATGAAGATATATGTCAAAATTAAATTAATAAATTAATAATAAAATAAAGTTTTGTATATAACATCATTACATAACTATAAAAATTCAATAGTCAATTATAAGCATGTCTATATTGACTTTATCTTACATCTTTCTTTATGATAAAGTAAATTACAAAAGTGACTTATTATACTAAATAAAATGCAATTTTTTACTGAAACATTTATAATTTCACATTATGTTGAGTAATGAGTATACTCTCATAAATCAAAGCATATCTTAAAAGACATTTTAAAGGCATATGAAATAAAAAGAAAATTCACATAGACTATTTTCTATTATGCATTTAACTACCATGAGATAGGATAATGAATGTGTATTTGTAAGTTTGCTATCACGTTAGAAACATTCTTTTTCCAAAATTTAATTTATTGTATTTGTGATATTATTTTCTAACTATAATAATGAACAATATAAGAATGCAAACATTTTATTTTAACTTATTTGCATATATTAAATGATTAAATTATATATTAAATCTTATGTTTAAATGATTAATCATATATTAAATACTCTTTATATACAAACAACTATTAGTAAATTGTATATTTCATATAAATCAATCAAAAATTGACAATTTAATAACTCGATTTTGATCTTTTCTTAATGATTATTAAAATAACCAAAACTATGAAAATAAAATAAATAAAACTTCATTTCTTTATGAATTCATAATGTCTATTTCTTTATAAATAAAACACAATCTATTTCATAATTTTCTTTTATTCCTACAAATTTAGCATAAGTTTCCTTTGTAAACCAACCCTAACAGGGTCTAAATGTTCTTTAAAAATTTTATCTAGTAATAAAGCAATTCTATATATCCAATTCCAAGCCCTATTCATGGTTCATAAACCATTCACAATTCATATTCATACCAAATGCAATTGCAAGAAACAAACAACCTAAAAATAAACAAAATAAAACAAACAGTAACCAAGGTTCTTAGGGTTTGTTGGTGTTGGGTTACAAGTTTTTCAGTGTCAATTCACAGGTCGGGACTTAAGAGAGGAGCTTCTCTAGAAAATTTAGCCGATTGTGGCCCTGTAGGGAAATTAAAGAGGAGCTTTGTCGAGGGGGAGTTGGTGGGTGACGTTATTGTGGAGCTGACAGCTAGTGAAGTCGTGGTGGAGCTGGCACGTGCCAAGATTGAAGTTAGTAGTGGTGAGTGTGAACCCGAGGAGGTAGAGAGTAGTTAATGAAGGAGAGAGTGAGCGAACCATGTCGTCGGTGGTGGAGAGTAGTTAGATGAAGGAGAGATCGAGAGCACGAGTGGGAGTGAGGGTAACAAGCAAGATGGAGAAAATACGAGATTCTAGGGAGGAGGACCATGTAAGAGGTTTGATTTCTTTTTTCAATTTGGTCTACAATTTTTTAAAATTATAGATTTGCCCTAATAAATTTCAATATTTTAGGTACCGGTCAGTATCGACCAATACCACCAATACTAATCAGTATTGATTGATATCTTAGACTAGTATGGTGCCAATAGTTTGAGTACCATTTTTCAACTAGTATGAAATGATAATCATACTGTTAGGCTTGACATTTATTTGAGTCTGTGAAATTTAGATCTTTCACTTTAATTTCAAGCTATCTCACAACTCATCATCAATGCAAGGGATATGGATTTATGATAATCACTTGCCACACCTTTTTCATAGGAAATGTGAGAGGAATAAATTCAAGTAGGCATCCACTACAAGAAATTAATGATATTATGACTAAACAATACAAATAATGATGACAAATATAATTTTAACTCCTGTTCTAAAAAATATTGGTTTGAGATTTTAGGATAATTTGGGATGGATAACACATATTCAACAGAAGGAACTGACAATGTTGCAAGGAGGAATGATAAGCTAAGAAGTTTCAAATGACACATACGAAAAATATTTAAGGGTATGACATTGGGTTAGGAATCAAGAGAAGAGATAATAAAGAATTATGAAGGGATATCTGTATAATGGGGAGATGAGCTATAACAGAGTACTAGAATACCTATTATCAACTACTTATAAAAAATTGGAACTAGATAATGAATAATCAACTACTCTCATCTTTATCTTCCTCTCTCTAACTTTGCTCTTCTCTATAATATTATGAGCATTTCAATTCTTTAACAGTTACTAAAATCTATAACAAATCTTTAAATTGCCTATAGATAAAGCTAAAACTAAAAGAACCTTATCAAAATGTTATCAGAGCATACAATCCTTGTTATAGGAAGAAGAAAAAGATGGAGAAAGGTACATGAGGGCAAGAATGGTGATGATTCAAGGTGTATGTTAGGCATTGCATACATGAATTAGAAACTAAACATAAAAGAAGAATATAGGAACTTAAAGATTGAAATTTATTATTGAATCAATAATTAGGAATAAGGAGTACATGTTTAGAAGAGGAAGATTGGTGAGCTATAAATCATGGTATTGTGTGACATCTAAGTCATTATAATACACCTACTCATTTGAGTAAGGTTGAGTTTCTTGTCTCCATTGGAGATGCATTAAGGTTATGGATATTCAAGTGTGAGTAATTCTTCATCCTTAATAGAACTTTCGACAATAAAGTAGAATTAATGGTGATGCATCTTAAGGGAAAAGATTTAATGGGAAATGAAATGTATCAAAGTAACAAAATAACAATGGAACCTTTAAGTTAGGGTCAATACATTCTAGCTTTATAGCAACAATTTGGTGAAGTTATCTTTGAGGATCTTGTTGGTTATTTAAAGTAATTAAGGTAGAAGGTGTAAGGCCCCAAGATATACCCTCAAAGCATTATAGCATGTCTAGGGTGTGTTAAGAAGTGAACATAAGGAATTAAGTGCATCTAAGCATAGTAAGGGGCATAATGGTAATTAATTTAAAAAGGATTATATGTGAAATATGAATTAGAATGAAATCAATTGATGATATTATATGTCAATATGAGAATTAAACGAAGAAGAAGGACCAAATGTGAAATTTGCCTAAAGTCAACATCTGATCCAATAGGATTGAAGCATGTGTGTAAGTCTAGAAATTTAATGAAATTGGTACATAAAAGAGGAGAGAGGGAAAATGCATTTGGGGTTTTAATTCTAGATTTTCCTCTTCTCATTTCCTCTCCATTTCATTTTCTTAATCACATCATTTTGTGTGTATAAGGAATCAAGCTAATTCTAAATGGAAATTAAGGTAAAAGTTAGTGATTTTTCTCATCTTTATCTTTTCTTGCTTTGCTTATAAAGACGTGGAATTATAAGATTAGAATTGGGATTGGGATTGAGATATGTATTCATGGTGTTCCTAGTTAGTGAATCAAACAAAGTTAAAGGGGAAGAGAAGGAGAAGCACTAGAAGAGCTAGTTAGCTAATTTTAAGGTTTGGGACTATACTTAGTTTAATTTCTATTTATGCATATTTGAATGTTTACAAAGATTAATTTGAAAATGGAATAATTTCTGCAATGGTGTCTTGGTGTTACTTTGCATTGAATTGGTTGAATATGACAAGAGAGTAAAGTTTAGTGGAATTCCATCTTAGGTTCACTTAAACCATAACTTGGCCTACAGACCTCCGAATTGGGTGATTACAATTGGATATGAAACTTAAGACATAGAAATAAAAATCTCTAGAAGAGACCCAGACTTAATTCTAGTTGAATGACATTCGAAATTGAGATTGAAAATGGTGACCTAATGTTACCCCTATTTTGGAGTAACTTGTTATTTTTAGGTTA
Source organism: Erythroxylum novogranatense (assembly GCA_029891385.1). NCBI lineage: Eukaryota > Viridiplantae > Streptophyta > Magnoliopsida > Malpighiales > Erythroxylaceae > Erythroxylum > Erythroxylum novogranatense. Next base: position 38,272,810 of record CM057225.1, read on the forward strand.
TGAATCATGATTTATAAGCCCAAATGGCTTGATTTTTCATGATATGGAAACTAGAGACATAGGGTAACAAATGTCTAGAAGATCTTACAGACTAATTGGAACACTTTCTATGTGAAAATTGTAGAATAAGTGGAGGTATGAATTCTAAGTAAGGGACATGACAGACAGGAAATCCTCCCCGTCGTCTCTTGATTCCCCATTGTTTGCCTAGCTTAAATTGCATTATTTTAAGTTTTTTGCTTCCAATTTTTACTAAATCACATCCAAACCTTTTCGGATGTCTATGAAACTTTGCAAACACCTAGAAGTAAATGAAATATGACTTTCCATATATGAATTGGGTGATTAAACATTGAAATTTTAGATTGAACATAATGCATGCTAAAGGAAATTTACATGTATATAGATGATTTATATGCATATCTATTGCTTATATGTGTATAGTATGATTATATAAATTTAAGTACTAATTTTATGAATATAATTAAGTATAATTTAACATGTTTTATATTTAAATGATGTATAGGAATTTATATACTGCAATTATATGAATGTACATAGAAAACACAACTGAACAAAACATATATAAAATAAATAATATGATTGCATGTGATTTGTATACTATTCTAATGGCGGTAAGTTATGAATTGTATGTATGAACTTAAATACATATTTTATGATTTCAAATGAATATCATATGATTTGTTAATATATTAGTTATGAAATTGGCAAATGATTGAAGGAAAATGTTACAGTATCTGCTGTATTGTCTTCGTGGTGGATAGATAGGCATGCTTATAAGATTACAAAATAGTTGCTATAGTTTGACACTAATGGTGTCTTCATTTCGAGACTGTAGTGTCTCTATAGTTTGACCCAGTTGGGTATCTATAGTTTGTTACCTATGGGTAACTATAGTTCAATACCTTTGAGTATCTATAGTTTTATACTTTCGGATATCTATAGTTTGATATCTTCAGATATCAGATATCGTTATCCACACCCACAAGAATGTGCAGGTCTATCACATAAAATAAAATAAATAGTTATAAATAAGAGATCCAACATGAAAACATGAATAGTTTATATTGATGAGCATTGAATATCAATATTTGGCTTATAAATGTGAATTTATGATATATGAATAATATAATGAAGCATATTTGGATTATATACCTTGATTAATTATGCCATCACTATTTATATGAGTTTATGATATTCATGAATATGTGTGTGCGTGTTTCCCCACTAGGCTTTCCAACTTAGCACGGGTGTTAATCCATGTAGGTCTAAGGAATAGGAGTGAGGCACAGGAATCATGTGCAGGGACTAAGGCCAACCGCTAGAATTAAATGTATTTTTGGAATGTATCTTTTTCGCTAGAATTAAATGTATTTTTGGAATGTATCTTTTTTGTTAAAGATGATTGTATATTTAACGAAATAAATTGTAATTTCTCAATAGTTTGTAACTATGAATTTAAGTTATATGTAATATTTCTTTTGTATTATCATATAATTGTAAAGATGTAATACTACTCTTAAATTATAATGTTAAATGATATGAAATATTGTAATATGTATATGTACAACACTGAATAAACAAATGTGTAACGAAAATCCTTATAAATGAATAGAAATGTATGCCATGAATGTATGTACGGAAATTTGGTTGCCATATATATGGGTGGTTGTAGGTTCTGTATAGGGGGTGTTATAGAAGGGGTTAATGAAATAGTATTGTGTAGATTTTAACATGCTACCTCACAAGTTAATTATACCATAATTGTATTTGGTCAATCTATTTCTCAAAGGTTTGAGGTTAGAGATTTGAGTATCCATTTAAAATATGGAATCTTTGAAACTTACAGCAATCATATGACTTGGTGGAGAAACATGAGTTGGTGTCATTACATTGCTAAGGAGGAGCTAGGGTATCAATTAGGTAATTCCCTATGAACAATAATCATGTGGGGTATATGAGCAATAATCACATTGGTCAATTAAGGAATTATGTACGAATATAGCCTAAATCGATAAAAATACTAAATCAAAAACTAAAAAAGAGGTTAAATTTACAAGGCTACTTCTAGTAGAGAAATGGAAGGATGAAAAGTTAAAAGCCTATTCTTTTGTTATGAGGAGAGGTGTATCTCATGGAATAGGTGCAAGAAACATGCATTGCAAATGTAAGTGATGGAAGAGGAATGAGAAGAAAACTATAAAGATAATGAAGATGAACTATAAGGTCTAGCTATGATTTCACTACAATCAATGGGTTTAAAGAGTTCTTTAAGGTTCCAACAGATGATGGTCGTAGGATAGGCTAATGGTAGAGTGATACATATGCTAATAGATGGGGGAAGTACCTATAATTTTATGGACATAGGTTTGCTTGAAAATGGAAGTTATTAAATGACGAAGATTAAGCATATAAATATTTTAGTTAGAGTGGGATTGAAGATTTCGTATATCTAGGTACGTAAGAACTTCATATGGAAAATGAACAGCCATGTATTTTTTGAAGTGAATCACACGTTATTACAATGCTTATTATACGATGTATAAATGCACAAGAAGGGGGGTTGAATTGTGTATTATCCCTTTTTAAAAAATCTTCAAAAACGTTTTGTCAAAAGAAAAACTTATTCTTTTCACAAGAACTATTGTAAATCAAAGTTAATCATATTCTCGAAAACTTGTTAGAAAACTAAGTAAAAATGAAACTTTGAATGATAAGAGAGATAAGGATAGAGAGAAGTTGACACAATAATTTTTATACTGGTTCACCCCAAACTGTGGGCTACGTCCAGTCCTTAGATGTCTTTATGAGATTTCACTATCTCTCAACAACTTTACAAGTATTCTTTCTTTATGGGCCTCTTCAGGTCTCTTTACACTCAGTATTCTTTTACTCTTAGCCTCTGCAGGCTATCTGTACTACTTTCTTACAGAAAGATGTTTTGAACTTCGTTACAGTAATATAGCTCTATCTATTTGCACAATAAACTCTCAAGTAAGCTTTTTAATGTTCACGTATATGTATATCAGCTAACTTTGCAATCTTCGACTTCGACTCATATTTATAGCCTTCGTTTGTAACTGCTTCTTGAATCTTGCTTCTTGATTCTTGAAAGAAATGGTTATTCAATTGAGTTCTGTAACTAACTCTAACTGACTCTTGATTTGCTTCCGTCTACTTTTTCTTTCATTTGTTTTTGGCTTCTGTCTGTTTTTCGCTTCCGTTTGCTTTTTAATCTTCCGTCTGTTTTTTTTCAATCTTCAGTCTGTTTTTTTTCAATATTCAGTCTGTTTTTTCACTATTCCGATTGCATTTCTTTTCGTCTGCTTTTCCATTCTCCGTCTGTTTTTCTTTTCATCTACTTTTCCATTCTCCGTCTGTTTTTCCTTTCGTCTGCTTTTCCATTCTCTGTCTATTTTTCCTTTTGTCTGGTTTTTAACTTCCATCTATTTTTTAATCTTCATTATTTGTACTTCATCAAAATCATTAATGTAAAGTCATTTTGACTTAACAATCTCCCCCTTTTTGATGATAACAAATAATCATACGATTCAGGTGAAAAACATATCTTCGTACAGTTTTCTTCTGACTTCTACATTTTCTGCTGACTCTTCCTCCCCCTATCTTTTCCTTTCTTCTTGAAAAATTCATCTCCTTCGTTCATCCCCTTTGATTTCTGCTTTCCATTTTCTTCTCCCCCTATTTTTTATAATAAAAAATGATTAGTGCCGATGATGCTTCAACAACTCTTTCACCATCTCCTTCAACTCCTTGACTTCTCTTCGTAGGTGCATTACCTCTGCTTGCAAGTCAAAAGGCGAGGTGGGTTGATCATAATCCTCCGGGAGTTCTACAAAAGCAATTGTAGTAACATATGCGTCTGAAGATTGAATATAATCTTCAACAATCTCAAAAGTAGGTGGTTGAACCGATAGGTTGGGCTCAGGAAGGTCTAAGTCATAAGGAGCAGGTAGCATTAGCACTTGTCTTCCTCGCAAGGGTAGGGCTTCGTCTTCAATTGACAGTGTATTAGATAGTGGCCTAATATGCACTACTGTCTGCACAAGGGATTCAATAAACGTCCCTTTAGTTAGCTTTCCCCCACTGGACAGTGTTCATCCTTCTCTGTAAAACTACAACTGGCTCCTGTAAACGTCTTCTTTGAAGTGCATGCTTCATCTATTCTTCGCACTTCTTACGCAATCGATCATGGACGGATCATCAATTACCCCTTTTGGGTATAACTTCATCTTCCCCTTATCAACATCCAAGGGATATCTTGGTTGAAGGTCTGGTACAACCCTTATCACCGTATGCTCTGTAATCGGGTAAATAGTGTACGGTTGATTGGTCATCTTTGTAGGGTATGACTTTTTGGCATCATACCTCAAGGTTTCATAAAAATTCCTTTTTTCTTCATTCAACAAATGCTATGTCTCACTATTTATCGAAATAGGTTGTAAGTATGCCTTAACTAACCTCCTCGGTGTATCCCTGATGATTATTGAAGTACTCCTTTTATTCACAGTGTAACATCCCATCACCAATGGGAAGGGTAAAATGGTAATTTGGAATGGGATATGAGTGTGTGAAAACGTATCTCGGCATGAACATGCATAATATGGCCTCCATATATGCATACATTGAAATTTTTATATACGCACATGATTGTACATGCATTCATGACATTTCCCGGCATATGTGTTTACTATGAAAAATGTGTTATTTGTACTTGAAAAATTAATTGGGGTGAATTTTTGTGTGTTTTACATTTTTGTGGACTTTTGGGAATTTTTCTGAAATTTTTGGGAATCAATGTCTGGACCGAAAAATTTCCAAGTGGCTGATTGAGTGAATTTCGGGTACTGGAAATGAATGGCCAATGGCACTGGAAAATTTGAGATATGATGTTAGGATTTATTAAGTTAAGCCATTGGAGTTTAACGGGAAATTGGAGCAAAGTTTAGAACCGGATTAAAACTGGGACAAGTGGCAAGTGACCTACTTAGTCTTATAATTAAGTGTTATATATATAAATATCTCACCCTTAGCAAGCTTCCACGACACTTCTTCTAAGTTGGAAAGTGAAAGGTGATTTTTGCTTTTGTTCCCTCTCATCCGAAGCTCCTCTCCTAGTCTCTTCTTCTTTTGGTTTTCTCCACTTGTTCTAGTTAAATTGCTACTCTTCTCTTCTACTTCAAGTGCCTCCTCGTCATATGTTTAAGCTCAAGCCTTCTACATCCCTTAAAAATGGTGATTTCGTGTATGTGAAGTGAAGAGGAGGAATTGGTGAGTTGGTGAAGAATTGGAGCTTGGAAGCTCAATCAAGTAAGTATCTTGTTATTTTGGTTACATGGAACAATTGTAATGCTAGTTTAGAGGCTAAGTGCATGAGATGGGATTTTGGGTCTATAGATGTCGTGTTTAGTGATGGGTGTGTGTGTGAGTGTTCTTGCCTTGATGAATGATTGATTGATTATATAGAAGTTGATGAATGGTTGTTGGAAAAGGTTTAGGAAGTGAAAGTGGGTGTAGAAGAGTGTAGGAAATGTATAGATGTTTGAATGTATGTGTGCTGCCATTTTATGATTAAGTGTTCAAGTGAAGATCTAGATGAAATTGTGGCTGAATTAGTGACTAAATGGAATGCTTATTGATGTAGGAATGATGTTAAAATGAAAAGAGTTGAGGTAGGGAGGAAATCTGGAAAATGTGACTTTGTGTAGGTTTCAGCTTTTGGCTCATAACTTTTGATATGGTTGTCCAATTGAGCTGAGGTTTGTTTTAAATTAAACTTAAGAAGTATGTCTAGATTTCATATGAAGGAAGTTTTATCCAATTCTGACCTTAAGGATTTTAATTTTGGCATGCAAAGTGAATTGGTAGGTGCTGTGTGAACAGTATCTGAACCTTGTGACCTGAAACTTTGATGATTTTTTTAGGATTGAATTGGATTGAATTTGCTACTTTGGTCTTCATGAAAGTTAAAGATTTTTATGTTAGCTTTCTAACGCCACTAAGTATGAATTTATTTGATGTGTAGATTGAAAGTTATGGTCTGTTAATGTTCAAATGGTAATTCAGTCCAAATTGTGTTTTGGCGTGTAATGCTCTAAAACAGATTTTGTGTTATTTATGTTCTGGTATTTATTTGGGACTGTTAGTGGTGAAATTGGCTTAAGTGACCTTCTGGAAAGTTGTAGAGGATTGTTGGAGCTTTCTAATGATGTATTTTGTGTGAATTTTGGATGTAAGGATTGTTAGACATAAATTTGTAATTTTTTTGTTATGGTTTAGGTTAAATGCTGTTTTCTTGGACAGCCACAGTAATGGGAGATTTTAACCTAGTTAGAGATGGAATTGGGTGCTACATTCTCTTGATAATTGTAGTAAATTGTCTAAGTTTTTTATTTCTATATGGTATGTAATTTTTCGATAATGGGTTGGAAAGTTATGAATTTTTAAAGATTGGGTTTCTGTTGAGAATGTTTTGGATAGGCTGAAGCTTTGATTGAGAAATTGAGTTATTTAATGATGGAATTGGCTTTCAGTTTGTTCATGAAAGATGTAGAATTTGTTTTGCTATTTTTATTGATATAAAATTTAGAATTTGTGACAAAGAGGATGAAAAGTTATGATTTTTAGAAAAGTGCTAAACTGTTGTGGTAATTTTGTACTTTGGCAGAAGATTTGAGTGCATTTTTGATACCCTTAGGGGTGAAATTGGATTTTTCACTCTTCATGTAACTTGTAGAATTTTTCAAGATCTTTCCTATGAGATCAAGTTTGTGCTTGTTGGATGTCTTTGTTAAAAGTTATGAGTTATGAAAGAGGGAAAGTTTAAAAAAGGATTTTGAAAAAAAAATTGAAAAATGAAAAATGGGTCAGACACCTACATCTCGCGAGGGCGAGCCAGCCCTCGCACTATGCTGAGTGCGAGGGCAGCTGCGACGTATATATATATTAATTTTTTATTTATTTAATTATTATTTGATTATTTGTGATTATGTGACCTAATTGCTTCTTTGGTCAATTACTTTTCCGTCCGACGTCCGATTGACCTGATTCTTGAGGCATCGGATTCGGGAAATATTAATTTCATTTATTTGTAAAATTGGAAATTTTTAGAGCTGAAATTGACGGGGATCGGTTAGGTCGAAGTGAGGGGTCTGGGAAATAATTTTTCTGATTCGTATTTTATTTATAATTGGACCTATAGAGGTCCAAATTGAGTGATTTTGGTGTCAATGAGTTTCTAATTTATAGAGGATAATTTGGTGACGGGAAGTTTTGCAATAGTGCCGGGAATGTCACGAACATGCATTGTACACCTTTTTATTGCTACATGTGCGTTATGCGATATTTTTGATTGCTAATTTGGTAATATTTGGATATTTGGACTGTTTTAGAGACACATTTGGAACGTCAATTTACAGACGTTGCCGAGACTTCCAGGATTTAGCTTCGGAAGCAAAGGTGAGTAACCTAGATGGTTCCTCAATTATAATTTGTTTATATTTTGCACTTATAACATTGTGGAGAATAATGGTGGGACTTTTGCGTTCGTTTATGCCTATATTTCGGACCAAAGGTGTCCGATGTATATGGGAGATTATGACATAGAAGTGTTATCTATTTGTGAATCTGTGACTTCCGTGTCTCTGATGTGATAAATTGTGACACTTGAATGGATTGCAATACAATTACTGCCTAACTGTGACATGTGGATGAATTGCGATACAATTACTGTTAAATTGGGACATTAGCATTTCATACATGAATACATGATCAGATAATGACAGTTGTGACCTGAGCAGCCACCGAGAGCTAAAAGCTCAACGTATTGGGCCTTGAGCCCACACTGATTCAGAGCCACAGGCTCACCAATTAATGTGCCCATATTGGGACATTTCAGAGCTTCAGGCTCACCGATTAATGTGCCCATATTGGGACAGTTTAGGCGCTCGGTCACAACAACGTAATAAATTAGAAAGGGTCATATGCGCATTACATATACATTAGATTGCACTTCTTTGAACGATTGAAAGGCTAACTGTCTTATGATTCTGTGGTATTTCTGAATGTGAATTGGGAAACAACTGTCTTATGTTTAAATGTTTTACGAATTCAATTAGTTATGGATGTTTAAGCGAATGAAATGTGGCACATTGTCTATGTTCCAGTGCAATTGGTCAATGTGCTTAGCTATGCAATAATGTGAAAATATATGATATGTGAATTGATGTGTTACATGAATTGAGTGAACCATCGATGATGGTTCCTCACTGAGTTCGCAAAACTCACCCAAAATTTGCAATTATTTTTTCAGGACTCAAAAGAATACCCCGTTAGGCAACGGGCGTATGACATCTGCTGGTTAATGAAGTAGAGAAGTGGTCGGGATCAGTTCGCGTCTGCATTAGTTTATTTTTTTTGTTTTCTAAAATTTTGTATTAATGATTAGGTCTATTTGTGAATTAACAGACTGAAATAAATTGTATTTATAAAAGGGCCCCCATGGCCAATGTAATTACTAATGATTGTGTATGATCATTGTTTCCGCATTGTGCATGTTAGTGTTTCAAAAAAAATTTGTTATAGAGTTTTGACTGAGTGATGTAGCACGCCACCCTCACAGGGCACGGACTCGGATATCACCGTCGATGTCGGGTTCGGGTCATGCGGGAGTGGGGTGTTACACACAGGCTCAACTACTTCAATCAATCTAACTTCCAATTCGTCTTTCCTCAGAAATTCAGAATAATTGTATGGAACTAGACTGAGTTCTTCATATTCTTCTTGTTGGACCTGTACCAAACTAAGTTCTGTTGCTTCCCGTTGATGAACCTCATTAGGAATAACACTTACCAGACTTAGTTCTGCTATTATCTCTTGTGGAACAACAATAGGAGTATTCTTCTTTTGACTATCTTCTACTGATTTCTCTGTTGGAACAACAGTAGGAGTAGCTTTCTCATGTCTTGGTATTTCAGCAATTGAAGTAGTCGTTTTCTGACTAACTTCCCGAGCAGTAGTGACATTCTTTTTCTGAGTAATTACCTTAGTCTTTTTCACTGCCTCAGTCAGTCTTGGAGTTTTTTGGGGTCTCTGTTTCTCAGACTCCAATGTTCTTTTCCTCTCAGTCTCCTTGGCCTGATTGGCTGATTCTTCACTTAAGATCGAGACTAGAGATCTCGTAGCCTTCGGTGTGCGAGTCATAGAGACTCCTGCCTGACTTCGTTCTCTGGACCGTTTTTCTTCTTGCAGTCTCAAGGTCCGAATCCTGGGTGATCTCTTCGCCTTCTTAGGAATATCACTCAAAAGCTTCTCCCCTTTTCTCTTCAAGACATTTTCGTCTACACTTCGAACTTGGTTACTTTCTTTTTGAGAAATCATCTTGTCTTTCAGAACTTCTTCAGATGATTTTCTTCTTTCAATAATGGGCATATTTGTACTAACTTGAGATTTAGAACTCTTCGTGGGAGACTTCTTCTGTATCCGCTCCCCCTCAGTTCTAGCTTTATTCTCAGAATCTGTCTCTGTTCTATCCAGATTCTTCAAGCCTATTTTTCTTATAGTACCCGAGCTGATAACACTCCTAACAGACACCATTAGTCTGATTCCCCTGTCAAGACAGACTCCAGACTCCCTGAAAATCCTTGTTAACAACATTCTGTATGGGTAGCTATTTATATCCTTCATTCCCTTAATCATATACTGAAAAATAAAAAATGGTAGGTCAACTGGTTGGCGATTCAACAGTTAGAATAGGCACTGTTCATCTAGAGTAGTCACCAAATGCCTTGAACCCGCTCTCGGTAAGAAACAGTTAAACAGAATCGCATGTAAGGCCTTGGCCTTCAGCACCAGACTCGAGGTCTTCCTCTCTGTTGGGTCATTTTCTCCATACAATCGTTTACTCACTTCGTCTTCCTTTAAACTGACCTTTGTCATCCATCTGACTTTGCTCTTTAGCTTCTCTCCAACAGATGGACATCCAGTCACCTTCTTGATCAACTCCATTGTTACAATAATAGACAGTCCGTCTACTATAGAAACAATAGCCTTTTCTACCATCTGCACATTCTTCCAAAACTCATATACTTCATTTTGATACATATACTCCCACACCTGAAAGAACTTCCTCCAACCGGCTTCTACGATCTCTGGCTCGATATCCATATCATCTCTCCTCAAAGATTCAAAATCCACATGCCTTTTATAGATCATCGCTTGCTCCATTGATTCTGAATAGAAATTGACTTCGGTAATCTGTTCTTCAAGGGTAAAGGTGATTTCAGAGGTTTGAGAGGGCTGAAAGTTTTGTGGGTTGAGAGTATTTGAGAGGTTTTTGATTTGAGGCTACTCAAAAGGTCTTATCAGGTGTGTTCTAGAATCGGTGAGGTTCTCAATACTATGAGACTTTCCCTCCAAAATTTCCTTGTGAGAGAAGTTACTAGCTGTAACTCACTGTTTCTGATGTTGTTAAATTTGACGACCTTTTTAACTTGGCTGTGAAATTTCAGACGGTTGGTCATTTAACATCACCATGTTGAGGTTCCATCAGATTTTCTTGAACTGTTCTTCACTCAATGGTTTAGCGAAGATGTCCACCCATTGAAACTCTGTCTCAATAAATTGTAGGCTCATAACCTTTCTCTGAATGTAGTCTCTCAAGAAATGATGTTTGACTTCGATATGTTTTAATCTCGAATGCTGTATAGGATTCTTCGATAAGTTGATGGCATTGGTGTTGTCAAAGAAAATTGGGATCTCCTTTTCATGAACTGAATAATCTTCTAGTTGGTATTTAATCCACAATGTTTGCGAACAACAGCTTGCGGCAGACATGTACTCAGCTTCGGCAGTTGATAGTGCGATTGAGCTTTGTCTCTTGCTTGACCAGGAAACTAGGTTTGAGCCAAGAAAGTGACAGCCTCCACTCGTACTCTTCCTTTCAACTTTATCTCCGGCATAGCCCGCAACGCAATATCCGATCAACCTGAAATCTTTACTTTTCTTAAAAATTTAAGAAAAGATCAGTAGTACCTGCGAGATATCTCATAATTCTTTTAATAGCTATATAATGAGACTCTCTAGGATCGGCCTGAAACCTTGCACACAAGCATACACTGAACAGTATGTCAGGTCTACTTGCTATAAGATAAAGCAAAGAACCGATCATCTCTCTATACAGGGTTTGATCCACCTTCTTACCAACTTCGTCTTTCGACAAAAGGTTCGAAGGGTGCATCGGAGTTGCCATAGGCTTCATATTATTCATATCAAATTTAGACAACAGTTCTTTCACATATTTTTCTTGATGGATAAAGATCTTCTCATCGGTTTGCTTAACTTGCAACCCAAGAAAGAACTTCAACTCACCCATTATACTCATTTCAAACTCATTTTTCATCAGAATCTCAAAACTCATACATAAATTCTTTGAGGTAGCACTGAAAATGATATCATCAACATAAATTTGCACTAAAATAAAATCATTCTCATAGTTCTCCCTAAAAAGCGTCTTATCTACCTGACTTCTACTAAAACCACTATCTAAAAGAAAGGTACTTAGACGATCATACCAAGATCTAGGAGCTTGCTTCAAGCCGTATAAAGCTTTCTGAAATCTATAGACATGATTTGGATATCTAACGTCCTCAAAACCAGGAGGTTGCTTAACATACACCTCTTCATCTATAAAACCATTCAAAAATGCGCTTTTCACATCCATATAAAAAAACTTTATATCATGACAAACCACATATGCCAGCAATATCCTAATTGCTTCAAGTCTTGTTGGAACCCCTCCCTGGTGCGACACGTGTCCGACGTCCTGCGTGACATCTGGACGCGCATCCCACGAGGAAGCGATTCCTCACCACAAACGAATCCTCAAACTGGACTTATTTTTACTTCTTTCGAATAAAGTTGGAAAGCTCGACCTTAAGTCTCTTCCAATAGCTTTGATCTGTTTAGGGCCCATCATTGCTCCTATACTTAATTACTACAAAAACCTAGACCTCTAGGTTAAATGAAATCAGAAAACGCCTCAATCGGATCCTTGTAGGTCGCAAAACGACCTTTCGGGCCAAAACCGACACTCATCGACCCTAAAATTCAACTAAAACCCGACACTCTCATTTTACCGAAAAAGGATAGAAGATTTAACTAGTTAATAATGTTTCAAATCTCATGTGAATCGAAGGTCAAAAGACAAAGAAACAACGAAAATCGGAAAACGATTATTATAGGTTTACTTAAAAAAAACAACTTGATTTATTTAAAAAAAAATCCGAATTTAAAACAAAATCCTACATTAGCCCAAATTCAAATTCTTATATCAAAGGTTTGAAATTTCATACCTTTGATACCAAAAACAAAAGAATGACTTATGGTACTTCGTTCGAAAGATTAGAAGATAGTTTACACCTTTTATGACGGAAGGAAATAAAGTCATCTCCATCCTTAAAGTAGGAAATCTAGTTCATTTCCATAAGACCAAATGAATAGTGTTTTCTTACCAAGTGAATAGAAAAAAAAAATACCATATGAATAGTAATCAGTGAATTTTAATCGTCCATAACTTTTTCGTTTTAAATCGAAATTTTACTCATTTAATACCGTTTTCAAGATCTCGCTAAACTCTATCAACATTAAGAAATATCCTTTTTCCAAAATGTGACTCTAAGATACTCTAAAACACAATACAAGGTAGCTGCCCATTTAAAAAAAAAAATGGACAGCACCTCCCCTAAAATTTGATCTAGCCAAACTTTTCAACCTAACTCCTACCTGCATAAGAATACTTCTATCTTCCAATTCACAAACATACTCAACAATCAAACCATCCCAACTCCAATTGGCAACATCGCAAGCCTAGGTATCTAACAATTCATCCATTTAATTTTCTTAAGACATATCATTCCATCTTTACTTTTACAATCTCAAACATGAAACCTCATAATCATACATTCTTAAAAATATACAAACATACAATGAAACTTCAAAACCTTAAAAGTTTACATGAAATACACAAATATATTGCTTTAAAGAGCATTTTAGCCCGAATACATCAATTTCCAAAAAGAAAGTCTAAAATGCTAGCCAAAGCATCGTTTTATAAAAGTTTAACTTTAAAAGCAAAAGCATCGGAGTATCCTTTATTCCCGATGCGTCGACCCAGTTTCTCGCTCTAAACCTGTGGAGGGAAAGGAGGGGGGTGAGCACGACGGCTCCGTGAGTAACAGTCTAATAATTAAGCATAAGCCAACACATGCATTAATAATGCTAATTTCATGTCAATAACCATCCATTTCATTTTTTTAACAAATAAGACAGTTACAAAATCACCAAATATCAGATAACATCACAAAAGCACATCATAGATGGTCAGAGTGATCCTAACAGGACGTACTACACATGTTCGACAGGCGACCGTGTGTAGCCGTGAACAGAGGGGAGTCCGATTTCGGATCTCCTATGCCACTAGCGGGCAGGCGGGCGAAGTCTATGACAAGTGAGCACTTGTTAAACAGAGGGGATCACTACAAACTCACGAAATCATACATGATCACCTTAGGCATTCATTCTAAATTGCATACTCACTTTATAATTTTCAATCAAGATTCCAACTCATTTTTAATTAAGCAATCATCCAAAAGGATTTGCTACAATTTGCCATTTCAACAAATTACATGTATAAAATCTCCAAATTCACATATTCGGCACCTTATCATTTAACAAACAATTTTACAAACCTTTACACATACATACATCCAAAGGCACATAATACACGCTTAAACTATCACATTCGTTCAAAATACACAACTCATGGCTCAATACTTAATGATTAAAAAGTTACCCACCTTGACTTCGATGGCTAGGAATTGGGTTAACTTGCCCCAATGGATTTTTTTGACCCTCCTCAATTTCCAAATGCCGCAATTGACCTTAATTCAATCATAATAAGGCTAATTAATAAAAAGAGTAAAGTGCTGGAATTTTAAATAACCATGAAAAACTTACATTTAAGCTAATCTAATCTTCCTTATATCTCCAATTACGCTAATTTATCTTAACCAAGGCATACAACCCTTCATCAACACATAAATAGGCCAATTACTCAATGATGTCTATGCTGAAATTTTACAAACTTGACGAAACTCAAAATTAAACCGACGTAACCTTACCTAACTCTTCTTATACCTTCCCTAGGCCATACGAACTCGAAATCCCCTCCAAATTCAATCCCAATTTCGCAAATTTTCATATCCTAGGCCATACACAAATCTGAAATTTTCCAAGCATCCCTTTCCTTCTCTTTTTCCATTCTTTCTTAATCTAACCATCTTCAATCATCATATTAACCAAGAAAAAGGCAAAATCTAACAAAATTTTTAACCAATTTCGTAACCCTAATCCTACCCAAATCTAAAATTTTAAACTAAGCCACTATACTTCTTCTTCTTTCATTTTTCCTTCACCAATACCTTTCAAACCGCCATTATTAATCAACTAACAACAAAACCCTACCAAAACATTTCATAATTTTCGAAACCCTAGCCTAACACAAATCTGATTTTTTTTTCCTTTCTCCTCCAACAACATCTCCTTCTAATCACTCTTCTAATCACCAACATAAATCAAGAAAGGTAAAATCCCTAATAATAAACCAAGAAATTCGAATTCCTCTTACCTTGTAGGAAACCCACGAAATCCTCTTTTGTTTCTAAAGATGGAGAACTTCTTCCTTTGTCCTTCCTTCTTACTTAATCCACTTGAATCCTCCTTAGAAACCTTACCTACCTTCTTCTTCTTCTTCTTCTTGGATGACCGAAAATACTCCTCTCCTTTCTTCCTTTGAAGTTTCGAAACTTTTCCTATTCTCTTCTCTTTGGGTAAGTTTCGGATGCCTTGCTAAAAGACCTAGGTTTGCTTCTTTTCTCATTTAATCCCTAAGCCAAAAACGACCTCACTTTGGCTCTCACTCCTTGAAATTTCGTTGGACACTAAAGAAGGATGGTCAAAGCTTCTAACTTGGTCAAAGATGGAGCCTTAGGAAACTTAGAAAAACCTATACATTTTCATGAAACTTAAGTCCAAATTTTCAAGTCCAAATTTCCTCCTTAAAACTTTTCCCAAATTTTCATCTTCCTCCTTCCATTTCAAACTTAACTTTTGTGGGCTCCCACTTAAAAGCCCATAAGCTTCCTTCCTTTTCATTTACTCTTCCATACAAACCCTAGCCCACTTAATTAATAAACCTAAAGCCTTATAACCATTTAAAAAATTCTAATTTATTCCTAACATGACCTAATTTAATCATTCTTATTCTTTGATAATATAACACAAAATTAAAATTCTAATTTAACTCAATTCCTGAAATTTAATATTATTGCTATAAATTCTAACTCTCAATTTCTTCAATTACTAATTATTTCTCTAAAAATCCCAAAGATTCTAACCAATTGGAAATCTAGAAAAACCCTAATTGAAACCCTAATTACTTCAATTAATACTAGCTAAAAGATAATGAACTTACCAATAATTTAAACAAACCTATTTAATAAAGAAAAAAGGAATGGGGTCTAACATTTCTTTCCCCCTTAAAAGAATTTCGTCCTCGAAATTCTTACCTGAATCACCGAAGAGCTGAGGATACTTCTCTTTCATAGCTTCCAATGGTTCCCACGTGGCTTCTTCCACCGAATGATTCCTCTATAACACTTTTACTAACTGTATTGTCTTATTCCGAAGCACCTTTTCTTTTGTATCTAAAATCTGCACTGGAAGCTCTTCATAACTCAAATCCTCACTCAATTAAACTTCATCAGCCTGAATGACATGGGACGGATCTGATCGATATCTCCTCAGCATAGAGACATGAAATACATCATGTACCTGAGATAACTCTGGAGGCAAGGCTAACCTATAAGCCAACGGACCAATCCTCTCCAGTATCTCATATGGTTCTACATACCTCGGACTCAGCTTCCCCTTCTTGCCGAATCTCAAAATCCCTTTCCACGGAGAAGTCTTAAGAAACACCTTATCACCGACCTCATACTCCATCTCTTTCCTATGAGCATCCTCATAGCTTTTCATCCTGTCCTGAGCTGCCTTCAGCCTGTGCTTAATCACATTGACCTTATCCACTGTCATCTGAATCAACTCTGGACCCAGAAGTTTCCTGTCTCCCTCTTCATCCCAACACACCGCGCGTCGACATCTCCTCCGTCTGAGCCTCATAAGGAGCCATCTGAATGCTCGAATGATACGAATTGTTGTAAGCAAATTCGATCAATGGCAAGTGTTCATCCCAAGCTCCCCGAAAATCCATCACACAAGCCCTGAGCATTCCCTCAAGAGTCCGAATGGTCCTCTCAGATTGACCATCGGTCTGAGGATGGAAAGCAGTACTGAAACTCAACTTAGTGCCCATAGCCTCCTGCAAACTGCCCCAAAATCTCGAAGTAAAACGAGGATCCCGATCAGATACAATCGAATCCGGGATCCCATGCAATCTTACCACCTCATCAATATACTTCTTAGCTAGCACATGAAGAGGATCTGTTTGTCTTATTGCCAGAAAATGGGCTGATTTTGTCAATCTATCCACAATCACCCATATGGCATCATGTCTCCTACTAGTCCTGGGCAATCCCATCAGAAAGTCCATAGTCACCTTCTGCCACTTCCACTCTGGAATAGATAAAGGCTTTAACTGTCCTGAAGGTGCTTGATGCTCAGCCTTAACTTGCTGACACACCAAACACTTTCTCACATACTCAGGCACATCTTTCTTCATACCTCTCCACCAAAAATGTTCTCTGAGATCCCTGTACATCCTGGTACTGCCTGGATGCATAGCATACGGTGCATTGTGCGCCTCATCCAGAATCTCATCTTTAACCTCCTTGACATCAGGAATGCATAGCCTATTTCTGACTGCCAGAAGCCCATCATCACTCATTACCATGTTAGACTTCTTACCCTTTTGCACCTCTTCCCGCAGCTTACCCAAATCGGGATCCTAACTCGCAACTCTTTCACTTTTCTCCGAGGATCGGTCTTACCACGAAAGTAGCAATCATGCACTCAGACTCTTCCTGTCTTAAGCTGATCCTGAGCTTAGCCATCTCTTCCAATAGCGGCAGATATCTTTATGCGAACATATGCTATGGAAGACTTCACCTTCAAGGCATCTGCAATAACATTTGCCTTACGGATGATACTCAATCAACGGTCATAGTCTTTAAGCACTCAATCCACCTCCTCTGCTCTCAAATTCAGCTCCTTCTGACTCAACAGGTATTTGAGACTCTTGTAATCTGTGAAGATCCTCGTCTGAACCCCATACAAATAATGTCTCCAGATCTTCAAAGCAAAGATTACTGCTGCTAACTCCAAATCATGGGTCGGATAATTTACCTCATAAGGCTTTAGGCGCGTGAGGCATATGCTATCACCTTATCTTCCCGCATAAGCACACATCCTAACCCCTTTACGAAGGCGTCACTATACACAGAAAAACTCCCATCTCCTGTAGGCAATGCTAGAACTGGAGCACTAGTCAATCTGTGCTTCAGCTCCTCAAAACTTCTCTGGCATTCATCACTCCAGACAAACTTCTGATTTTTCCTTAACAACTTAGTTAAAGGAGTAGCAATTAAGGAAAATCCTCCACAAATCACCTATAGTAACCAAATAAACCCGTAAAGCTCCTCACCTCTTTCATTTGTCGTCCGGGCGTGCGATTCACTCTGACTTCAACTTTCTTTGGGTCTACATGCACCCCATTCGCAGAAACAATGTGACCAAGAAAGACTACCTCACGCAACCAAAATTCACATTTCGTAAATTTGGCATACAACTCTCTCTCCCTCAGTCTCTGCAACACAATCCTTAAGTGCTCCTCATGGTCTCTTTCACTCCTGGAATACACCAGAATATCATCGATAAAAACGATAACAAACTGATCCAAAAAGTCCTTAAAGACCCTGTTCATCAAATCCATGAAAGCAGCAGGAGCATTGGTCAGTCCGAAAGGCATAACCAGAAATTCATAATGGCCATACCGAGTCCGGAAGGCTGTCTTGCTCACATCAGACCCCTTAATCCTGAGTTGATGGTAACCAGACCTAAGATCAATCTTGGAGAAGACCGTTGCTCCCTGCAGCTGATCAAACAAGTCATCTATCCGAGGCAAAGGATACTTGTTTTTCACCGTCACCTTATTAAGTCTCCTGTAATCAATGCACATCCTCCAGGTTCCATCTTTCTTTCGAACAAATAAGACCGACGCTCCCCAGGGTGAAGTGCTCGGTCTAATGAATCCCTTATCTAACAGATCCTCTAACTGCTCCTTCAGCTCCTTCAGCTCAACTGGAGCCATCCTGTAAGGTGGAATCGAAATAGGAGCTGTCCCGGGAGCCAAATCAATAGCAAACTCAATCTCCCTATCCAGTGGTAACCCGGGCAACTCTTCAGGAAACACATCAGGAAATTCCCTCACAATGGGAATATCCTCCACCTTGCTCTCCTTCTGCTTTGGTATCCATGACACGCCAAGAAGGCTTCACACCTCTCCCCATCAGTCTAGCAGCTAACAAAGCTGAAATAAGTCTCGGCGGTGTCAACTTCCTGTCTCCTCTGAAAACTACCTTCTGACCCGCTCCCAGATCAAATTCTACTTCCTTTTTGTCACAATCTAGCTTCGCCTTATACTTCTCCATCACGTCCATTCCGACGATCACATCTAACCCCTTCAGATCTAGAGGTAGCAGATCCACTACCAATCTAGATCCATCAATCACAAGCTCACAATCTCTAAAGATCCGGCTCACAACAACAGTCCTCCCTAACGGAGTACTAACAAATAGAAATTCGTCCAATAGAACTGAATGCATACTGGGCAATAACACACTCACAGAGACAAAGGAATGGGTGGAACCAGAATCAAAGAGAACATAAACATCAGAATGAAAAAGCTGAGCCATACCAGTAACAACCTCCGGTGCGGCTGCAGCCTCCTCTCGAGTCATAGCAAACACCCGAGCTTGTGTTTGCCCTCTCGGTCTCCCTGGCGGAATAGGCTTCTTCACAGAACCAGAACTGCCCACTCCAGAAACTGGTCTAGTCCCCACTGTCTCCACTCTCCTCTGAGCCTGAAACTGAGATCCCGCCCCTCGGGCCCACAGAGGACAGTTACTAATCAGGTGTCCCTTCTCTCCACACTTGAAACAGGCACCTGTCAACTTGCGACATACTCCCCGATGTGGATTCCCACAATGCTCACATAGAGGGGTCGGGTTCCTGCTTCTCTCTACCCTGCTATTTCCTCCCACTGAGGAGGCCTGCCTGCTCTCGCTCAACACCTTTCTGTGAGGGCACCGCCCTCCTGACTCTGCACCCGGAAACTCTTCTCACCCCTGGAAGCAGTCTGAACACTACTCCTCTCTTGAGAAGCTGCTCTCCTTCTTTCTTTCCTGCTCACCTCACATCGATGTTCTCTAGTTTTTACTGCATGGAGTGCATCCACCATTCTTGATAATCAGTGAAATTGTGAATCACTACCTTCTCCCTGATTCCCAGATGGAGGCCCCCCTCAAACTTTCTGCACTTATCTTCTTCATTAGCCACCATATAAGCTGCATACCGAGACAGTTGGGTGAATCTCACTCATACTCACTAATGACGGCTCCTCTCAGCCAAATTTATAAACTCTCGGCCTTTTCTTGCATATAAACCCGGAGAAATACTTCTTCTGAATAATTCTCCAAAATCACTCCATGATAACACAGAGGTACAGCTGACTCTGTGGCACCGACTCCCACCAAAGGAAGAGCATTCCCTGCAATAGACTCACTGCATACTCAAGCTTCTCCTCATCATGCATTTCATCTCGCACTGTAACCCTTCATTCTTTTCATCCAAGCTTCAGCTTCCTCGGGATTGGTGGTACCATGAAAGTCCACCGCACCAAACTTTCGCAACTTGTCATACTGCCCGCCCCTAATCACTGGAGCTGGAGCTGGAGCCTGAGATCCCTGACCCATGGCCAAGGTGAATGCTGGTAAAGCACGAAAAAGCTGCGGATCCACCGCAGTCATAGCAGGAGGAGGAGGAGGAGGTTGCTCCTCAGGTTGCACACTAGGTGCCTCTGAGCCAGGAGCTGAGTGTGTCCCTGCATCTTGTGGGACATGAGACTCATCAGTGCTCCCCTGGCGAGAGCTAGAGCGAGAAAGAGTGCCGCGGGATCTACGCCGAGGTGACATATTTACTCCTTCAAAATAAAACCAGTGAAAAATTTTAGTTCAAAGAAATCATACTAAAATCAGGTTGCAATTCATCATGTAGTCGAAAATACCATGTCGGCATGTAAAATCAATGAAAACAATACAAAAGGACACAACTCATGCAATCCCTAACATTTTCCTTCTACCCGAACCTAAACCGAAAGCTCTGATACCATAAGTGTTGGAACCACTCCCTGGTGCGACACGTGTCCGACGTCCTGCGTGACATCTGGACGCGCATCCCACGAGGAAGCGATTCCTCACCACAAACGAATCCTCAAACTGGACTTATTTTTACTTCTTTCGAATAAAGTTGGAAAGCTCGACCCTAAGTCTCTTCCAATAGCTTTGATCTGTTTAGGGCCCATCATTGCTCCTATACTTAATTACTACAAAAACCTAGACCTCTAGGTTAAATGAAATCAGAAAACGCCTCAATCGGATCCTTGTAGGTCGCAAAACGACCTTTCGGGCCAAAACCGACACTCATCGACCCTAAAATTCAACTAAAACCCGACACTCTCATTTTACCGAAAAAGGATAGAAGATTTAGCTAGTTAATAATGTTTCAAATCTCATGTGAATCGAAGGTCAAAAGACAAAGAAACAACGAAAATCGGAAAACGATTATTATAGGTTTATTTAAAAAAAACAACTTGATTTATTTAAAAAAAAAATCCGAATTTAAAACTAAATCCTACATTAGCCCAAATTCAAATTCTTATATCAAAGGTTTGAAATTTCATACCTTTGATACCAAAAACAAAAGAATGACTTATGGTACTTCGTTCGAAAGATTAGAAGATAGTTTACACCTTTTATGACGGAAGGAAATAAAGTCATCTCCATCCTTAAAGTAGGAAATCTAGTTCATTTCCATAAGACCAAATGAATAGTGTTTTCTTACCAAGTGAATAGAAAAAAAATTTACCATATGAATAGTAACAGTGAATTTTAATCGTCCATAACTTTTTCGTTTTAAATCGAAATTTTACTCATTTAATACCGTTTTCAAGATCTCGCTAAACTCTATCAACATTAAGAAATATCCTTTTTCCAAAATGTGACTCTAAGATACTCTAAAACACAATACAAGGTAGTTGCCCATTTTAAAAAAAAAAATGGACAGCACCTCCCCTAAAATTTGATCTAGCCAAACTTTTCAACCTAACTCCTACCTGCATAAGAATACTTCTATCTTCCAATTCACAAACATACTCAACAATCAAACCATCCCAACTCCAATTGGCAACATCGCAAGCCTAGGTATCTAACAATTCATCCATTTAATTTTCTTAAGACATATCATTCCATCTTTACTTTTACAATCTCAAACATGAAACCTCATAATCATACATTCTTAAACATATACAAACATACAATGAAACTTCAAAACCTTAAAAGTTTACATGAAATACACAAATATATTGCTTTAAAGAGCATTTTAGCCCGAATACATCAATTTCCAAAAAGAAAGTCTAAAATGCTAGCCAAAGCATCGTTTTATAAAAGTTTAACTTTAAAAGCAAAAGCATCTGAGTATCCTTTATGCCCGATGCGCCGACCCAGTTTCTCGCTCTAAACCTGTGGAGGGAAAGGAGGGGGGTGAGCACGACAGCTCCGTGGGTAACAGTCTAATAATTAAGCATAAGCCAACACATGCATCAATAATGTTAATTTCATGTCAATAACCATCCATTTCATTTTTTTAACAAATAAGACATTTACAAAATCACCAAATATCAGATAACATCACAAAAGCACATCATAGATGGTCAGAGTGATCCTAACAGGACGTACTACACATGTTCGACAAAGCACCATGTGTAGCCAGTGAAACAGAGGGAGTCCGATTTGGATCTCTATGCCACTAATGGCAAAGGTAGTGAAGCTTATGACAAGTGCGCACTTGTTAAACAGAGGGGATCACTACAAACCCACGAAATCATACATGATCACCTTAGGCATTCATTCTAAATTGCATACTCACTTTATCATTTTCAATCAAGATTCCAACTCATTTTTAATTAAGCAATAATCCAAAAGGATTTGCTACATTTGCCATTTCAACAAATTACATGTATAAAATCTCCAAATTCACATATTCGCACCTTATCATTTAACAAACAATTTTACAAACCTTTACACATACATACATCCAAAGGCACATAATACACGCTTAAACTATCACATTAGTTCAAAATACACAACTCATGGCTCAATACTTAATGATTAAAAGTTACCCACCTTGACTTCGATGGCTAGGAATTGGGTTAACTTGCCCCAATGGATTGTTTTGACCTCCTCAATTTCCAAATGCATGATTGACCTTAATTCAATCATAATAAGGCTAATTAATAAAAGAGTAAAGTGCTGGAATCTTAAATAACCATGAAAACTTACATTTAAGCTAATCTAATCTTCCTTATATCTCCAATTCGCTAATTTATCTTAACCAAGGCATACAACCCTTCATCAACACATAAATAGGCCAATTACTCAATGATGCCTATGCTGAAATTTTACAAACTTGACGAAACTCAAAATTAAACCGGCGTAACCTTACCTAACTCTTCTTATACCTTCCCTAGGCCATACGAACTCGAAATCCCTTCAAATTCAATCCCAATTTAGCAAATTTTCATATCCTAGGCCATACACAAATCTGAAATTTTCCAAGCATCCCTTTCCTTCTCTTTTTCCATTCTTTCTTAATCTAACCATCTTCAATCATCATATTAACCAAGAAAAAGGCAAAATCTAACAAAATTTTTAACCAATTTCGTAACCCTAATCCTACCCAGATCTAAAATTTTAAACTAAGCCACTATACTTCTTCTTCTTTCATTTTTCCTTCACCAATACCTTTCAAACCTCCATTATTAATCAATTAACAACAAAACCCTACCAAAACATTTCATAATTTTCGAAACCCTAGCCTAACACAAATCTGATTTTTTTTCCTTTCTCCTCCAACAACATCTCCTTCTAATCACTCTTCTAATCACCAACATAAATCAAGAAAGGTAAAATCCCTAATAATAAACCAAGAAATTCGAATTCCTCTTACCTTGTAGGAAAACCACGAAATCCTCTTTTGTTTCTAAAGATGGAGAACTTCTTCCTTTGTCCTTCCTTCTTACTTAATCCACTTGAATCCTCCTTAGAAACCTTACCTACCTTCTTCTTCTTCTTCTTCTTGGATGACCGAAAATACTCCTCTCCTTTCTTCCTTTGAAGTTTCGAAACTCTTCCTATTCTCTTCTCTTTGGGTAAGTTTCGGATGCCTTGCTAAAAGACCTAGGTTTGCTTCTTTTCTCATTTAATCCCTAAGCCAAAAACGACCTCACTTTGGCTCTCACTCCTTGAAATTTCGTTGGACACTAAAGAAGGATGGTCAAAGCTTCTAACTTGGTCAAAGATGGAGCCTTAGGAAACTTAGAAAAACCTATACATTTTCATGAAACTTAAGCCCAAATTTTCAAGTCCAAATTTCCCTCCTTAAAACTTTTCCCCAAATTTTCATCTTCCCTCCTTCCATTTCAAACTTAACTTTTGTGGGCTCCCACTTAAAAGCCCATAAGCTTCCTTCCTTTTTCATTTACTCTTCCATACAAACCCTAGCCCACTTAATTAATAAACCTAAAGCCTTATAACCATTTAAACAAATTCTAATTTATTCCTAACATGACCTAATTTAATCATTCTTATTCTTTGATAATATAACACGAAAATTAAAATTCTAATTTAACTCAATTCCTGAAATTTAATATTATTGCTATAAATTCTAACTCTCAATTTCTTCAATTACTAATTATTGCTCTAAAAATCCCAAAGATTCTAACCAATTGGAAATCTAGAAAAACCCTAATTGAAACCCTAATTACTTCAATTAATACTAGCTAAAAGATAATGAACTTACCAATAATTTAAACAAACCTATTTAATAAAGAAAAAGGGAACGGGGTCTAACAAGTCTCGCTACTGGAGCATATGTCTCATTGTAGTCTATTCCTTCTTGCTGATTATAGCCTTGTGCTACTAATCTAGCTTTATTCCGACTCACTCTCCCTGATTCATCTAACTTATTCTTAAAAACCCATCTAGTTCCTGTAATGGATTTCTTCGAGGGTTTAGGAACCAAGGACCAAACTTTATTCATAGTAAATTGGTTCAGCTCCTCTTGCGTGGCTAAAATCCAAGCTTCGTTCTGAAGAGCTTCCTCAATTTTCTTAGGCTCTATTTCAGAGATAAAAGCTACATTAGCTTCTCTTCTGAATTTAGACCTTGTTCTGACTCCTTCAGAGGTCTCTCCGATAATTAACTCTTCTGGATGGGAACTCTTATATTTCCAATCTCTTTTTAATCCACTAGTTTATGGAATATCCTCAACTTTGTCTACTTGAGTTCCTGATGATGGAGCTTCTATTGTATCATCTAAGGGCTTTGAAGGGACTTCACATCAAACTTGACATGAATGGTCTCCTCAACTGTCTTTGAGGTAAGATTATAAACCCGAAAAGCCTTGGATGATAAAGAGTAGCCTAGAAAAATTTCTGGAAAGGTCTTTGAGTCGAACTTATCCAACAACTCCTTTGTATTCAGAATATAGCACTTACAACCAAATAGATGAAAGTAAGATATATTCGGTCTCCTTCCATTCCATAACTCATAAGGAGTTTTCTTTAGCAATGGTCGCATCAATATTCTATTCTGAATGTAACACGCTGTATTCACAGCTTCTACCTAGAAGTACTTAGGAAGATTCATCTCACATAGCATAGTCCTTTCCATCTCTTAAATCGTCCTGTTCTTCCTTTCAACAATTTCATTCTGCTGCGGAGTTCTAGGAGCAGAGAAATTATGAAAAATTCCATTCTCCTCCTAGAATATTCTAAACTTCTCATTCTCAAATTCTCTACCATGATCACTACTGATATTGGCTATAGACATTCCTTTTTCATTCTGTAACTTTCTGGAAAGGGTCCTAAAACACTCAAAAGACTCATCTTTATGTGGCAAAAACAATATCCAAAAAAATCTAGTAAAGTCATCAACAATAACAAGTCCATATTTCTTTCCACCAAGACTTACCGTCCTAGTTGGACCAAATAAATCCATATGTAACAACTCTAGAGGTATAGAAGATGTTACGGTATTTTTAGAAGAAAATGATGTTTTGACTTGTTTTTCTTTAAGACAACTTTCACAAAAGAATTCTTTGTCAAAACTTATTTTTGGTAAGCCTCTTACCAAATCATGCTTTAATAATTTTGAAATATGTTTAAAACTGACATGACCTAGCTTTTTATGGCAGATTAGTCTCTCTTCTTCAGTTGATAGAAAACATGAAACATTTTGATTTTGAAAATCTTCTAAATCAATTTTGTAAAGATTATTTCTTCTCTTGACAGAAAAGAATATAGACTCATCTTTGTTTCTGACTTCACAAAGATTTTGATTGAACGTGACTTCAAAACCAGAATCACACAATTGACTGACACTAATCAAATTGTGTTTCAGACCATTAACAAGCAGCACATTATCAATACATGCAAAGGAATCTTTACCTATTTTATCGATTCCAATTATCTTGCCCTGCTGGTTGTCTCTGAAAGTTACCGATCCTCCCTTCTTATACTGAAGATCTAGGAACATAGACCTTCTTCCCGTCATATGTTGCGAGCATCCACTGTCTAAAAACCAACGGTGCTTGTCGCATCTTCCAAGGAAGGATATCTGTAGGAGAAACTATTTTATTTTTTGGTACCCATATTTTCTTGGGTCCTCTTGGGTTAGTAATATGCACATAATGATTTATTTGATGCATCTATAAGATTGTTGATGAAAATGTGTTTGGTGATACTTTTTATTTTGGAAGAGAGGCTTTCTTCCCTGATGAGATTTATTTCTTATAAACCCTAATCCGGTTTTATCACTCGAATGTCTACATTTTCCTAGCATCTCATTCATTTTCTTTGTACTCTTAATGAAGGTAGCTAAATGAGTTGAAAGACTCTTAATCCTAAGCTTCAGCTGATTGATCTCTTCAGATCTATCTACAACTTTCTTTTTCTTATTCTCCGTATTAGCTTTTTTAAGCAGATATTTTCTCTCTCTATTTATTTTGTATGTTTAAGGTTTTCTACATACATTTTCTTTAACAGTTTGTATTGTTTCAGAATAGCATGAGAATCTTCTAGTAGTTCTGAATATGCATTATGCAAGTCATCGTATTTAGAAGTTACCTCCTCATCACTTTCTTCCTCGTCTACTAGGAAAATGTTTGCATGCTCTGATGTCTTGGAGCTTGTATCTGATTCTGACGAATCTAGTGAAGTGAATCACACGTTAATACAGCACTTAAAAATACAATAGAATGCACGAGAAGGGGGGGGGGTTGAATTGTGTATTCCCCTTTTTGAATATCTTTTAGAATTACTTATTAGAATTAAGATTCTTTACAGAATTCTTATTAATCCTGATTGATCAAACTTTTCAATGCTAAGTATATGAATAGTAAATAAAGATCAACTTTGAAACTAAAAGTGAGATAGAGAGTGAGAGTAGTAGACACGCAGATTTATCCTGGTTCACTCCAAACTGTGGGCTACGTCCAATCCTCAGAGTTTCTTCTGAGATTTCACTATCTCTTCAAACGTTACAGTATTCTTTCACGAGCCTCTTCAGGTCTCTTCAACCAGTATTCTTTCACACTTAGCCTCTGCAGGCTATCTGTACAACTTTTCTTTTCAGAAAATATTGAACACTCTGTTACAGAAGGGTAGCGTTCGGTTAATTCGCACTTAATTGCTTTTTCACTTGTGTAATTTTTCTCAAAATAGCAAGCTCTTCAGTTTTCGACTTCGACTTGTATTTATAGCCTTCGTCTCTAACTGCTTCTTGATTCTTGAATCTTGAATCTTTAAAGAAACGGTTAATCAGTTGCTTTTCTGTAACTAACTCGAACTGACTCTTGCGTCTATTTCTTTTCTGCGTCTGCGTCTGCGTCTGCGTCTGCATCTGCGTCTGCGTCTGTTTCTGCGTCTGTATCTACATTTGCGTCTGCGTCTTTTTTGTCTTGTGTCATCTGCGTCTGTATCTGACTTTTTCAACTTAGTCTATGTCAACTTCATCTCAGATACGTCATCTTAAATCTGCTCTCGAATTAAATCAGATACGCCATCTTCGCCTGCATCTCGAATTAAATCAGATCGTCTGTGACTGTTTTGTTTTTCTTGTATTTGATCTCACTATGTTTGTTATACATCAAAATCATTTTTATGTAAAGTCATTTTGACTTAACATCTAGATCCTCCCAAGTTGCCATCATGCTTTTCTTGCCTTTTCTACTCTTCTTTGGTTTCTTCTTTAGAGTAGGACACTCGGACTTGTAATGTCCAGGTTGATTACACTCGTACCATATGATGGATGTCTTTTATAGTTTTCCATCATATTTTCTGTTCTTTTTGAAGAACTGACTTCCTTTGGACTTCTTCTTCCATATCCGTTTGATTTTCTTGGAAATGAAAGATAGCTCGTCATCTTCATCACTTGACACTTGTTCTGAGTAGCTGGAGTCATCATGCTTTGATTCTTCAATCTTTAATGCTTTTGATGACTTTCTCCTCCTTTGAGTCTTGTGATTTTTCTGTCCGACCTTCAGTGCTATTGACTTGTCTCGTTTGGGCTTGTCTTTAGAATCGAGCTCAACTTCATGAATCTTCAGTGATCCAAGCAACTCGTCAAGCTTTAGCACGCCCAAATCCTTAGCTTCCTGCACAGCAGTAACTTTTGGTCTCCACCTCTTTGGAAGACTTCTTAAGATCTTACGTACGTGATCTTGGTTGTCGTAAGTTCTTTCGAGAGATTTCAATCCATTGATAATTATTTGAAATCTTCCAAACATTTGATCAATAGATTCTTCATCTTTCATCTTGAAAAGCTCGTACTGGTGCACAAGAATGCTCATCTTGGATTCTTTGACTTGGTTTGTTCCTTCATGTGCGATGGACAATGTGTCCCACATCTCCTTCGCAGTATCGCATCCGTGGACTTTGTCATACTCACTTCTGCTTAGGGCATAACTCAAGAAAAACTTCGCCTTAAAGTTCAGTTGGAATCTCGCCTTTTGATCAGCCGTCCATCTGATCCATGGAATAAGATTTCCATCTTTATCTACTGGTGTGTATGGTCCATTCTCTATCATGTCCCAAAGGTCAACATGAGTAGATTCCATAAACAGCCGCATCCTATCTTTCCATGAAGGTAGTCTTCTCGTTGAATCTTTGGAGGTCTAGTGACTGAGGCACCTTCTGCAATGTACGTATGTGATTCCTCCATAATTTTTGATCCACACTTTGTTATAGTGATCCTTGGACACCGAGCTCTGATACCAATTGAAGTGAATCACACGTTATTACAATTCTTACTATACGATGTATAAATGCATAAGAAGGGGGGGGTTGAATTATGTATTTCCTCTTTTTGAAAAATCTTCAAAAACGTTTTTTCAAAAGAAAAACTTGTTCTTTTCACAATAACTACTGTAAATCAAAGTTAATCGTATTCTAAAAAACTTGTTAGAAAACTAAGTAAAAACGAAACTTTGAACGATAAGAGAGATAAGGATAGAGAGAAGTTGACACGAGAATTTTATCTTCGGTTCACCCCAAACTGTGGGCTACGTCCAGTCCTCAGATGTCTTTCTGAGATTTCACTATCTCTCAACAACTTTACAAGTATTCTTTCTTTCTGAGCCTCTTCAGGTCTCTTTACACTCAGTATTATTTTACTCTTAGCCTCTGCAAGCTATCTGTACTACTTTCTTACAAAAAGATGTTTCGAACTTCGTTACAGTAATATAGCTCTATCTATTTGCACAATAAACTCTCAAGTAAGTTTTTTAACGTTCACGTATATGTATATCAGCTAACTTTGCAATCTTCGACTTTGACTCATATTTATATCCTTCGTCTGTAACTGCTTCTTGAATCTTGCTTCTTGATTCTTGCTTCTTGATTCTTGAAAGAAACAGTTATTCAGTTGATTTCTGTAACTAACTCGAATTGACTCTTGATTTACTTAAAATGCTTTTCTTTAAATGCATTTTGGCTTCCGCTCTACTTTTAAGCTTTTATGCCTTTTCATTCATCGTCCGCTTTTTAATCTTTAAATGCATTTTTTTCAATCTTACATCATTTTTTTCAATCTTTCGTCTGTTTTTCAATCTTCCGTCTGCATTTCCTTTCGTCTGCTTTTCCATTCTCCATTTGTTTTTCTTTTTGTCTGCTTTTCCATTCTCCGTCTGTTTTTCCTTTCGTCTGCTTTTTAACTTCCGTCTGTTTTTCAATCTTCATTATTTGTACTTCATCAAAATCATTAATGTAAAGTCATTTTGACTTAACATTTTTCACTAGTTCTTTTGTCATTAAGATAGGAGGAAGTAATACGGTATTAGAGAAAGGAGTTGATGTGCCAATTTTTAGTAATTCAAGGGAAAAATTAATAGCGAACATAAATGGAGCTCAATATTGCTTTCATTCAATGTCAGTGGATTTAGTAGTTAATGTTTTAGCTCTAAAGAGAGAAAAATTACAGAAGCTATTAGAGGTAAATATGGACATATTTCAATAACTAAAGGAGTTATTAACAAAGAGATTTCTAATCATAGAATTGCATTAAAAGAAGGTAGAAAAACATATTAATTTCAGGACCTATTACTATTTAGGAGTTTAGAAGGAGGCAATACAATCTTTGGCAGATGAGATGTTAAATGTTGGCATTATCAGGCATAATGCCTGTAACATCCCGTCCCTGATGGGAAGGGTAAACTGGTAAATTAGGATAGGCTAGGTTGTTGCATTTGCATATTTGAAATGTAAATCTTCAATTGGCCTCTAATTGTCGAGGACTGAGTCATTGGGCACATGCACATATAGGTAAATGCATTCATGACAGTTTCCTGGCTTTTGATTGTGAATATGATATGAATTGTGAAATTATGAGATAATTAGATTTGATTATGATTTATTGAGAATTGAGGAATAATTGAGTCTAATTATTGAGTTGGAACAGTATTTGAGTGACTGCCAATTGATAGCGACTCTTCAGAAATTTTCTGAGAAATTTGAGAGAAAATGTTCGGACTGGAAATTTTCTGAGTGGCGGACCGATTGATTGTGCAGGAATGAAATGACTGTCAAATGGCTAAAAAAAATTAGACATATGATTCTAGAAATTAATATGACGAGCCATTGAAATTTGGAGACGAACTAGACTGGAAATGAAATTGAAAAGAGAAAGAGATTTAAATGTTGTGAGAGGAAAAAGACCAGAGGCTTAATTGTCTATATATAAATGTCTTAAGTTTTGAGATTGGAAGAAAACGAGCTCTTTCTCTCCTAGGGCACGATCATTCCTCCTTCCCTTGTGATCTTCGATTCTTCCTTGGAGATTTTGCTTGCTCCTTCACTGTGATAGAATAGCTTGAAACCTTGAGAGAATGATGTTTTCTTTGATCATGGGAGCTAACCGTGGATACTAGAGGAAAGGGGAAAGAGTTAGAGAAATTTCAGAGATCGGAGGATTTGAGCTTGATTGGTAAGTGATTTGGTTTTAATGTTGTTATTTATTGTGTTAAATGCATACATGGGTTTAATATGAAAGATTGGGGTAGTTAGGAGTGAATTAATACTGGTTTTAGAGAGAGAAAATGGTGGAAATCGATCGGAGAAGACGACCTGCAAGCCGCACGTAGCGACGTGCGTGAATCCTCGCCGCGACGAATTAATGTTAATTCGTCACGGCGAGTGATATGGCAGACGTCGCGGTGAGCTCCAAAACGCTGGACGCCGCGACGAGCTCCTCTCGACATCGCGACGAGCTCGAGTTCTAGGCACCGCGGTGAGTTCTCTTCCATGCGTCGCGGCGAGCCCCCAAGGAAGACGTTCGCCGCGGCGAGCGTCATTACACGTCGCGGCGAGGGAAAATTTCTGATTGGATTTAATTGGATTTTTGAGGCATAACTAATGGTGTAGACCTCCAATTGAGGTGATGTTTGATTCGTTGCGATCTAGATAAAGAGGTCTACAATTGAGGAAAAGAATGAGAGTTTGAATTCAGGTTTTTGAGATCGCGATTAGTGAAAGACAGTTAAAAATGTGATTGTATTGCAACCTAAGGATTGTAAGTGGTAATTGGGGTATAATGTGAGACTTTGAAAGTAAATTCATTGCTACTGGGAATTTTAGGAACTGAGCATAAAGGATGAATTTGACCTAAAGAATAGTGCTATTGACTATGAGATAATACCTTAGTGAGTATGACGTGATAAATTGACTGAATATTAGAATTGAAATTGGGGAGTTCCGTATTATTTTACTGAATTGGGATTGAGTCATTATCGAGTAATTGTGTGAAAAATTAGAATTTGTCAAAAGAAAGTGGAATTTGGAACCGGGAAAGGTCATGAATAGGCATCTTGTGTCTTTTATTTAAAGCATGTGCATCATCAAATTATCTTTGACTGTGCATTAGTAATTGGGTAATTATTTGATTGTTTTAGAGGCACCGATGGAACTATTCCACGGCACTTGTTGAGACTTCCAGGCCGTAGCTCGGAAGTGCAGGTGAGTAATCTAGTTGGTTCCTCAGCCTTTATGTGTTTAATATTATATGCATTAATGCCATGCAGAGATAATGGATGGATATATGTGTGTCTGATTTGATTGATTTCGGACCATGGGTGTCTGAAATATTGAATATGTGATATTGAAGTGCTATTGTGTGTAAATGACTAGGAATGCATCAATGAGATAAATCGTAAATGTACATGAATGAAATACCGGATCGAAAGTCCGAAGGAATGGGAAATTTCATTGAAATGTAAATGATTGTAAATGGAAATTGGAACATGTGCATTCATGCATAATGCCATGATCAGATAATGACAGTTATGACCGGAGCATCTAACGATTTTCAGAGCTTAAAGCTCAACGCAATCAGGGCCTCGAGCCCAACTTATTTGTTAGAGCCACAGGCTCAATGATCAGGGCTTCAAGCCCAATGTAATACCGAGCCTCGAGCTCGAGGGGAGTTAGTGCATACCCTGAGGGCTCTCCTACTCCCTAGACGTGTCTATTGAATATTGATCAATGAGAGGCGCTCGGTCACAACACCGTAATAAAATGAAAAGAGTCACATGTGCATTGCATATCTGTATATGAATGATTGGATGTGATTTGTGGAATGATAGCGCATGTGAGTTGTATGATTGTGTGATTTGTAATATTTGGAATATATATATGCATGAGTTGGGTGAACCATCGATGATGGTCTCTCACTGAGTTCGCAAACTCACCCAACATTGCAATTATTTTTCAGGAATTGGCGATTACCCCGTTAGTGAAACGGGAGTATGACTACTGGAAGAGAGTCAGAATTTGAAGTCGGGATTAGTTCGCGTCTGCATTTGTGTTATTCTAATTTAAGTGTAAAGTTGTATTTCCGCATATTTGTACTGTTATTTCATGGGGCCCAATTGATGAATTCTGTATTGCTATTTGTTTACTGAAATAGTATTTTGATGGAAAAATATTTTTGAATCGCGGGCCCAAATTGTTTAATGTTTTCTGCGCACTCATTTGTTTTCAAAAAGCATAAAATTGTTTTACAGAATTTCCGAACGGATTTGAGTGCTTTAGTACGCCACCGTAGCGGAGCGCGGGCTCGGATATCACCATCGATATCGGGTTGGGGTATGGCGGGAGTGGGGTGCTACATTTGCGGTATTAGAGCCCAGAAGTACAATTTTACATTGGCAATCTGAAACATGAGTCAAGTACATGCATTTAAGTCATGTCACGGCAGACAGTGACAACTGATCCCCGGTCTCGCATATGTGTAACATCCCGTTACCGAAGTGGCGGGTATATTTGTAAATTGGATCGGGTCAGGTTAAAGTACTGGCAAATGTGAATTCTTCATGCATTATAGTTTCTATGGTCATCGGTAAATGATTATTGATGGCATAAGTATATGAATATGCGTACATGTATGACATTTCCGATTGAATTGTGGAAATTGGAAATTTCTGAAAAGTGTATAAATGAGTTTTGTATATGAATTGGAATGAGAAAAATTGAATTTAGAGAACTGAATTATGATATTGGAGTGTAGGAATATGCAATTCCTAATTTTGTGAATTTATGGAAATTTTTCTGAAATTTTTAGAGAATCGAGTCCCACCAAAAAAATGGTATAGTGGATCGATAAACCGATTCCGGTCCGTGATTGATTGGAAATTGATATGAGGCAAGTTGAATTATGACTTTAGGATTTATTATTAATTGTTATCACAGATCGGAGAAATTAGAATCGAAATTGGATTGAGATTGTTCGATTCGGACTGGTGGCAATTAATTGCCAAACAAGTCTTAAGGTATTCATATATATATATAACTTAAGCCTTTGAAATTTGAGGATGCTTGCTACGCTCGAGAAATTGCTTTGTTCTTCTTCTTCTCAAGGTGATTTCTTGGTGGTTTGGAAGAGTTTAAAGCTTGAATCAAGTAAGTTATTGCTTATTTATGTGTTTAATCTTTTGATTAAGCAAGAAATTTAGTGTGAAATTGTTTAGAGAATTTGAAAGTTTCGGATGTTAGGGTTTTTGAGAAAATGTTGAGTTTGATTTGGGATTTTGATGAATAATAAGTTTTAGATAGTTTTGAGGTTAGAAATGAGTTCAGTATAGTGTATGAAACTAATTGGGAGTGTTTAGAATGGTTTTGGATGGAGTAGAATTTGAGAAATCTGGAAATTTCTGGGTTTCGTATGCGTTTCTGGGATCGCACGCCGCGGCGAGTGATGAACACGCCGCGGCGAGCCAATCCTTCTTTCGCGCCGCATCGCGAGGCTTGCAAGACAGGCCGCGGCGAATGAAATTTCGTCGCACGCCGCGACGAGCAAATGTGTTTACGCCATGAGAGGAGGTTTAGCGACGCGTCAACGTAGCGCTGTGTGTACGCCACGACCAGTAGCGGTTTCGCCGTGGCGGGCGAAGTTACGCCACGCTGACGTGGCGAGAAATGGGTACTCGCCGCGGCGAGGGATTTGACGCCGCGGCGAGGAATGTTGATTTTTCCAAAATGAGATTTTTGAGGTTTTAAATTGTGGGGATCTAGGAATTTGATAGTTCAATTACCTATGGATTTAATTCAATATGGAGATTATGAATTTGGAGGATTAGTTTCTAATGGATTGGCTATGGATCAATTGAATTTCTTAGACTAGGAATTTCAATCTGGGAGAATGAAATGAAGTGATTTTTAAGATGATTGTTACAAGTAATGAATTTGAGATTTGATTTCAATTGAATTGTTTTCTAAGTGATTAATTGGAATTTAGAGATTAAGAATTTGAATTGATAAGATGGAATTTGGATTTTAATTGATGATTATGGGAATCTAGTGACAATAAATAGTGATTGTGATTTTAATTGGAATGTATTTGCAGAGAATTGGATATTAGTCTATTGACTTATGGTAATTGGATTTTGCTATGAATTAGAGTGAAAGTGATCGAATTGGGAAAATTTAGGAATGTCATAACATATACGATTACTCGAGTATTTGCTATATTTGCATTTTGAATATTGGAAATTGTGCGAATGAGTGATATTCGATTTTTCTCGATTGTTTTAAAGGCACCGATGGAGCAATTCCACGGCAAGGCGATCTTTGAGACTTCAGTAGTAGCTTCGGAAGTGCGGTGAAGTAACCTAGTTGGTTTCTCAACCTATATGTGTTACATTTGTGTACATATGCCATGTGGAGATACGGATGGATATGTGTGATCGTTTGATTGATTTCGAACCATGGGTGTTCGAAATATTGGATTGAGATATGGAAGTGCAAAATGTGAATAAATGTGCATAAATGCAATAGTGAATCGAATTGTAAAAGTGTTAGTGAAATAATTGAGATATGTATATGATCGAAATACCGGACTAAAGGTCCAAAGAAATGAGATATGACTGTGAAATGTGAATGACATATGCACTCATGCATAATTAAATGATCAGATAATGATAGTTGTTGACCCGAGACGCCACTGTATATTTAAGGATGCCGCGGTAAAAACCGCAAACACACGCCGCAGTAAAACCTACAAATACCTACGTGTGGGGTGTGGGGTCCTATTATGTGAAAGGGATTAGTGCATACCCAGCGGGCTCTCCTATCCCTAATGTGAGTGGGCAGTAGTGCATACCCAGAGGGCCCTCCTACTTGCCAAAAATGTGATTATTGATTTACGATTGTGCTCGGTCACAACAATGAAATGAAATCGAAGTGTCACATGCATCTGCATATGTAAATGATCTAAAGTGAACTGTGTGAAAGTGAAATTGAATGCATTTGAATATATGAAAGTGTGAATATGTGATTAAGTGTGTATATGAATTGTGAATGCATGAGTTGGGTGAACCATCAATGATGGTTTCTCATTGAGTTCGCAAACTCACCCAACATTGCATCTATTTTTAGAATCAAGAGTACCCGTTAGGTAGCGGGAGTATGATCGCTGCTAGCGTAGAGTAATGGGTCGGGATCGGTGTCGCCACATCTGCATGAGTACAAAGGTTTTGTTTGGTGGGCCCTAGCTTAATAAATGTAATAGTGTATTGAGATTTTGATTTGAATTGTGTTCGAAATGGCATCGAGCCCAGTTAGGTCATGCCTTTACCTTATGTATTGACCGAGCACCGTTGAGTGCTAATTAATAACCGAAAGTATTTTGTATCTGAAAATGTTTTGTGATATATCCGCCCAAAGTGTGTTTTGATTTCGCGCGTTAAAACGTTTTTGGAAGAAAAATTTCATAACGAGTTTTAAATTGTGATTGATCGCTTAAGATGCCACCCTCGCGGGTCACGGGCTCGGATGTCACTGTAGATGTCGGGTTCGGGTCTCGCGGGAGTTGGGGTGCTACATTTGTGGTATCAGAGCCCAAAAGTACAATCTTACATGGGCTTTCTGAAAAGTGTGTCAAATTGCATACATTTAAGTCATGTCATTGGCAGATAGTGACAACTGATCCCCAGTCTAGCATATGAGTCCGATATACGAGCACAGTACTAGTGTTTAAGTGATGAGAAATAGTGAGGAAAAAGATGATATGTGAGAATGTGATAAAAAGGAAATTGGGAATGTTGTGAAATAAGAAAAAGTGTATGGTTCGATTTGACAAATGAGGATTTAGTGTATTGGTATTAGTGAATATGTTATGACAGGCAACATCTGTGCTATATTGGAATGTATCTTGGGATGGAGAATTGATATGAATGTATAGTGGTAAATTGATAAAGGGAAATAGCGATATGATAAAATTGGTAAGATTGACAGTGTATAAACAAAGTGAATGGAATTAAAATGTTCTGCGAATTATAGAGAATACAATTGGGTTTGATTTCAGTGATAAGAGTTATGAATAGGGATTTGTGACTTAAAGTCAGAATGTGTTAAGTGAGGAAATCGAGAATAATTGCATAACTATGATATTGATTTGAGAATGAAAATTTATAAGTATGAATCAATAATGAAAAAGATGGAATGTACATCTGTGATATGTATTTACGTGTGATTAATCTTATGTAAGACAAATGAATAAAAAGATTGAAATGTAAGACAATGGTAAGGGTAGATGAAAAAGGTTATCAAGGATGAGTTGAATTGCCTATGTGAATGCACACCGATGATAGGAATACATCACGATGAAGTGAAAATATGAAGCTATGGAATGATATCGGAATCAATTGGTAAGTCGAGAGAAACCGCCACTATAGTTTTATGATTAAAGATCATTGTGAGTTAGAGTAAGAAGTGAAAGTGCCTATAGTGATTTATTGAAATGAATTAAGATCGTAAACCGGATATGAATGGAGTCATAGATTGGATAGTGTAGCGATTAATTGGTGAATTATTCTACACTTGTCTCTTGATGTCGATGAAATGATTTTGATGGTATGTACCTCAATGTGTAGTATTTAAAAGGATGTTCTGATTTATATGAATTGAGGCATAACTGATTCATATGGGATAGTATGAGTATAGTTAAAAGTGATTTCATAAGGCATTGTGAATGTCTGGCAAGAAATGTGACAATTGTTGTTGATTAGGAATTTCATAAGTGGTATTGATAAAGATAGATAGAAAACTTCTTTCAAAGAAGAGTTTCCCTGAATTGGGTTAAGTTGATTAGATGATTTAATTGGACGAATTATTGATTAAGAAATAAATCTGAGATAAATTGAAAATGAATGAAAAGTGTTTATTGGGAGTCCAAATCCTGGTGGAGACTCAAGAGTTAGAAATAAAATATGTGACTGAAAGGATGTGTATTATGCTAAGGTGAAGAATGTGACTGTGTGATAGGATTATTGAACAGTGAAGAGATATTAGTTGCGTAATTGGGGAAAATATCAATTTGCAAATATTGGTGAAAAAAAAAGCTATGATGCATAGTATAAAGTGGTTTTATGTGCATAGGGATAAATATAATTTCAAGGGTCGACTTGTGATTTGATGATTGATAAATATGTACTGGATATTTGTTTGAAAAAATTTTTGGAGACCCTATTTGTACAGAAATGTGTTTAGATGTATCTATGGATACGCAAAGTGATAATGGTTGAGATATTGGTGAATTTGAAAACAGTGAAAAGGATTATGCGATTGAGGTATTTCGTGAATTTGAAAGATTTGAACAGAATTATGTGCTTGAGTATTTTAGAATCTAATAGTATTGCAATGTGAAGTATTGAATTGGAAAATGTGACGACAGAAAATTTCAATTTTGAGAGCGATAAGGTTATTAAACCTGTTGTTATAGTAAACGCGATCTGTCGAACCAGTAAGGGACAAAAAGAAAGCATTATGGGCAATTGGTATTCCAAATCAGATGGGTGTATGTGTGTAAAAGAATTTGGCAAAACAGAATGGTGGATTTAGAAAATGAATTTGACCGTTGAGGAAATTTAATTGTTAAGACTGAATTACGAAATGTGGGTGATACCACTTATAGAATTGTAAGAGGAATTGTACGAAATGATTAAAGCTTTATGTTCTAATAAGAGTGTATTGGAAGGGTGATATAAAGTAGAGTGTGACATCGAGTAATTGTTTGTGTGAATAACCAATAGACTTGACTGTTGGAGATAAATGTGAAATTGATATTGTGGAATTCATAAGGATATGAGATTGATGTAAAATTCACATTGATAGAGAGTATATTAATTGTATTGGTATTACCGGTTGAAAAGTGTATAAGGGTCAAAAGTGCGCTATTAGAGATTATGTAAATCGGTGAAATGAATCAAATAGAAATTGTGAAACATAGTAAATGACGATGAATCGAATTGATTTTTATCGAGGTTCTTTGGCATCGTATGAAATTGGTGTTTGAACCATATAGTGATGTGATCGATAATTGATTAATGAAATGTTTTGAAGTGTATCGCTCGATCAAGATACACTTAGATTGAGAATAAAGGTAAAAATTGGGAGAAAATAAATTTGTTATAAGCGGCCTCGTTGTGATTATACTGTGAATCGATGTGATTGTCTTTGTAAATAGAAGTTAGTGTAAAATTAAAAGAGCGATTGGGATTTGTAAAGTGTTATATGAATGAGATAAGGAATATTGATATGATCGGATGTGTGTATGATTGGATTAAAATAAAGAATAGTGAATACTGATGTGGAAATTGAGAAAGGAAAAGAGGTAATTGATTGTATTAATTTCAAAGAATTGGCATAAATAGAATTACGTATTGATATAGAGGAAAACAGTGTTATAGTGATCGGAATAAATCTCCCGACTTCCTAATCGATCGTATGTGAAATTTCGAGGACGAAATTTTTATTAGGAGGGGAGAATTGTAACATCCCATTATCGAAGTGACGGGTATATTTGTAAATTGGATCGGGTCAGGTTAAAGTACTGGCAAATGTGAATTCTTCATGCATTATAGTTTCTATGGTCATCGGTAAATGATTATTGATGGCATAAGTATATGAATATGCGTACATGTATGACATTTCCCGATTGAATTGTGGAAATTGGAAATTTCTGCGAAAAGTGTATAAATGAGTTTTGTATATGAATTGGAATGAGAAAAATTGAATTTAGAGAACTGAATTATGATATTGGAGTGTAGGAATATGCAATTCCTAATTTTGTGAATTTATGGAAATTTTTCTGAAATTTTTAGAGAATCGAGTCCGGACCGGAAAAATGGTATAGTGACTGATAAACCGGATTCCGGGTCCGTGATTGATTGGAAATTGATATGAGGCAAGTTGAATTATGACTTTAGGATTTATTATTAATTGTTATCACAGATCGGAGAAATTAGAATCGAAATTGGATTGAGATTGTTCGATTCGACTGTGGCAATTAATTGCCAAACAAGTCTTAAGGTATTCAAGATATATATATAACTTAAGCCTTTGAAATTTGAGGATGCTTGCTTCGCTCGGAGAAATTGCTTTGTTCTTCTTCTTCTCAAGTGGATTTCTTGGTGGTTTGGAAGAGTTTAAAGCTTGAATCAAGTAAGTTATTGTTTATTTATGTGTTTAATCTTTTGATTAAGCAAGAAATTTAGTGTGAAATTGTTTAGAGAATTTGAAAGTTTCGGATGTTAGGGTTTTTGAGAAAATGTTGAGTTTGATTTGGGATTTTGATGAATAATAAGTTTTAGATAGTTTTGAGGTTAGAAATGAGTTCAGTATAGTGTATGAAACTAATTGGGAGTGTTTAGAATGGTTTTGGATGGAGTTGAATCTGAGAAATCTGGAAATTTCTGGGTTTCGTATGCGTTTCTGGGATCGCACGCCGCGGCGAGCCAATCCTTCTTCCGCGCCGCGTCGCGAGGCTTGCAAGATAGGCCGCGGCGAATGAAATTTCGTCGCACGCCACGGCGAGCAAACGTGTTTAGGCCGCGGCGAGGAGGTTTAGCGCACGTCGCAACGCGTCGTGAGCGCACACCGCGACCAGCGCGCGCTGTCGCCATGGGCGAGGCGAAGTTACGCCCGATTTAACGTGGCGAGAATGGGTACTTTCATGCATGCGGGATTTGACGCCATGTGCGAGGAATGCTGATTTTTCCAAATGAGATTTTGAGGTTTTAAATCGGGGATCTAGAATTTGATAGTTCAATTACCTATAGATTTAATTCAATATGGAGATTATGAATTTGGAGGATTAGTTTCTAATGGATTGGCTATGGATCAATTGAATTTCGAGACTAGGAATTTCAATCTGGAGAATGAAATAAAGTGATTTTTAAGATGATTGTTACAAGTAATGAATTTGAGATTTGATTTCAATTGAATTGTTTTCTAAGTGATTAATTGGAATTTAGAGATTAAGAATTTGAATTGATAAGATGGAATTTGGATTTTAATTGATGATTATGGAATCTAGTGACAATAAATAGTGATTGTGATTTTAATTGGAATGTGATTTGCAGAGAATTGGATATTAGTCTATTGACTTATGGTAATTGGATTTTGCTATGAATTAGAGTGAAAGTGATCGAATTGGAAAAATTTAGGGAATGTCATAACATGTACAAGACTCGATGTATTTGCTATATTTGCATTTTGAATATTGGAAATTGTGCGATGAGTGATATTCGATTTTTCGATTGTTTTAAAGGCACCATGGAGCAATTCCACGGCAAGCGTCTTTGAGACTTCAGTGTCAGTAGTTTCGGAAGTGCGGTGAGTAACCTAGTTGGTTTCTCGAACCTATATGTGTTACATTTGTGTACATATGCCATGTGGAGATACTGGATGGATATGTGTGACTGTTTTGATTGATTTCGAACCATGGGTGTTCGAAATATTGGATTGAGATATGGAAGTGCAAAATGTGAATAAATGTGCATAAATGCAATAGTGAATCGAATTGTAAAAGTGTTAGTGAAATAATTGAGATATGTATATGATCGAAATACCGGACTAAAGGTCCAAAGAAATGAGATATGACTATGAAATGTGAATGACATATGCACTCATGCATAATTAAATGATCAGATAATGATAGTTGTTGACCCGAGACGCCACAGTATATTTAAGGGCGCCATGTAAAACCATGAACACACGCCGCAAGAAACACGCAAACACCTACGTGTGGGGTGGGTCCTATTATGTGAAAGGGATTAGTGCATACCAGTGGGCTCTCCTATCCCTAATGTGAGTGGGCGATGAGGCATACCCGAGGGCCTCCTACTTGCCAAAAATGTGATTACTGATTTCTGATTGCGCTCGGTCACAACAATGAAATGAAACTGAAAGTGTCACATGCATACTGCATATGTAAATGATCTAAAGTGAACTGTGTGAAAGTGAAATTGAATGCATTTGAATATATGAAAGTGTGAATATGAGATTAAGTGTGTATATGAATTGTGAATGCATGAGTTGGGTGAACCATCAATGATGGTTTCTCATTGAGTTCGCAAACTCACCCAACATTGCATCTATTTTTTAGGAACTGAAGAGTACCCCGTTAGACTGACGGGAGTATGATCGTTGCTAGCGAGGCGTAGTGGGTCGGGTCGGGATCAGTGTCGTCACATCTGCATGAGTACAGTGTTTTGTTTGGTGGGCCCTAGCTTAATAAATGTAATAGTGTATTGAGATTTTGATTTCTGAATTGTGTTCAGAAATGGCATCGAGCCCAGTTGGGTCATGCCTTTACGCTTATGTCTCGATCGAGCACCTTTGTTGAGTGCTAATTAATAACGAAAGTGTTTTGTATCTGAAAATGTTTTGTGATATGTCGGCCCAAAGTGTGTTTTGATTTCGTGCGTTAAAACATTTTTGGAAGAAAATTTTCATAACGAGTTTTAAATTGTGATTGACTGCTCTAGCATGCCACCCTCGCGGGTCACGGGCTCGGATGTCACTGTAGATGTCGGGTTCGGGTCTCGTGGGAGTTGAGGTGCTACAATATGAGTCACATGTTGGAGCCTGTACCTATTGTTTAAGTCATTAGAAAGAGAGAGGAAAACGATGATATGTGATAAAAAGGAAGTGTGTATACTATGGAATCAGAAAAAGGTATATGATTCGGTTTGACAAATGAAGATTGAGTGTATTGGTATTGATGAATTTAATAGGCAA
Organism: Erythroxylum novogranatense; assembly: GCA_029891385.1. Classification (NCBI taxonomy): domain Eukaryota; kingdom Viridiplantae; phylum Streptophyta; class Magnoliopsida; order Malpighiales; family Erythroxylaceae; genus Erythroxylum; species Erythroxylum novogranatense. Next base: position 38,315,324 of record CM057225.1, read on the forward strand.
TACGATATCCGTGTTACTGGAGTATATCCTTGAAAGTGAGGTAAGATATGAATATATCGTTCTGGACTGATAGAGGAATTAGAGATATGTTAGAAATGGCTAGATTCCAAGGGTATAAAGTGTATAAAAATAAAATGTTCCATGAGTTAGAGAGGTTACAAATGGGTTTGATTATTGGGATGAGAGTTTATGAATACGGATTTATGACTTGGAGTCAGAAGATATTAGTGGGAAATCAAGAATGATTGTACATCTGTGATCGTGATTGAGTGTGAAAATGCATGGGTATGATGAAATAATGAAAAGATTGAAATGTAAGACAATGATCATTGTAGATGAAAAAGTTGTTAAGGCTCAGTTGATTTGCCTATGTGAAAGCACACCTGATAATGGGAATATACCATGACTAATGAAATTATTAAGCTTATATGTATCATAAGTGTGGAAATTATATCGGAAGTCATTAGTGAGTTGGTGGTTAATTGCTAGTTATAGTTCATATAGTTTAAAGCTCAATATGAGTCAGAATAAAGAGTGAAAGTGCTTATAGTAATCAATTGGGAATGAATTGAAATTGTTATATGCTGAGGACATGATCAGGGCATAATCCTCACGATCGAGGACAGGTGTAAAAAGAGAACTGTTCTCAAAGATCAAATGAAATCAAGGTATCTTTAGCATAAGTGATTAATTAGTGAGTTGTCCTGCATCTACCTCTCGATTTGATGGAGCGATTTTGATGGTATTTGCTTTCCTGGATTTTATTAAAAGGATGTTATGATTTTATGAATTGAGGCATAATTGATCCTTATGGGATATTATGAGTTATAGGTAAAATTGATATTTCTTAGGGCATGGTGAATGGCTGTCAAGAATGTGATGACGGGGGATGATTAGAAAGTTCATAAGTTGTATCGATGCTAGTAGCATGAGGTCAAATCGATCCGATGATACAATTGAAAGATTTATTGATTAAAGGATAAATCTAAGCTAAATCTGAAATGAATTAAAAGCTATTGTAGGGAGTCCTGATCCTAGCGGAGATTCAAGTGTAAAAGATAAAATCACATTCTTTGGGAAGATATCGCTAGGTGAGTGTAAAGAATCTGACCGTGTTATAGGACTATTAATCATTGAGGAGGCATTAGTTGTAAATTTGAAGAGAATATTGATTCGCAAATATTTGTGCAAAAATGTTCGAAAAGTACTAGTAAATTTGACGATTGTATTATCAACTCAGTTTGTAAGGATAGAAATAAAATAAAATATGTGGAGAAACTAGCGTAAAGGAACTTGTGTTAGAATATGTTACAATGAATTTGAGGAAATATAAGAGAATTGCTCCTTATTGGAGGAATTTTGATTTTTAAAGAATTAGGAAAATTAGTCAAGGGTATAAGGAGTTTATTATGTTATTGAAGAGTAAAGTGTTTCAACAGTATTCAGATTTGAAAGTGACTGATCATTAATGATGTATCAAACATATTTGATAAGTGAGGAAGGATAGTTGACATATTTGAAGAAATTCCATATCATGAAAAGTTTCATAAAAAGTGGATCTTGATTTGATCAAATTATTTGTGGATGAATTAGTATTCGAGCATGGTATTGAGAGACTTAGTGACGATAAAATGTAAAATTGTAAGGAACATATGTATATGGGATTTGGAGTTATGCAGAACTACCTGTATGTGGGATTCGTCCCGAAATTATTAGTGAATTTTTGGTCTTAGTTATTTGGTAAAAATGTTTAAGGAAAAAGCGTATGAATCGTATAACTGATAACTTTATAAAAAGGGACAATTGGAGAAATTTACAACTCGAGTACTGATCGTTATACATGTCCCAGTAAAGGATATGATGCAATCTATTGAAATAGTGTAAAGTGGTTTTATGAACATAGGGATAAGTATAACGTCATGGGCCGCATTATGATTAATGGCTAGAATTTACTGTATTGGATATTGTTTTGAAAGATGGAGATTCCATTAAATGTAAGTATTTTGGATACGTCTATGAATATGTAAATTGATAACGGTTAAGATATTTCAGGAATTTGAAAGATTTGAAAAGGATTATGTGTTTGAGTGTTTCAAAATTAAGCTAAGGATGCAATGTAATGTGATAAATAGAAAATTCAAGGGCAGAAGATCAACTTTTGGGCGATAAGGTTATGAACAAAAAGAAAGTACTTTTAGCTATTGGATGTCCGAATCAGGTGTGTATCAAAAGGATTGGCAAGACCCGAATTGAGGATTTAGACTATGTGGACCTTATCTAGGAATCGAAATGAATCTAAATTTTGAGAAAATGATATCTATGACGGGATTAGGAAGTTTGTGTTATAGTGTGATTGTATCGAAGAGTAATTGATGGTTTAAAGTATAAAATGGAATAATTGTAAGTGTGCATATCCAATAGACTTGATCGCTGATGATAAGTGTGAAACTGGTATTTTTGGAGTTCATCGAGACATAAGAATGAGGTAGAGTCCAGACTGATTGTGGGCATATCAATTGTTTATTGGTGATACTATTCGAATAGTGTATAAGGGAGCTTACAGCTGTAAAAGAATTTATTCACCCCATATTCAAGAGAACAGGGCCTAAAAATAGTCGAAGACCATGATTGATTTGAGATAGTGTTGTCGAATGAAATGAATCGGTAATAGGGGTTAAGTAATCCAAATTAATACCAATGAGTTGAGTTGATTGATATTGAGATTATGGATATTGAGATTAGTGTTTTACCATTAAAGAGATGTACATGATAAGCCATGAATGAACTGTTTCGAAGTGTATCACCTTGGCCAAGATACACTTAGTTGGAGATAAAGAGTATTTAGGGGAAACCAATTAGCTTTTATATGGCCTCTATGTGATTGTGATGTGACTAGAACTATGGATTAGTAAGTCGTTCTAAAATCTAAAATAATGATTTTGGGATTTATAAAGTATTGCATGGAAAAGGTTAGGAAATATTTCTATGGTCTGATATATGTGTTTTTGATATCGAAAGTGAAGAATTGCAGTAATCATGAAGAAAGCAGTTAAGACCGTGTTAAGTGATTATATTGATTTTAGTGAATTGGCGAAATTAGTCCCAGATTGAAAAGATGGGAAGCAAGATATGGTGATCGACGATTCCCCGCCTTTCTGATCGATTGTATATGAAATTTCGAGGACGAAATTTTTGTAAGGAGGGGAGAATTGTAACATCCCGTCCCTGATGGGAAGGGTAAACTGGTAAATTGGGACAGGCTAGGTTGTTGCATTTGCATATTTGAAATGTAAACCTTCAATTGGCCTCTAATTGTCGAGGACTGAGTCATTGGGCACATGCACATATAGGTAAATGCATTCATGACGGCTTCCGCTTTTGATTGTGAATATGATATGAATTGTGAAATTATGAGATAATTAGATTTGATTATGATTTATTGAGAATTGAGGAATAATTGAGTCTAATTATTGAGTTGGAACAGCTTTTGGTATTTGTCAATGATAGCGACTCTTCGAAATTTTCGAGAAATTTGGGAGAAAATGTCCCACCGGAAATTTTTGAGTGGCGGACCGATTGATTGTGTAGATCGAAATGACCGTCAAATGGCTACAAAAATTAGACATATGATTCTAGAAATTAATATGACGAGCCATTGAAATTTGGAGACTAACTGGACCGGAAATGAAATTGAAAAGAAAGAGATTTAAATGTTGTGAGAGGAAAAAGACCAGAGGCTTAATTGTCTATATATAAATGTCTTAAGTTTTGAGATTGGAAGAAAACGAACTATTTCTCTCCCAGGGCACGATCGTTCCTCATTCCCTTGTGATCTTCGATTCTTCCTTGGAGATTTTGCTTGCTCCTTCGCTGTGATAGAATAACTTGAAACCTTGAGAGAATGATGTTTTGTGTGATCATGGGAGCTAACCGTGGATACTAGAGGAAAAGGGAAAGAGTTAGAGAAATTTCAGAGATCGGAGGATTTGAGCTTGATTGGTAAGTGATTTGGTTTTAATGTTGTTATTTATTGTGTTAAATGCATATATGGGTTTAATATGAAAGATTGGGGTCGTTAGGAGTGAATTAAAACTGGTTTTAGAGAGAGAAAATGGTGGAAATCGATCGGAGAAGACGACCTGCAAGCCGCACGTCGCGACGTGCGTGAAGCCTCGCCGCGGCGAATTAATGTTAATTCGTCACGGCGAGAAAGATGGCAGACGTCGCGGCGAGCTCTAAAACGCTGGACGCCGCGACGAGCTCCTCTCGACGTCGCGGCGAGCTCGAGTTCTAGGCGCCGCGGCAAGTTCTCTTCCATGCGTCGCGGCGAGCCCCCAAGGAAGACGTTCGCCGCAGCGAGCGTCATTACACGTCGCGGCGAGCACTGCATGACGCTGAGGCGAACGGCTTGAGGTCGCGGCGAGGGAGAATTTCTGATTGGATTTAATTGGATATTTAAGGCATAACTAATGGTGTAGACCTCCAATTGAGGTGATGTTTGATTCGTTGTGATCTAGATAAAGAGGTCTACAATTGAGGAAAAGAATGAGAGTTTGAATTCAGGTTTTTGAGATCGCGATTAGTGAAAGATAGTTAAAAATGTGATTGTATTGCAACCTAAGGATTGTACTTGGTCATTGGGGTATAATGTGAGACTTTGAAAGTAAATTCATTGCTACTGAGAATTTTAGGAACTGAGCATAAAGGATGAATTTGACCTAGAGAATAGTGCTATTGACTGTGAGATAATACCTTAGCGAGAATGACGTGATAAATTGACTGAATATTAAAATTGAAATTGGGGAGTTCCAGACATTATATTCTTGAATTGGGATTGAGTCATTATCGAGCAATTGAGTGAAAAATTAGAATTTTTCAAAAGAAAGTGGAATTTGGAAAATAGCACCGGGAAAGGTCATGAATAGGCATCGTGTGTCTTTTATTTAAAGCATGTGCATGATCAAATTATCTTTGACTGTGCATTAGTAAATGGGTAATTATTTGATTGTTTTAGAGGCACCGATGGAACAATTCCACGGCACTTGTTGAGACTTCTAGGCCGTAGCTCGGAAGTGCAGGTGAGTAACCTAGTTGGTTCCTCAGCCTTTATATGTTTAATATTATATGCATTAATTCCATGCGGAGATAATGGATGGATATATGTGTGTCTGATTTGATTGATTTCGGACCATGGGTGTCTGAAATATTGAACATGTGATATTGAAGTACTATTGTGTGTAAATGACCAGGAATGCATCAATGAGATAAATCGTAAATGTACATGACTGAAATACCGGACCGAAAGTCCGAAGGAATGGGAAATTTCATTAAAATGTAAATGATTGTAAATGGAAATTGGAACATGTGCATTCATGCATAATGCCATGATCAGATAATGACAGTTGTGACCGGAGCAGCCAAAGATTTTCAGAGCTTAAAGCTCAACGCAATCAGGGCCTCGAGCCCAATGTATTTGTTAGAGCCACAGGCTCAATGATCAGGGCTTCAAGCCCAATGTAATACCGAGCCTCGAGCTCGAGGGGAGTTAGTGCATACCTTGAGGGCTCTCCTACTCCCTAGACGTGTCTATTGAATATTGATCAATGAGAGGGGCTCGGTCACAACACCGTAATAAAATGAAAGAGTCACATGTGCATTGCATATCTGTATATGAATGATTGGATGTGATTTGTGGAATGATAGCGCATGTGAGTTATATGATTGTGTGATTGGTAATATTTGGAATATATATACATACATATATATATATATATATATATATGCATGAGTTGGGTGAACCATCGATGATGGTCTCTTACTGAGTTCGCAAACTCACCCAACATTGCAATTATTTTTCAGGAATTGGCGATTACCCCGTTAGTGAAATGGGAGTATGACTACTGTAAGAGAGTTAGAATTTGAAGTCGGGATCAGTTCGCGTCTGCATTTGTGTTATTCTAATTTAAGTGTAAAGTTGTATTTCCGCATATTTGTACTATTATTTCATGGGGCCCAATTGATGAATTCTGTATTGTTATTTGTTTACTGAAATAGTATTTTGATGGAAAAATATTTTTGAATCGCGGGCCCAAATTGTTTAATGTTTTCTGCGCACTCATTTGTTTTCAAAAAGCACAAAATTGTTTTACAAAATTTCCGAACGGATTTGAGTGCTCTAGTACGCCACCCTCGCGGAGCGTGGGCTTGGATATCACCATCGATATCGGGTTCGGGTATGGCGGGAGTGGGGTGCTACATTTGTGGTATTAGAGCCCAGAAGTACAATCTTACATGGGCAATCTGAAACATGAGTCAAGTACATGCATTTAAGTCATGTCACGGCAGACAGTGACACCTGATCCCCGATCTCGCATATGAGTCACATGTAGGAGCCTGTACCTATTGTTTAAGTCATTAGAAATAGAGAGGAAAACGATGATATGTGATAAAAGGAAGTGTGTATACCATGGAATCGTAAAAGGTATATGATTCAGTTTGACAAATGAAGATTGAGTGTATTGGTATTGATGAATTTAATAGGCAATACGATATCCGTGTTACTGGAGTATATCCTTGAAAGTGAGGTAAGATATGAATATATCGTTCTGGACTGATAGAGGAATTAGAGATATGTTAGAAATGGCCAGATTCCAAGGGTATAAAGTGTATAAAAATAAAATGTTCCATGAGTTAGAGAGGTTACAATTGGGTTTGATTATTGGGATGAGAGTTTATGAATACGGATTTATGACTTGGAGTCAGAAGATATTAGTGGGTAATCAAGAATGATTGTACATCTGTGATCGTGATTGAGTGTGAAAATGCATGGATATGATGAAATAATGAAAAGATTGAAATGTAAGACAATGATCATGGTAGATGAAAAAGTTGTTAAGGCTCAGTTGATTTGCCTATGTGAAAGCACACCTGATAATGGGAATATACCATGACTAATGAAATTATTAAGCTTATATGTATCATAAGTGTGGAAATTATATTGGAAGTCATTGGTGAGCTGGTGGTTAATTGCTAGTTATAGTTCATATAGTTTAAAGCTCAATATGAGTCAGAATAAAGAGTGAAAGTGCTTATAGTGATCAATTGGGAATGAATTGAAATTGTTATATGCTGAGGACATGATCAGGGCATAATCCTCGCGATCAAGGACAGGTGTAAAAAGAGAACTGTTCTCAAAGATCAAATGAAATCAAGGTATCTTTAGCATAAGTGACTAATTAGTGAGTTGTCCTGCATCTACCTCTCTATTTGATGGAGCGATTTTGATGGTATTTGCTTTCCTGGATTTTATTAAAAGGATGTTATGATTTTATGAATTGAGGCATAATTGATCCTTATGGGATATTATGAGTTATAGGTAAAATTGATATTTCTTAGGGCATGGTGAATGGCTGTCAAGAATGTGATGACGGGGGATGATTAGAAAGTTCATAAGTGGTATCGATGCTAGTAGCATGAGGTCAAATCGATCCGATGATACAATTGAAAGATTTATTGATTAAAGGACAAATATAAGCTAAACCTGAAATGAATTAAAAGCTATTGTAGGGAGTCCTGATCCTAGCTGAGATTCAAGTGTAAAAGATAAAATCTGTTACTGAGAAAATATGCGCTAGGTGAGTGTAAAGAATCTGACCGTGTTATAGGACTATTGATCATTGAGGAGGCATTAGTTGTAAATTTGAAGAGAATATTGATTCGCAAATATTTGTGTAAAAATGTTTGAAAAGTACGAGTGAATTTGACGATTGTATTATCAACTCAGTTTGTAAGGATAGAAATAAAATAAAATATATGGGGAAGCTAGTGTAAAGGAACTTGTGTTAGAATATGTTACAATGAATTTGAGGAAATATAAGAGAATTGCTCCTTATTGGAGGAATTTTGATTTTTAAAGAATTAGGAAAATTAATCAAGGGTATAAGGAGTTTATTATGCTATTGAAGAGTAAAGTGTTTCAACAGCATTCAGATTTGAAAGTGACTGATCATTAATGATGTATCAAACATATTGATAAGTGAGGAAGGATAGTTGACATATTTGAAGAAATTCCATATCATGAAAAGTTTCATAAAAAGTGGATCTTGATTTGATCAAATTATTTGTGGATGAATTAGTATTCGAGCATGGTATTGAGAGACTTAGTGACGATAAAATGTAAAATTGTAAAGGACATATGTATATGGGATTTGGAGTTATGCAGAACTACCTATATGTGGGATTCGTCCCGAAATTATTAGTGAATTTTTGGTCTTAGTTATTTGGTAAAAATGTTTAAGGAAAAAGCGTATGAATCGTATAACTGATAACTTTATAAAAAGGGACAATTGGAGAAATTTACAACTCGAGTACTGATCGTTATACATGTCCTAGTAAAGTATATGATGCAATCTATTGAAATAGTGTAAAGCGGTTTTATGAATATAGGGATAAGTATAACCTCATGGGCCGCATTATGATTAATGGCTAGAATTTACTGTATTGGATATTGTTTTGAAAGATGGAGATTCCATTCGTACAGAAGTATTTTGGATACGTCTATGAATATGTAAATTGATAACGGTTAAGATATTTCGGGAATTTGAAAGATTTGAAAAGGATTATGTGTTTGAGTGTTTCAAAATTAAGCTAAGGATGCAATGTAATGTGATAAATAGAAAATTCAATGGAAGAAGATCAACTTTTGGGCGATAAGGTTATGAACAAAAAGAAAGTACTTTTAGCTACTGGATGTCCGAATCAGGTGTGTATCAAAAGGATTGGCAAGACCCGAATTGAGGATTTAGACTATGTGGACCTTATCTAGGAATCGAAATGAATCCAAATTTTGAGAAAATGATATCTATGACGGGATTAGGAAGTTTGTGTTATAGTGTGACTGTATCGAAGAGTAATTGATGGTTTAAAGTATAAAATGGAATAATTGTAAGTGTGAATATCCAACAGACTTGATCGCTGATGATAAGTGTGAACTGGTATTTTTGGAGTTCATCGAGACATAAGAATGAGGTAGAGTCCAGACTGATTGTGGGCATATTAATTATTTATTGGTGATACTATTCGAATAGTGTATGAGGGAGCTTGCAGCCGTAAAAGAATTTATTCACCCCATATTCAAGAGAACAGGGCCTAAAAATAGTCGAAGACCATGATTGATTTGAGATAGTGTTGTCGAATGAAATGAATCGATAATAGGGGTTAAGTGATCCAAATTAATACCAATGAGTTGAGTTGATTGATATTGAGATTATGGATATTGAGATTAGTGTTTTACCATTAAAGAGATGTACATGATAAGCCATGAATGAACTGTTTCGAAGTGTATCACTTGATTAGTGTGATAAATAATGTACTGCTTGTTGATGGTCTAAAGCATAACTTGATTAGTGTGAGTCAGTTGTGTGATTCTGGTTTTATAGTTACATTCAATCAAAATCTTTGTGAAGTCAGAAACAAAGATGGGTCTATACTTTTCTCTGCCAAGAGAAGAAACAACCTTTACAAAATCAACTTAGAAGATTTTCAAAGTCAAAATATCTCATGTTTTCTATCTTACAAGAAGAAAGACTAATCTGCATAAAAAGCTAGGTCATGTCTCTTTGAAACATATTTCAAAATTGGTAAAACATGATTTGGTAAGAGGTTTACCAAAAATAAGTTTTGACAAAGAATTTTTCTGTGAAAATTGTTTGAAAGGAAAACAGGTTAAAACCTCTTTCTCTTAAAAATTTTGTAACTTCTTCAAGACCTTTAGAACTATTACATATGGATTTGTTTGGTCCTACAAGGACATTAAGTCTTGGCAGAAAGAAATATGGACTTGTCATTGTTGATGATTTTACTCGATTTTGTTGGATATTGTTTTTATCACACAAAGATGAGTCTTTTAAGTGCTTTAGAACTCTATCCAGAAAGTTCTGTAATGAAAAGGAATGTCTATAGCTAGTATCGAGGTGATCATGGCGAAGAATTTGAGAATGAGAAGGTTAGAGTTTTACGTGAGGAGAATGAAATTTCCCACAACTTCTAAGCCCTAGAACTCCACAATAGAATGGAGTTGTTGAGAGAAAGAATAGGACGATTCAAGAGATGGCAAGGACTATGCTATGTGAGACGAATCTTCCTAAGTATTTCTGGGCAGAAGCTGTGAATACAGCATGCTATATTCAGAATAGGATCTTGTTGCGACCTATGTTGAAGAAAACTCCTTACGAGTTATGGAATGGAAGAAGACCAAGCATATCCTACTTTCATCCATTCGGGTGCAAATGTTCCATTCTGAATACGAGAGAGCTGTTGGATAAATTCGATTCAAAGACCTATCCAGGAATATTTCTAGGTTACTCATTATCGTCTAAGGCATTTCGAGTTTACAACCTGACTTCAAAGACTGTTGAAGAGACGATCCATGTCAAATTTGATGATAGTTCTCAAACCCATAAGGAAGATGACATGGAGATTGAAGGTCCTTCAAAGAACCTAGATGATGCCTCAGAAACTCCCTCATCAGACACTCATGAGAATAAGATTGAAGATATTCCAGAAACTATAGAACTAAGACGAGATTGGAAGTATAAAAGTTCTCATCCAGAAGAGTTAATTATCGGTGAGACCTCGAAGGAGTTAGGACAAGGTCCAGATTCGCACGAGAAGCTAATGTAGCTTTTATCTCGAAGTAGAACCTAAGAAGGTTGAAAAGCTCTTGAAGACGAAGCTTAGGTGTTAGCCATGCAAGAAGAGCTGAACCAATTCACAAGGAATAACGTCGGTCCTTAGCTCCAAAACCTCTAAGAAATCCATTATAGGAACAAGATGGGTTTTCAAGAATAAGTTAGACGAATCGGGAAGAGTGAGTCGTAACAAGGCCGATTAGTAGCACAAGGTTACAATCGCAAGAAGGAATAGACTACAACGAAACATATGCTCCAATGGCGAGACTTGAAGCTATAAGGATTTTGTTGGCATATGCAATCTGTCACGATATAAAGTTGTTTCAGATGGATGTTAAGAGTGCATTTACGAATGGCTTTATAGGCGAAGAAGTCTATGTGAAACAACCTCCCGGCTTTGAAGATGTTAAAATCCAGATTATGTCTATAGACTTCACAAAGCCTTATACGACCCAAAGCAAGCCCCTAGAGCTTGGTATGATCGTCTGAGTACCTTCTTAATAGAAAATGGTTTCAGCAGAGGTCAAGTTGATAAGACACTCTTTAGAAAGAGTTTTCGAATGATTTTATCTTAATGCAGATCTACGTTGATGATATTATCTTTTGTGCTACTACAAAGAGTTGTGTTTAAAGTTTGAGAGACTAATGAAAGAGAATTTGAAATGAGTATGATGGGTAAATTAAAGTTCTTTCTTGGGTTGCAAGTTAAGCAAACCAAAGAGAAGATCTTCATTCATCAATGTAAGTATGTGAAAGAGTTCTTTGAATAAGTTTGACATGAATAATGTGAAGCCAATGGCAACTCCGATGCATCCTTCAAACCTTTTGTCGAAAGAAGAACTTGGTAAGAAGGTGGATCAAACCCTATATAGAGGATGATCGGTTCTTTATTATATCTTCTGATAAGTAGACCGATATTACATTCAAGTGTATGCTTGTGTGCAAGATTTCAAGCCGATCTAGAGAGTCTCATTTCTTCTTTGTTAAAAGAATTATGAGATATCTCGCAGTACTCGATCTTTGCTTAATTTTGAGAAAGGTAAAGATTTCAGTTAATCGGATCTTGTGATGCGGACTATGCCGGAGATAGAATCGAAAGAAAGAGCACAAGTGGAGGATGTCACTTTCTTGGAGGAAATCTAGTCTCTGGTCAAGCAAGAGACAAAGCTCAATTGCTCTATCAACCGTGAAGCGTAATACATGTCTCATCGCAAGTTTCTTTGTTCACGACGTTGTGGATCAAGTATCGACTTGAAGACTATTCGCTAAGGAGGAGGAGATTCCAATTTATTGCGACAACACCAAAGGTCAATAAACCCGTCAAAGAATCCAATTCACATTCGAGTAAAGCATATAGAAGTCGACATCATTTCACGAGAGACTACGTTCAGAGAAAGGTGGTGCTTAAAGTTCGTTAAACAGAGTTTCAATGGGCGGACATCTTCACTAAACCACCGAGTGAAGAACGTTTTAGAAGATAAGACGCAATCTCAATATGGTGATGCTAAATGAGCGGTTAGGCTAAAATAACGTGAGAAACTAACGACGTTATACACAAAGTTCTTACAACCGTAACTTTTCTCACAAGGAAGATTTTGGAGGAAATATCGATAAACTCGAGGTTCTTAATGATTCAAGAACCCATCAGTCCATAACCCTATAAGTAGACTGAAGATGATATTATAGCAGTCTTTTCATCATCTCCTGACGGTTTATTTCTACTTTACCAATTCTCTCAAAATCTTCTCACTCAAAAGCTTTCCAGAAGATAATCTTTCGCTCTATACAATGGAAGCAGCAATGATTTATGGAAGACTTGTGAACTTTGAATCACTAAGGGGTGACGGCATGGATGTAGAACTTGAGATTATAAGAGCTGGCTGGAAGAACTTCTTTCAGATACAAGAACCTGTCTATATAAATGAGGTATATGAGTTCTGGAAGAACGCTCGTCTGACAGAAGACACTATTGTATCCTCTGTGGATAGAATATCAGTTATTGTCACAAAGGATTTGATAAGGAAAGTAACTGATTGCTCATCCGTTGGTGAAAAAATGTCTACCAAGGCTGGATGGATGTCCTCGGTTGGAATGAAAGAAGAAGATGTCAAGAGGCGGCTCATGGCACAAATGATTCAAGAGAAGGAAGACATCAAATCGATTCCAAAGGTTAGGGTTCTGCATGCAATCTGTTCAATTGCATTCTTCCTAGAGTTGGTTCAAGGCATTTGATGACTACTTTAAGCGAACAATGTCTACATTCTTTCTTCTCAATCGAAATCCTATAGATCTACCCTTCTTAATCTTTCACTATATGGTTAAGGGTTAAAGGAAACTTCCAGTTATCCTTATGGTATGATTTTGACGAGGATCTTTATGGAATCCATGATAAATGCGCACTAAGGTATAAGACGAACTGCTCCAATGAAGAGCAAGATTGATGCTCATACTATTCGCGAATGGGTCGAATACGATGAGCAGAGATCACGCCGGTTCTTGAAAGAAACCAAGAACCGAGGGGAGCGTATATTGAAGAAGACTCTGTCTCAAGTTCTAATCATTGTAAGTATCAAATCGCCTTCGCCGAATTAAGGAGAGTGCTAGGGAGACCTCTCATGAAAATGGCGAGTCCTCTTGTCGCAGAAAGTCAATCTCGGAGGCGAAGCAAAGTGCAAAGAGACAAGAAGAAAGTCTCTTGGCGAAGTTGTGAAGAAAGCCAAGAGATCTCCAAGAATCGGGACTCGAGGCAACAGGAAGAGAAGATTGCCGAGAGAACAAAGGCGAAGAAACTTCTAAATCTTGTGCGACCAAAGCCACAAGATCCTTAGTCTCTATACGGAAGAGGATAAGGCCGAAAGATCTAAAGAGACCGAGAGGAAGAGAAAAGAAACATCTGTTAAAGGAAAATCTCACGTGAAGAAATCAGCAAAACTAATCAAGCGAGAAAAAGACTAAGAAGGTTAGTCAAAAGAAGAGCATCTCAACTAGCCGAGGACGTTAGTCTACAAAAGAGATTAACGTCTTCGTTCAAGTTGAAACAAGCGAGCATTATGCAGTTCAAGAAATTCTAGTGCTCAACAAGAAGAACCATGGATGAAAGCACGGTTCATGAGACACTGGCATTATAAAGGAGGAACCAGCGGAAGAATGGCGGTTCAGAAACTTCTAAGGAACACAACGAAGCAATCGCGATGCAGATTTGGTGATGATGAACCAAGTCGAAGGTATATAACTACCGAAGCTCTTGAGGAAATATAGGTGGAAATCAAATTGGTAGAAGTTATTACCAATCGAGCAATGTTATTATAATCGATGTTGAACCAAAGTGAAGAAAATAGTAGCTACAGTGCAACCTATGTTGATTAATGGTATCACGTGGCGATTACTAAATGAAAAGAAAGTCTTTTACGATACCTTGAGGCTTCTTGATCATTTGCCATATCCTCAAGGCGTCCACCTTGCCGTGTACTATGTTCCCAATCACAGAGAACACGAGATAAAGGTTGTTCGGATGTTCAACCAAGGTGTCCAAAAGATTTTACAAAGGGAAAGTCAAAATTATTTCACGAAGATAATGTTGATGATGATCCGTCATGGTCAGTTGCGAAGAAGTAATCGAAAAATTGATGAAGCATGCATTCTCCACAAGACCCGGATCAAGCGGCTGCAGCCATACAAATCGTGCGGAAGACTCGTCCGATGGGGAAGTATAAAACAGGAACATTCTTGAGTTCCTTGTTGAGACGGTTCTTCGTATTAGCCTTTTGTCTAATACACTGCCTATCGAAGAACATGCCCTATCCTCGCAAGGAAGGCAGGTTGTTGATCTTGCCGGTTCCTTTTGATCTAAATCTTCTTGAAGCTGCAACATTCATTCGTCCACCGACTTTTGAGATTAATGAAGACTACGCTCCATCCTCTGATGCCTATTCTACTACAATTCCTTTCGCTCCTCCATCAGCAGAAGCAGATCAAGCCTCTTCGTCAGATGAAGTCAGTAGATTACGTGGTGAACTCAATGACATGAAGGAGACGGTGAATGATCTAAAGAAGATGATAGCAGAACTACTAAAGAACCAGAATCGATAATCATTTTTGATTATAACAAATAGGGGGAGAGCAGGAAAAGAAGAAAATAATCAGAAGAGGAGAGGATGTTCAGATGAAGAAGGTGTGACCACAACAGATGAAGACAGGAAGAAGATAAGTTTTTGCAACATCTATTTGTCTTGTTTTGTTTTGTTTTCTTTTCTTGTATGTAATTTGTTATACTCAAAAAGGGGGAGATTGTTAAGTCAAAATGACTTTACATAAAAATGATTTTGATGTATAACAAACATAGTGAGATCAAATACAATAAAAACAAAACGAGCCTGAGCGTATCTGAGATGAATTAGGAGACAAGCGAAGATGGCGTATCTGAGCGAAGTTGACACAGACTAAGTTGAAAAATCGAATCTGAGCATTACAGACAAATCAAAACACAGAGCGAAGATTGTCAAAATAAAAAGTCAACCTGAGCCTTGAGATGACACAAGACAATAAAAGACCTTGAGCCGCAAATGTAGATCTGACGCAGAAATAAAAGCGACGCAGACGCAGACGCAGACGCAGACGCAGCCTTGAACAGAGCCTTGAGCGAGAAACAGACGCAAAGAGTCGATTCAAGTTAGTTCTGAAACTCAACTGATTAACTGTTTCTTTAAAGATTCAAGAATCAAGAATCAAGAAGCGATTAGAGGCGAAGGCTATAAATACAAGTCGAAGTCGAAAAAAGAGCTTCTTGCTTTGAGAAAAATTACACAAAGCGAAAAAGCGATTAAGTGCGGATTAGTGAACGCTATCATACATAACAGAGTGTTCAAATATTTTCTGAAAAGAAAAGTTATGCAGATAACTGCGGAGGCTAAGTGTGAAAGAATCTTGGTTGTAGAGACTGAAGAGGCTCGTGAAAGAATCTTTAACGTTTGAAGAGATAGTGAAATCTCGGAAGAAACTCGAGGATGGGCGTAGCCACGGTTTGGGGTGAACCAGATAAATCTGGTGTCTACTACTCTCACTCTCTATCTCACTTTTAGTTTCAAAGTTGATCTTTATTTACCATTCATATACTTAGCATTGAAAAGTTTGATCAATTAGGATTAATAAGAATTACGTAAAGAATCTTAATTCTAACAAGTAATTCTAAAAGATATTCAAAAGGGAATACACAATTCAACCCCCCTTCTCGTGCATTCTATTGTGTTTTTAAGTGCTGTATTAACGTGTGATTCACTTCACCTCATTCAACATAATTCAATCCCAAAAGTATCTCCAAATGCAATTCAAGGCAACAACCGCACTCCTAGTCATCTACTCCATTCCAACACATAAATCAATACAACCTCAATCCACTCTTTTTGTCAACTATAGCCACACAATGATGCATATGTATAAAACATGTGTAAATTACATAAATTACAATTAAAAACTCAACAATCTTGCATTTACATGAAAGTAAAAGTTATTACAAAGCTTTAGAGGGCATTTTATCCCAAATACATCAAAGTCTCAAAGACAAAATACAAAGTACATTGCTAGCTCTAAAATGCTATCTAAAGCCTTGGTTTCAAACATATGATTTCAAAACCCAAAAATTGCATTGGAGTAATGCCTTATTCCTGATGCGATGTCTCAGTTTCTCGCTCATGATCTGTGGAGGGGAAAATGGGGGGTGAGCTCAACAGCTCCGTGGGTAAAAACTTAATAACTAAGAATAAACATGCCAAATTAGCACTTTATTCTCAAACAATTGAACTAAAACATCATTACCATTTAAACAATTCTTCATCAACATCAAAATTTATCAAAGCCATTGTATAAAACAATATATCATATAAGAACAACTTAGACATCATATAACAAAATCACACATAAGTTGGTTTGGGTGGGTTCAACAGGACGTACTACACATTTCCGCAAAGCGGTCATGTGTAGCCGTGAAACACGTGAGAGAGTCCGTGAGGAAATCCATAGCCACTTGCGGGCAGGCGGGAGAAGCCTATATAGGTGCACCTATCACATAAAGGACCACCCTAAACCCATAGAAACATGCATATCACATCATTCATGAATTTTATACACATTAGTCCTTAATGAACCTTGCAACATCCATTTTCACATAATTGCCTAAATCACATATTCGAATCTATTTTTCACTTGTTCAACAATCATATACACATTTTCATATCTCATATATATTTAAACCATTTCAAGAAATACAAGCAACATTGATAAATCATTTTAAAGTATTCAATAGCATTTATTATAAAACTTTAACAAGTTCATTAACTCAATTATTAAGAAATTTACCCACCTTAATCCTTTAACCTTGAATTTGGTCAATTGGCCTTTCTTCTTGCTCTAAAAACCTATCTTCACCTTCATTAAGCAATAAGAATCCAATTAACAAGAGATATCCCAAAGTTAGACAATCCTAGGAGAGGAAAACATGGAAATCAACCTACCTAACTTTACCCAAACCTTATCCAAGTTATAAGCATCAAAATCCACTTATAAACCCAAAGAATTCCACATTTTTCTTACCTTGAAAGGAAACCCACGAAATTTGCTCTCCCTCTTGTCTTGATGAACTCTTAAACCTTTCTTTCTCTTATCCTTCTAAAACACTCCCTACTACTCTTCTCTAAGCAAGAAAACACAAGACCTAGCCTCTTTCTTCCTCTTCTTCTTCTTCTTCTTCTTCTTCTTCTTCTTCTTCTTCTTCTTCTTCTTCTTCTTATCCGAAACTCTCCCTCTCCCTTTTCTAGAAATTTCGTGATTCCCCTTCTCATTTCTCTAACACATGGCTTTTAAGTTAAAATCCTAACCTCCACTCCCCAAAACTACGTAGTTTTGGGTTTAGTCTTCTAAAACAAGCAACTCATTTGTTTCTTCTCCTCACATAAACGATTCCACCCTATACTCCTCTTCTCTTTTTGTTTTTAAAAGAACCTAAATAGACCAAATTAGCCTTCCATCTTAGCCTTAGACTTTAAAACCAATAGTGAATTACCTAAATTGCCCCTAAGCCATTTTATTCCTTTCAACTTCTAACAACAATTCAATTCTAATTTAAACTAATCCCACATTTAACGTTCATCCCTCTAAACACTATAAACCTCAATTTATTCCAACAAAAAGGAAAATTCAAATTAAACCTAAAAAATAACATAAACATGCTTAATACGATTCAGGGCCCAACATTTCTCCCCCTCTTAAAAGAATTTCATCCTCGAAATTCGTACCTGACATACTGAAGAGATGGGGATACTTTTCCTTCATAGCTTCCAATGGCTCCCACGTGGCCTCTTCCACTGAATGATTCCTCCATAAGACCTTGACTAGCTGCACTGTCTTATTCCTTAAAATCTTTTCTTTAGTATCCAAGATCTGCACTGGAAGCTCCTCATAACTCAAGTCATCACTCAACTGAACTTCATCAGCTTGAATGACATGAGAAGGATCAGATCGGTATCTTCTCAACATAGAGACATGAAAGACATCATGAATCTGTGAGAGCTCAGGAGGCAATGCTAACTTGTACGTCAATGGACCAATTCTCTCCAGAATCTCATAAGGCCCCACATACCTTGGACTCGACACCACTTTCTCCCAAATCTCAAAATCCCTTTCCAGGAGAAGTCTTGAGAAAAACTTTCTACTTTACCTCATACTCCATTTCCTTTACTGTGAGCATCTTCATAACTTTTCATCACATCTGGAATGCCTTGACTGTGCTTAATCAAGTTGACCTTATCAACAGTCATCTGAATCAGCTCTGGACCCAATAGCTTCCTATTTCCTTCTTCATCCCAACACACTGGAGTCCTACATCTTCTCCCATATAGAGCCTCATACGGCGCCATCTGAATGCTCGAATGATACGAATTATTGTAGGAAAATTCGATCAGAGGCAAGTGATCATCTCATGCTCCTCTAAAGTCCATCACACATGCCCTGAGCATTCCCTCTAGGGTCCGAATGGTCCTCTCAGATTGACCATCGGTATGAGGATGAAAAGCAATTCTGAAACTCAACTTAGTACCTAAAGCTTCCTGCAAATTGCCCCAAAATCTTGATGTAAAACGGGGATCTCTATCAGATATAATTGAATCCGGGATACCATGCAATCTTACAACTTCATTAATGTACTTCTTAGCTAGCACATGCAAAGGACCAGTCTGTCTGATTGCCAGAAAATGGGTTAATTTCGTCAATCTATCCACAATCACCCATATGGCATCATGCCTCCTACTGGTTCTAGGCAATCCCATTAGAAAATCCATAGTCACTTTCTGCCACTTCCACTCTGGAATAGATAATGGTCTCAACTGACCTGAAGGTGCCTGGTGTTCAGCCTTAACTTGCTGACACACTAGACACTTACTCACATACTCGGCCACATCCTTCTTCATACCTCTCCACCAGAAATGTTCCTTAAGATCCCTGTACATTCTGGTGTTACCTGGATGCATAGCATAAGGTGTATTGTGCACCTCATCCAGAATCTCATTCTTCACCTCCATGACATCTGGAATGCAAAGTCTATTCCCGACTGTCAGGAGTCCGTCATCACTTAACATCATATCGGACTTCTTACCCTCCTGAACCTCTTGCCGCAGTTTACCTAGCTCTGCATCCTGAACTTGCAACTCTCTCACTTTTTCCCTGAGGATTGGTCTCACCCTAAAAGTAGCAATCATACCATCAGATTCCTCCTGCCTTAAACTGATCCCGAGCTTAGCCATTTCTTCCAATAGCGGCAGATACACTGTCTAAACATATGCTATGGAAGACTTCCTACTTAAAGCATCCGCAACAACATTTGCCTTACCTGGATGATATTCAATCAATAGGTCATAATCTTTAAGCAATTCAATCCACCTTCTCTGTCTCAAATTCAGCTCCTTCTGACTTAACAAGTATTTGAGACTTTTGTGATCTGTGAAGATCCTAGTTTGCACTCCATACAGATAATGCCTCCATATCTTCAAGGCAAAGATTACAGCTGCTAATTCCAGATCGTGGGTCGGATAGTTCACCTCATAAGGCTTTAGGCGCTTGAGGCATATCTATTACCTTATCTCCTGCATAAGCACACATCCCAACCCCTTTCTGAAAGCATCACTATACACTGTATAACTTCCTTCTCCTGTAGGCAAAGTCAATACTGGAGCACTAGTTAATCTATGCTTGAGCTCCTCAAAACTCCGTTGACACTCATCACTCCAAACAAACTTACGGTTCTTTCTCAATAACTTGGTCAAAGGGTAGCTATTATTGAGAATCCTCTCACGAATCTCAGATAATAGCCTGCTAAACCCAGAAAGCTCCTCACTTCCGTTACTGTCGTTGGGGCATGCCAATTCACCACTGCTTCAATCTTCTTTGGATCTACATGCACCCCATTCTCAAAAATAATGTGACCAAGGAAAACTACTTCGTGAAGCCAAAATTCACATTTAGCAAATTTAGCATAAAGTTCTTTCTCTCTTAACCGCTACAATATAATCCTCAAGTGTTGCTCATGTTCTCCCACACTCTTTGAATGCACCAGAATGTCATCGATGAACACGATAACAAACTGATCCAAAAACTCCTTGAAAACTCTGTTCATCAGATCCATAAAAGCAGCAGGAGCATTGGTGGGTCAAAGGCATAACCAAAATTTATAATGCAGTAGCGTGTTACAAGGCTATCTTGCTCATCATCGACTCCTTGATTATGAGTTGATGGTAGCGGACACGAGATCGATCTTAGAAGACCGTTGCTCCTGCGGTGATCAAACAAGTCATCTGTCAGTGGCAGAGGATACTTGTTTTTCACTGTCACCTTGTTAATCCTCCTGTAATCGATGCACATCCTCCAAGTTCCATCTTTCTTTCTAACAAACAAGACCGGTGCTCCCCAAGGTGAGGAACTAGGTCTAATAAACCCTTTCTCTAATAAATCTTCTAACTGCTCCTTAAGCTCCTTCAGCTCAACTGGAGCCATCCTGTATGGTGGAATAGAGATAGGAGGCATCCCGGAGCAAGTCAATAGAAACTCAATCTCCCTCTCGGTGTGGCAAGGCGCTCCTCTGAAACATATCAGGAAATTCCCTCATAATGAGAATATCCTCCACTCTGCTCTCCTTCACACTGGTATCCATGACACACGCCAAAAAAGCTTCACAGCCTCTTCCCATCAGTTTATCAGCTAACAAAGCTGAAACAAGCCTTGGTGGTGTCAACTTTCTATCCCCTCTGAAAATTACCTTACGACCTTCACCCAAATCAAACTCTACTTCCTTTTGGCCACAATCCAGCTTCGCCCGATACTTTTCCATTACATCCATTCTGATAATAACGTCCAATCCCTTCAGATCTAGAGGTAGCAGATCTACTACCAAACTAGATCCCTCGATCACAAGCTCACAATCTCTATAGATCCGACTCACAATGACATTCCTCTCTAATGGAGTGCTAACAAGCAGAAAATTATCTAAGAGGCGACGCATATCGGGCAATATCACACTTGCGGAACACGTAAGAATGTGTAGAACCGAATCAAGCAACCATACACATCGAATGAAAGAGCCGAGCCATACCAAGAACAACCTTGATGCGGATCGACTTCCTCTGCGTCATGGCAAACACCACAGCCTATGCTTGCCCTCATGGTCTCCACGGAGGAATGGGCTTCTTCATCGACCCAGCGCCCGCCCCACGGTTGGTGCAGTTCCCACTGTCTCTACTCTCCTCTCGAGCTGCAATGAGATCCTTCCCCTTTCATCATAGGGCAATCCCTGATCCGATGCCCTTTTTCTCCACACCAGAAACAGGCACCCGTAAGTTTACGGCACTCACCCCGATGCATATTCCCACAGTGCTCACATACAGGGTTTTGATTCTTGCTTCTTTCTATTCTACTGTTTCCTTCCATCGAGGAAGCTCGCATCGATCACTCGCCTCAGCTGCATGCTCTCTGCGAGGGCACTCTCGCCACCCTGACTCTGAGCACGGAAACTCTTCTCACCCCTGACAGCTTTCTACACACTACCCCCTCTCTTGGAAGACTTCTCTCTACTCTTCCTCTTCCTAATCACCTCTTACCTAATATTCTCCAGCTTCTCAGCCTGGAGTGCAGCATCCACCAGCTGCTGATAATCACAGAAGTTATGGAGGATCACCTTCTCCTTGATACCCACGTAGAGGCCTCCCTCAAACTTGCGGCACTTATCTTCTTCATTCGCCACTATATGAGGTGCATACCGAGATAATTGAGTGAATCTCAACTCATACTCACTTACAGACATCTCCCTCTGAGTCAGATTCAAAAACTCTCGAGCCTTTTCCTGGATGTAGACCCGGGATGTTAGAGTAGTGCCTTTAGTGCCCTAAAGGTAATCCCCTTTAGCGCTTTTTGTTCACAGTCATGTACAGACTTTATGAATAAATAAAGAAAGGCATGTTTCATTTATTTGATGTTCTTTATGAATTGATATTGATCTTTAATCAAATTAATGAAGTCCATGATATATGACATAGCATGAAGGAAATTATGATGTGATCATAATCCTGAGATTCCTATCATGTGCAATTATGTCAGTATCTAAATTCTCCCTAGTCATAGGTTTAATGAGACTGGACATTATTAATCCGGACAGACTAGCATATGTCATACTCCTTGATTGGATCAAGCAGTGGATCTCAGAAACTGTAAATATGAGATATTTAGAGTTGACATGTGGATGCTTACTAAGGGTAGTAAGTACATTGGATGACTTGCCATGAGATCATCACATGGATGTCCTATTCAAATGTCAGTGATAATCTTATCATAGCAATGATGCAAGTATCCTTAGACTTGAGGTACTCAAGGATATCTTGGATACTGATTATGTGCTTTGACTCCATTCCTTGTTGCCTTTCAGAGGTTACTCATAGGGTGGTGCTTGGAGTGCGACTTGAGGTATTGAAGGTAATTGAGTAGCCAATAAAGTTCATCACTACGTGATAGCGAAAGAGATACCTGACCTCTTGTCGGGATCATTACTTTAAGTCTCGGCGAGCATGATTATGTCATGAAGAGTGTCTTCATGGACATATAAAGTAATGAGTCTAAGGCGAGGCGATTTCACTTGGGCTAGACTTAGTCTAGTAAGAGTTGACATATTAGCCATACTCATAACCAAGTGGGGTATAGGATGATGAAAGGACGAATTGCACGATGATTGTCATGGAAGGGTTAAGTGATACGGTTCGTGATGAATTCATCAAACCGATTACTTTCCGGTCAATTGGGGTCATGATGTGTTGCTAGATACCGTTCATGACTTGCTCAGTTAATTGTTAATCTAAGTGACCAACATAAAGGGAACCTAAAGGGTCACATGCATAAGAGTGACTCGGAGAATCTGTAAAATAGTAATTGGACAGAGTTCCAATTATGGAGAGCATTAGGATTAAATGGATCCCAATGGGATTGGGATATGTCCCGATGAGATCGCGACATCGATATTGCTGAAAAAGGTTTCCGGTGGTTTTTCCCATACCGGGGCCCGGTAGGCCAGTAGGACCGACCCCAGTTGGACTGGACCTTAGCAATTATATATTAATTGATTAATTAAGTAATTAATTAATTAATTATATATAAATAAAGCCATGTTGTCGTTGGAAAGTGGAAGAAGAGATGATTAGCTTTGAAAAGTCAAAGTTACATTAGTTTATTACTTAATTAATGAATGGCTATTAAGACATACACTTGGCTTCATCTTATGTTAAGTCATTTAATTGTTAAAAGACATATATAAGATGGCTTAGTGGATGAATGTGCGGTCGATGGTTGCTTGAAAGGAAGAACAAATGATTTAAGTGTTAAGGTTTGAAAAAGTCAAAAACCATCATTTGTTTATTCCTTTAAGGCATCCACGTGCATAGCCTTCCATCCTTATGTTTTGTTGTCTTTAAAATGTTACAGACACATATATGAGGATTAGAAGAAGTTGATAGCTATATATAGATAGTCGACGGTGGACTAAGGTCAAAAAGGAAAAAGCTTAAGTGTTAAGCTTAAAATGAAAAGTGTTTCATTTTTCTTCTTTCTCAAGGCCATCATCGATTTATCTTCTCTTCTCCAAGGATCCAACGTCAATCTGAAGTTCTCCAAGGACAGAGGTAGGGTCTAGCAGCCTTTAATCTGTTCTAGCTATTCCCAGGTCAAAGGTGTTTGATCCGGTTAGGTTTTCTGATCTCTGCGTGGATACCTTTAGAGATAGTCTCTATTGGCTATTCAGGTTTGAGGTTTTCATACCGACACCGGGATCCTGGGTTTTCGGGAAGGTCCCGGGAACAAAATTTTTGTTTTCCGCTGCTGAAACATGTGATGTTCCTCCCGGGATTTTCCTACAGTGGTATCAGAGCGTCTGGTGTCGTGTATGAAGCTTTAACTGAAGCTAGATCATAAACCTTAATTGCTTGTGATGTTGTAGCATGCATTCTGTTCAGATTTCGAATTGCTATAGAGATAGGGTTTTCGAAATTTTTCTGCCCAGGATTGTTCATAACATGTTAGAGAATATGTCTATGAAATTTGAGAATTTATCGATTTGATTTGATATACTTTTGCTAATTAATTCCCTAAGGTTCCAGATGCTGTTTTGTGAAACACTCTGTGGACAGGTATGAGTATAAAATCGAGAATAAATTCTAGAAAAATATTTTTCTGGATTTTCCTTCACGTACATATCTCTAAGATGTTGGTGAATGTCTATGAGCATGGAAATTGTATTTCAAGGTGATTGGATATTTATTCACGAATTTATTCTATGCTGTTGGGAATTGCTGTGCTGATGAACACAGTTTTTGAATCGGTTTTGTTATTTTGGTTGACTGAGTTTTTTATGGCCTAAAATCCTGAAAAAATTCAGGTAGCATGTTCAGAACATTTAATAACCTATTTAATTTTCTCAGAATTTATTGAAATTGTTTCATTGATCATTTCGAGCAATGTACAGAACTGGACAGTTTTGGTGAAAATTGTTGGGACTGTTTTGCTTGGCTTGATTGAGTGTGCTTTTCAGTTCAATGCCTTGCACCATTTTTAATGTGATTAAAATGTGTTATCTTGATGTGGTATGATCTCCAAAGTGCATTGCTTGAATTTGCTTTTCCAAGAATTTTTGAATGCCGAATTGGTCACATTTGTGTCTCGTTAGTATATTTCATTTTCTTGCTTGTTTTGACCGTCAAAATTTTTGTGACAAGTGCCGAAGTAGTTTTGAGAGTGTATACACTAGCTTGAGATGCTTAGGGTGATAATTTGGGTGTTCCTAAATTATTTGGAAATCTTAGAGTTATGACTCATTTCAAGCTTTTCATATAGTTTGACTATTTAAGGCATTCATGAATCAATGAAGTGTTCATTGAGGCATCAATGTACAGATATTACCCTAGGTATGATGGTATTGTGAATTGGAATTGCATGGATTGAGGAATTAGCCGATTAGAGATTTTAGCAAATTTCCTTGGATAAGGCGACTTGTGTATGGAATAAGTCGACTTGTTCAAGGTCTTAGTATAAGTCGACTTGTAACACATTACAAGGCGACTTGTACATGGGCAGGTGCCATAAGGCGACTTGTTTCATACAAGTCAACTTGTGTGTGGGCAGAAGCATAAGGTGACTTGCATTCGATGAAAGTCGACTTGTGACATGCTCAGGTTGGATGATGGATGATTATAAGGATTGATTCAATTTGATTGATGAAACCTAAATCATGCCATATAGTCCTAGTGACTATGATCCTTCAGCTTGGAGTCTAGAGTTTCTAAATCCCTCCTCGGTATATGAAAACTAACACCTTCCATTAATATGGTAAGAACCAGAGTTCTTATAGGGATGGGTTGTTGGGTAAACCCAAGCTCACTCTATATGGATATGTTGAACCATGAAAATATGATTTTACGATTAATGGGTTGGTTTTCACTTTAGCGTTAGTTTGTTGAGTAAACTCAAGGTCAGCGTGGACGAGAGGTGAAATTGGGTAGCATACATCGGATGTATGCGCATCAAAGAGTTGATACCCAATGTAAGTGCATACATCAACAAGTTGATAGCAGCGATCGATAGTTGTGTCTAAGATGTAATTGGTATATCGATACCTCCGAGACATAAGGTGGCTTGTTGGGTAAACCCAGGTCATTCTCGATGTCGGTTATCGATGATGCAATTGGTATGTTCGATACCTACCGATTGACCTAAGTTGTGGCTTGTTGGGTAAACCCAAGGTCATTCTTAGCAATATCGGATATCAACCCACTAGGACATTATGTCACTTTGTTTCTTTGGATTAGTAATGAGGGTTATGGATTCTATGAAACTAGTGGGAGCTCTTTTGCATATCATTCAAGTCCTTATGATTATGCAGCTATTCCTATTCTAACATTCTTCCTCTCTCCGTGTAGGTTGTTTGAAAATGTCGTCAAGTGTGAATCTTAAACGCTTATGGATTCCAACAAGTTAAGCGGACCGAATTTTCTTGGTGGTTAAGGAATCGAGAATAGTTCTCGATCTAAAGGTGCAGGATATATCCTAGATTTTCCGCTTCGGATGCACTGCTTGTCGATGCTTCGATGATGATCGAAAGGCATATAATAAGCATCTAAAGGACGATGACATGGCTACTTGCATCATGCTTGCCTCAATGTCACCAGAGCTGCGAAGCATCATGAGTCCATGGATGCTCACACTATAGTATTTCATCTTAGGGAGGCTGTTTGGCGAGCAAGCCCGGTCCGAAAGGTTCGAGACCTCGAGGCTTCTCTTCACCACAAAGATGGCTCGAGACATCTGGCATGCGATGCATACGAAGATGAATGGCTATATTGAGAGATTGGCCGTCTTAGGTTTTGCAATGGATCATGAGTTAAGTATAGACTTAATTGGTTGGATTGTCCGGCGGTTATGCGATTAAGTGTTAAACTATCGGATGAACCAAATATCCACTACAATACTGAGTGATCAATCTGCTCAAGACAGTGAAAGGAACTATCAAGAGTGATAGTAAGCAAGTCTTGGTAGTAGCTTCTTCTTCTTGAGGTTCCAAGAAAAAAGAACCCGAAGAAGAAGAAGAAAAAGAAACCAAAGGAAGCGCCATCGAAGAAGACCAAAGAAGCGCCTCGAAGGAACTTGCTTCCATTGCGGTAAAGATGGCCATTGGAGGCAATTGCAAAGTCTATCTTGAGTCGATGAAGCGAAAGAAGGCATCGGATGCCTCGACTACTTCAGTTTGTATGTCATTGAAGTTAATCTTATTCTTGATCACAACATTTGGGTATTTGATCTTTGGTTGTGGCTCACACATATGTAATGATATCACGGGGCCTCGAGAGGCGATGGCAACTCATGAAGGAGAAGTAGACCTACGTGTTGGAAATGGAGCAAGAGTTCTTTGCATTAGCCGTAGGAACCTATGTTTTGTATCTCCCTCTTGGCTTGTCTTTGGAATTGGATAATTGTTATTTTGTACCCGTTTTGACAAAGAATATATTATACATTTCTTGTTTGAATAGAAATGGATTCCATATGAATTTTAATAGCAATGGTTGTTCTATCAATTCTAATGGAATGCTTTATGGAACTGGTACATTGTGCAATGGTATTTACATATTAGATATGTCTAATCAATTTTAAATGTCAATGACACCAAACGGTATAAAGAGATAATCTAAAGTCAACTTATTTATGGCATTGTCGACGGCCATATAAATGAGACACGCATCGCTAAACTCCATAAGAGTGGTAGTTTAGGGTCATTTGATTATGAATCATATGACAAATCGAATCTTGTTTATTAGGCAAGATGACTAAGTTACCCTTCGAGGAAAGGGTGAGCGGCGATTGGAGTATTAGACCTAATACATTCGGATGTATGCGGTCGATGTCCATCCATGCGAAGTGGTTGTCGTTACTTCATTACCTTTATCGATGATTATTCACGATATGGGTACTTGTATCGATGAGATACAAATCGAAGCGTTTGAAAGGTTCAAACAATTGAAATGAAGTAGAAAACCAACTTGGTAAAAGTATCAAGGCATTACGATCGATCGTGGTGGAGAATACTTAGACCAACAGTTTGGATTATCTCGAGATAATGGGATATTATCTCGGTGGACTCCTCCTT
This sequence comes from Erythroxylum novogranatense, assembly GCA_029891385.1. Classification (NCBI taxonomy): domain Eukaryota; kingdom Viridiplantae; phylum Streptophyta; class Magnoliopsida; order Malpighiales; family Erythroxylaceae; genus Erythroxylum; species Erythroxylum novogranatense. The sequence goes on from CM057225.1 coordinate 38,343,221, forward strand.
ACACGCCGCAACCTGATGGTGTGGCTGAAAGGAGAAATCGAACCTTGTTGGACGTGATACGATCAATGATGGGTTTCGCAGTTACCAAAATCGTTTTGGGGTATCTGCTAGAGGCAATTTGTTTACTTGTTAAACAAAGTTCCCTCTAAGGCAGTTGATGTTACTCCATATGAGATGTGGACTAGCGAAAACCTTATCTTTCTCATCCGAAAGTATGGGGTTATCCTCGCTTCGTGAAGCGGATTGATCGAGATAAGCTTGAAGCAAAATCGACAAGTGTTTGTTTGTAGGATATCCTAAAGAGACCATGGGATATCAATTCTACCTTCTTTGAGGAACAAAAGGTGTTTGTTTTGAAGCATCTTTGTCTTTAGAGAAAGAGTTTCTTCTCCAAGAAGGCGATGGGAGCAAAGTCGAACTTGAAGAAGTTCAAGATGCTCAACAGAACCTGATCAAGCTGCTGAACTGAGGCTGTCACTCATTCGGATGAAGTAACATTCAACCTACGTGACACCACGAACTTTGTAGGTCAAGTAGGATGCGCCTTGTTCGAGAGATATGGATTTCTAAAAGTGAACAAAATGACGTATTTCTCATAGAAGATGATGAGCACTGCTACCTATGAAGAGGTTACGAAAAGTTGAGTCGAAAAATGGATTTGTGCCATGAAAGCGAAATGGATTCCATGTACATAAACCAAGTATGGACTTTGGTTGATGCACTGAAGGGATAAAACCTATAGGGTGCAAATGGGTTTTCAAGAAGAAAACCGACATGGATGGTAATGTGATTACCTACAAAGCAAGGCTTGTGGCCAAAGGATTTCGTCAAAACAAGGAGTTGACTATGGCGAGACCTTGACCCGTAGCAATGCTTAAATCCATTCGGATACTCCTAGCCATTCTGCTCATTATGATTATGAGATATGGCAAATGGATGTGAAGACGACTTTCCTTAGCGGAATCTGGCGAGGATGTGTACATGACACAACGGAGGGCTTCACTTCGATGATGGCGAAAAGGTATGCAAGCTTCGAAATCCATCTATGGATTGAAACAAGCATCCAGAGTTGGAACATCCATTTTGATGAGTCAATCAAAGAGTTTGGTTTCTCACAAAATCCGGATGAGCATTGTGTGTACAAAAGGTTAATGGGAATGCAATCGTTTTCCTTGTGTTGTATGTAGATGACATCTTGTTACTCGGAAACGATGTCTCATTGATCAATCGAGTTAAAATTTGGTTGTCCAAGCAATTTGCGATGAAAGACCTTGGTGAAGCAACTTATATCCTTGGGATAAAGATCTATAGAGATAGATCAAAGAGGTTGCTTGGTCTTTCACAATCATCGATATAGACAAGATGCTAAAGAGGTTTAGCATGGAGCAATCGAAGAGGGTTTCTTCCCATTACTCATGGGATAACACTCTCGAAATCTATGTGTCTAAGACACAAGATGAGAGGATTCGCATGGATCGGATCCGTATGCATCTGCGGTAGGATCGATCATGTATGCTATGTTATGTCGAGGCCCGATGTATCGTATGCTCACGAGTGTCACGAGCAAATACCAATCGGATCTGGTGAGGGTCCTTGGGTGGTGTCGAAGAATATTCTCAAGTACTTGCGAAGGACTAAGGATGTTTTCTTGATATATGGAGATGGAAATCTCCAGTGGCGAGCATCTGGATGCGGTTTCCAATCTAACAAGGATGACTCGGATCCCGGTCGGGTTATGTTTTCACGCTAAGCGGCGGGCGGTCGATTGGAAGAGTTCCAAACAAGAGCGATCGCGATTGACGATCGGGCGAGTACATTCTTTGCATCGAGGCGGCAAAGGAAGTCGTTTGGATCGAAAGTTCATTTCGAACTTGGTGTGGTTCTAGGCTGTGATGGACCCATACAGGTTGTATTGTGACAACAATGGGGCTATTGCTCGAGCAAAAGAACCGAGGTCTCACCAACGATCTAAACCGTACTCGCGGATATCATCGATTAGAGATCATTGCTAGAGGTGATGTCGCGATCGAGAGGATTCCGAGCGAACATTGCTGATCCGTTGACGAAGCCATTGTCACGTAAGAATTTTGATTCTCATGTACTCGCTTATGGTATTAGATACCAAGGCGATTGGCTTTAGGTCAGTGGGAGATTGTTAGAGTAGTGCCCTAAAGGCAATCCCTTTAGCGCTTTTGTTCACGATCGTATGCGAGACTTTATGAATAAATAAAGAAAGGCATGTTTCATTTATTTGATGTTCTTTATGAATTGATATTGATCTTTAATCAAATTAATGAAGTCCATGATATATGACATAGCATGAAGGAAATTATGATGTGATCATAATCCTGAGATTCCTATCATGTGCAATTATGTCAGTATCTAAATTCTCCCTAGTCATAGGATTAATGAGATTGGACATTATTAATCCGGACAGACTAGCATATGTCATACTCCTTGATTGGATCAAGCAGTGGATCTCAGAAACTGTAAATATGGGATATTTAGAGTTGACATGTGGATGCTTACTAAGGGTAGTAAGTACATTGGATGACTTGCCATGAGATCATCACATGGATGTCCTATTCAAATGTCAGTGATAATCTCATCATAGCAATGGTGCAAGTATCCTTAGACTTGAGGTAATCAAGGATATCTTGGATACTGATTCTGTTCTTTGACTCCATTCCTTGTTGCCTTTCAGAGGTTACTCATAGGGTGGTGCTTGGGTACAGCTTGAGGTATTCGAAGGTAATTGAGTAGCCAATAAATGATTCATCACTTCTGTGATAGCAGAAGAGATACCCTGGCCTCTTGTCAGGATCATTACTTTAAGTCTCTGGCCAGAGCATGATTATGTCATGAAGAGTGTCTTCATGGACATATAAAGTAATGAGTCCTAAGGCGAGGCCGATTTCACTTAGGCTAGACTTAGTCTAGTAAGAGTTGACATATTAGCCATACTCATAACCAAATGGGGTATAGGATGATGAAAGGACGAATTGCACAGTAATTGTCTATGGAAGGGTTCGTGATCTGGTTCGTGATGAATTCATCAAACCGATTACTTTCCGGTCAATTGGGGGTCATGATGCGTTGCTAGATACCGCTCATGACTTGCTCGGATAATTGTTAATCTAAGTGGACAACATAACAAGGAACCTAAAGGGTCACACGCATAAGAGTGACTCGGAGAATCTATAAAATAGTAATTGGACGAGTTCCAATTATGGAAACATTAGGATTAAATGGATCCCAATGGGATTGGGATATGTCCCATGAGATCGCGACATCGATATTCTGAAAAAGGTTTCGGTGGTTTTCCCATACGGGGCCCTAGAGCCAATAGAAGCAAGCCCAGTTGGATGGACCTTAGCAATTATATATTAATTGATTAATTAAGTAATTAATTAATTAATTATATATAAATAAAACCATGTTATCGTTGGAAAGTGGAAGAAGAGATGATTAGCTTTGAAAGTCAAAGTTACATTAGTTTATTACTTAATTAATGAATGGCTATTAAGACATACACTTGGCTTCATCTTATGTTAAGTCATTTAATTGTTAAAAGACATATATAAGATGGCTTAGTGGATGAATGTGCGGTCGATGGTTGCTTGAAAGGAAGAACAAATGATTTAAGTGTTAAGGTTTGAAAAGTCAAAACCATCATTTGTTTATTCCTTTAAGGCATCCACGTGCATAACCTTCCATCCTTATGTTTTGTTGTCTTTAAAATGTTACAGACACATATATGAGGATTAGAAGAAGTTGATAGCTATATATAGATAGTCGATGGTGGACTAAGGTCAAAAGGAAAAAGCAAGTGTTAAGCTTAAAATGAAAAGTGTTTCATTTTCTTCTTTCTCAAGGCCATCATCGATTTCTCTTCTCTTCTCCAAGGATCCAACGTCAATCTGAAGTTCTCCAAGGACAGAGGTAGGGTCTAGCAGCCTTTAATCTGTTCTAGCTATTCCCGGTCAAAGGTGTTTGATCCGTTAGGTTTCGATCTCTGCGTGGATACCTTTAGAGATAGTCTCTATTGGCTATTCAGGTTTGAGGTTTTCATACCGACACCGGGATCCTGGGTTTTCGGGAAGGTACCGGGAACAAAATTTTTGTTTTCCGCTGCTGGAACATGTGATGTTCCTCCCGGGATTTTCCTACAGTGGTATCAGAGCGTCTGGTGTCGTGTATGAAGCTTTAACTGAAGCTAGATCATAAACCTTAATTGCTTGTGATGTTGTAGCATGCATTCTGTTCAGATTTCGAATTGCTATAGAGATAGGATTTTCGAAATTTTTCTGCCCAGGATTGTTCATAACATGTTAGAGAATATGTCTATGAAATTTGAGAATTTATCGATTTGATTTGGTATACTTTTGCTAATTAATTCCCTAAGGTTCCAGATGCTGTTTTGTGAAACACTCTGTGGACAGGTATGAGTATAAAATCGAGAATAAATTCTAGAAAAATCTTTTTCTGGATTTTCCTTCACCTACATATCTCTAAGATGTTGGTGAATGTCTGTGAGCATGGAAATTGGATTTAAAGGTGATTGGATATTTATTCACGAATTTATTCTATGCTGTTGGGAATTGCCGTGCTGATGAACACAGTTTTTGAATCGGTTTTGTTATTTTGGTTTACTGAGTTTTTGATGGCCTAAAATCCTGAAAAAATTCAGGTAGCATGTTCAGAACATTTAATAACCTATGTAATTTTCTCAGAATTTATTGAAATTGTTTCATTGATCATTTCGAGCAATGTACAGAACTGGACAGTTTTGGTGAAAATTGTTGGGACTGTTTTGCTTGACTTGATTGAGTGTGCCTTTTCAGTTCCAATGCCTTGCACCATTTTTAATGTGATTAAAAATGTGTTATCTTGATGTGGTATGATCTCCAAAGTGCATTGCTTGAAGTTGCTTTTCCAAGAATTTTTGAATGCCGAATTGGTCACATTTGTGTCTCGTTAGTATATTTCATTTTCTTGCTTGTTTTGGCCGTCACAATTTTTGTGACAAGTGCCGGAGTAGTTTTGAGAGTGTATACACTAGCTTGGGATGCTTAGGGTGATAATTTGGGTGTTCCTAAATTATTTGGAAATCTTAGAGTTATGACTCATTTCAAGCTTTTCATATAGTTTGACTATTTAAGGCATTCATGAATCAATGAAGTGTTCATTGAGGCATCAATGTACAGATATTACCCTAGGTATGATGGTATTGTGAATTGGAACATGTGATGTTCCTCCCGGGATTTTCCTACACGGGAAAGGTACTTCTTTCTGAACAACTCTCCGAAGTCCCTCCATATGAGTACTAGTGGCACAGTTTGACTCTGTGGCACTGTCTCCCACCAATGAAGAGCATCTCCCTGCAATAAACTCACTGCATACTCCAGCTTCTCCTCATCAGAGCACTTCATCTGGACCAAGACCCTCTCTGTCCTCTTCATCCAAGCTTCAGCTTCCTCTGGATTGGTGGTACCATAAAAGTCCACTGCCCCAAACTTCCTCAACTTATCATACTGCCCGCCCCTAACCACTAGAGCTGGCGCCGGAACCTGAGACCCTTGACCCATGGCGAAGGTAAAGGCCTGGGAAAAGGCCTGGAAAAGCTGCGGGTCCATCGCAGGCATGGAAGGAGGAGGAGGAGGAGGAGGAGGCTCCTCAAGTTGCACACTAGGTGCTTCTGAGCTAGAAGCAGAGTGTGTCCTCACATCTTGCGGGACATGAGACTCATCTGTGCTCCCCTAGTGAGAGAGAGAACGAAGTCGGGCTCCTCGAGTTCTACTCCGAGGTGGCATAATACTCCTTCAAAATGAAACCAGTGAAAAACTTTAGTTCATGCAAAAATAATGTGTCAAAATGTATTGTACGATTTAAATCATGAAAAATCCGGTCAAAATCATACAAAATCAACATTTAATCAAAATCATTATGTAGGCATGTAAAATCAATTTGAAACAATGCAAAAGAGCACAAATGATGTAATTTTAATGGAAGTCATAAAAACCCTAAAGTTCTCTTTCTACCGGAACCTCAACCGAAAGCTCTGATACCATAAGTGTTGGAACCCCACCCCGGTGAGACACGGGTCCGATGTCCTACATGCCATCTGGACGCGCAACCCACGAGGGAGGGATTCCTCACCACAAGAATAAACTTGAACTTGTTTCGGTATTAAAACTGCATAATCATAAACCTTGTGCTATTAACCTTTCAGGGTTCTTAGCTGTAACTCCACATTCGTGGTGAGCGAACACTATGTAAACACCAAAATTATAGGTTGACTTATTCATATGAGTTGTAGCTCTATCCCTCAAGTTCGTTTTGCAACAAAAATCACCTCAAACGGAGTTGTATAACTCAAGTTATGCTCAAAAAGCCTAAAAGAGCTCATACTCCAAATATGATCTTCAAACCGACCTCTCACTTACTTTAATGCAAAAGTTTTCAATTTAACTCTAAATGGTACAAATTGTTTTGGAGAGAAATATATATGTCTTAGGAATCTAATGGTTCAAGTCTCACCTAAATTGGAGGTCGGATGAGGGATTTATGCCCAAAAGAATAGATCATGTTCACATCCTAAATCAATTTCAACATCTTTTGGCGTGATCACCATAACTTTCTATTTATAAATCGGATTTCGTTCGTTTTTATACCATTAGAATATAGAAATATATATCTACAACTTTCATGAAGACTGAAAAACGAGATTCGGCCTCTAAAAATTCGAATATTCACCATATTTCCCGTAGCTGTCCGTTAAACGGACATCCATGTCCGTTTAACGGACAGGTACGGGTAAAAGTGGCCCAAATGATCCTTAAATGTCCGTTAAACGGACATGCAAGTCCGTTTAACGGACATGGGCAGGCTAAGGGGTTTTTTTGCACCCGAGGCTGTCCGTTTAACGGACATCTATGTCCGTTTAACAGACATGCAAAATCCCAAAACTTCAATGCCTCATTCAAACTTCTCACCTTCAACCTAACTTCTTAACCATTTATACACTTCCCAAATTTATTTATTCCATAGCCTAAACCCTTCATAACATCTCAAACTTCAAGTTTAATTCACCAACTTCAAAATCTCTAGCTTAATTGATTTATCAAAGCATGGACTTCAATCATTTGTCATCAAGGTTATCATAACTCCATAAGCTATATGAACAACAAGCATGACTTTAGTTGTTATCTTCCAATTCTCATAACTTCTTACTCCAAATTCTAAAAATTACATATTATACCTCAATGGAAAGATAACAAGATGTTCTACAACATTCATGAAGGATGAAAAAGTTAATTTCATCATTAAGTAAAGTAAAAAGCCACTCAAAGGACACTGCTCATTAAAGACCAATGTAACAGTAATATAGCTAAATAAACAGTGACTGAATGTGTTCTTAACCTCATAAATTTTTAACCCTAAGTCCAAATGAGACAAATGATATACCCTTAGAAAGTTCTGAACTTCTACAACAATCTTCAAGAAGACTTCCCGATCTAAATCAAGCCCTAAGAGGGTCTAAACTGAAGTGAAGTTTCTGTCAAATTTTAGGAAAATTTGACAGCACTTCCCTTGAAAATACAACTAACCAACTTCAATCCTAGCTCCACCACCAGCATAAAACTCAATATCCAACCTCATTCAACATAATTCAATCCCAAAAGTATCTCCAAATGCAATTCAAGGCAACAACCGCACTCCTAGTCATCTACTCCATTCCAACATATAAATCAATACAACCTCAATCCACTCTTTTTGTCAACTATAGCCACACAATGATGCATATGTATAAAACATGTGTAAATTACATAAATTACAATTAAAAACTCAACAATATTGCATTTACATGAAATTAAAAGTTATTACAAAGCTTTAGAGGGCATTTTAGCCCAAATACATCAAAGTCTCAAAGACAAAATACAAAGTACATTGCTAGCTCTAAAATGCTATCTAAAGCCTTGGTTTCAAACATATGATTTCAAAACCCAAAAATTGCATCGAAGTAATGCCTTATTCCCGATGCGGTGTCTCGGTTTCTCGCTCATGACCTGTGGAGGGAAAAATGGGGGGTGAGCTCGATAGCTCCGTGGGTAAAAACTCAATAACTAAGAATAAACATGCCAAAATCCTTTACACTTTATTCTCAAACAATTGAACTAAAACATCATTACCATTTAAACAATTCTTCATCAACATCAAAATTTATCAAAGGCATTGTATAAAAAAATATATCATATAAGAACAACTTAGACAGCATATAACAAAATCACACATAAGTTGGTTTGGGTGGGTCCAGCAGAAGTACTACACATTTCCATGGCGGTCATGTATCAAGTGAAACACGTGAGGGAGTCCGTGAGGAACTCCATGGCCACTTGCGGGCAGGCGGGAGAAGCCTATATAGGTGCACCTTGTAGGAAAATCCCGAGAGGTACATCACATGTACCGGCAGCGGAAAACAAAAATTTTTGTTCCCGGGACTTTCCGAAACCAGGATCCGTGTGTCGGTATGAAGACATCAACCTAAATAGCCAAAGAGACTATCTCTAAAGGTGATCCACGAGAGATCAGAAAACCTAACCGAGCCAAACCCTTTGACCCGGAATAGCGAGAACAGATTAAAGCACTGCTAGAGCCTACCTCATCTGGAGGCTGAAGGAAGCGTTGGCCCGTGCTTGGAGAAGAAGAGAACATCGATGAAGCTTGTGAGAGAAGAAGAAAATGAAACACTTTCATATAACCTAACCCTTAAGCTTTTTCATTCTTCCTCACTTCTGGAGCAACCATCGACAGACACACCACATCCATAAGCCATCTTATATGTATACACTTAACAATTAAGGAAACTATAAGATGATGACAAGTGTGGACATTATAAACCATTAACCTTTAATGGAATAAAGAAATATAACTTTGAAAAGTCAAAGTTATCAAGCTCTCATCCCATTCCAACGCAGCCAACATTAATTAATTAATTAATTAATTAGTTAATTAATCAATTAATAAATAATTGCTAAGGTCCAGTCCAACTGGGGTCGGTCCTACTGCCTCTGCCAAGGCCCCGATCTTTGAAACGACTCGAAACCTTTCTTAGCAATATTGATGTCGCGATCTCATCGGGACATATCCCAATCCATTGGGATCCATTTGATCTAATGCTCTCCATAATTGGAACTCTGTCCAATTACTATTTCTGATTCTCCGAGTCACTCTTATCGTGTGACCCTTTAGGCTCCGGTTATGTTGGCCACTTAGATTAACACTTAATCTAAGCAAGTCATGGCGTTATCTAGCAACACATCATGACCCCCAATTGGCCGGAAAGTAATCGGTTTGATGTATTCATTACGAACGGATCACAAAACCTTCCATGAGCAATTCTTGTGCAATTAGTCCTTTCACCATCCTATACCCCACTTGGTTATGAGTATGGTCAAAGTGTCAACTCTCACTAGGCCGAGTCTAGCCCAGTGAAATTAGTTCTTGTCCTAGGACTCATTACTCTATATGTCAATGAGAACACTCTTCATGACATATTTCTTGGCCACACTTACAAGTAATGATCCCGACAAGAGGCCATGGGTATCTCTTACGCTAATCCGAAGTGGTGAATCCTTTATTGGCTACTCAATTATCTTGAATACCTCAAGCTGTACCCAAGCACCACCCATGAGTTACCTCGGAAGGCAACAAGGAATGGAGTCAAAGCAGGATCGGATATCAAGATATCCTTGAGTACTTCAAGTCTAAGGATACTTGCACCATTGCTATGATGAGATTATCAACGACACTTAGATAAGATATCCATGTGATGATCTCATGGCAGGTCATCCAATGAACTTACTACCACTAGTAAGCATCCACATGTCAATTCTAAATATCTCATATTTACAGTTTCTGAGATCCACTGCTTGATCCAATCAAGGAATATGGCATGTGCTAGTTTATCCGGATTAATGATGTCCAGTCTCATTAATCCTATAACTAGGGAGAATTTAGATACTAACATAATTGCACATGATAGGAATCTCAGGAGTATGAACACATCATAATTTCCTTCATGCTATGTCATATATCATGGACTTCATTAATTTGATTAAAGATCAAATCAATTCATAAACAATGTTTATGAATATCAAATTAATGAATAATGCCTTTTCTTTATTTATTCATAATGTACGCACGACTTTGAATAAAAAGCAGCTAAAGGGATTGCCTTTAGGGCGCAAATAACGATCTGAGCCTTGCATAAGTCGACTTATCGGTACTGAATACGTGTAAGTCGACTTACCCCATGTACAAGTCGACTTGCACTTACAAATCTCCCACTTGACCTAAAGCCAATCGCCTTAGTATCTAATACCAAAAGCGAGTACATAAGAATCACAATTCTCGTGTGACAATGGCTTTGTCATCGGATCAGCAACACTTTGCTCTGTGGGAATTCTCTCTATAAGGACATCATCTCAACCGATGATTTCCCGAATCAAATGGAATCGGTAGAGTACGTGTCTGGATCAGTGATGAGACATTGGTTCCTTTCCCTGCGTACTAGCCCCATTGTATCACAATACAATCCTATGGGCTCATCACAGCTAGGATTGATCCAAGCGCTTCTCTGCGCATCTCGTGCGGCAATGTACTCTGCCTCGGTTGTTGAATCAGCAGTTGTCTCTTGATTGGAACTCTTTCAAACTGACCGCCAGGCCGTTCAGTGTGAATGTATATAACCTGATCGTGATTCAAAATCATCCTTATCAGATTAAAACTGGCATTTGTATGCCCGCTCACTTGGAGATTTTCATCTCCATATGTCGAAAACATCCTTAGTGCTTCGAGTACTTGAGGATATTCTTGACACCACCCGATGACCCTCACGAGGATCCGATTGGTATCGCTTTCGTAACACTTAGAGCATACGATACATCGGGCCTCGTCATAACATTGTTCCATACTAAACCTCTTTAGCATCTCATCTATGCGATGATTGTGAAAGACCAAGCAACTTCTTTGATCTATCTCTATAAATCTTTATCCCAAGGATATAAGTTGCTTTACCAAGGTCTTTCATCGCAAAAGGTTTGGACAACCAAATCTTAGCGATTGTAGCATAGAGACATCGTTTCCCGATAGCGATATGTCATCTACATACAACAAAAGGAATACGATTGCAGTCCCATTAACCTTCTTATACACACAATGATCATCTGGATTTTGTGAGAAATCAAACTCTTTGAGTACCTCATCAAAACGGATATTCCAACTCCTGAATGCTTACTTCAATCCATACATGGATTTCTGAAGCTTGCATACCTTTTCGCCATCATAGGAGGTGAAGTCCTCTGGTTGTGTCATATACACATCCTCGGGAAGATTTCCATTCAGGAAAGCTATCTTCACATCCATTTTCCATATCTCATAATCATAATAAGTGACAATGGCTAGGAGTATCCGAATGGATTTAAGCATTGTTACGGGGCTGAAGGTCTCGTCATAGTCAACTCCTTGTCTCTGACGAAATCCTTTGGCCACAAGCCTTGCTTTATAAGTAATCACATTACCATCCATATCGGTTTTCTTCTTGAAAACCCATGTGCACCCTATGGGCTTTATTCCATCGGGTGCAACAGCCAAAGTCAAACTTGGTTTTGATACATGGAATCCATTGATTTCATGGCACAAAGCCATTTTCGAACTCAACTTTTGTAACCTCTTCATAGGTAGTAAGCTCATCATCTCGTATGAGCAATCGCCATTCTGTTCCTCACGAAATCCATATCTCTCGAGGAGCAGGCGTATCCTACATGACCTCTGAAATTTTGTGTAATAGAAGGTTGAACTGTTACCTCATCTATATGAGTTACGATTGCGAGTTCAGCGATTGATCTGCGTTTGTTCGAGCATCTTGAACTTCCTCAAGTTCAACTTTTCTCCCACTGTCCTCTTGTAAAAGAAACTCTTTCTCTAAGAAAACAGCATGCTTTAAAACAAACAACTTTTGTTCCTCAGCAAGGTAGAATTGATATCCCACGATATCCTACGAACAAATACTTGTCAGATTTTGCATCAAGCTAATCTGACTGTGTCCGCTTCACATAAGCAGGACAACCCCAAACTTTCAGCTGAGAAAGATAGGGCTTTCAGTTTATCCACATCTCATATGGAGTAACATCAACTGTCTTTAATGGAACTCTGTTTAACAAGTAAACAGCTGTCTCGAGCGCATACCCCCAAAAACTGTGCAAAACCTATCATTAATCGCACCATGTCTAACAAGGTTCGATATCTCCTTTCAACCACACCATTGTCTTTGCGGCGTGCAAGGTGGAGTGTCTTGAGATAAAATTCGATTATCTACGAGATAATCCAAAGCTGTTGGTCTAAGCAATTTCCACCACGATCGGATCGTAATGTATTCATACTTTTACCAAGTTAGTTTTCTACTTCATTTACGAATTATTTGAACTTTTCAAATGCTTGATTTGTATCTCATCGAATCTGGTACCCATATCGTGAATAATCACGGATAAAAGTAATGAAGTAAAAACAACCACTTGTGGCATGGATGGACATCGGACCACATACATCCGAATGTATTAGGTCTAATATTCCATTCACTCGTTCACCCTTTCCTTTAAAGAATAACTTAGTCATCTTGCCTAATAAACAAGATTCGCATGTGTCATATGATTCATAATCAAATGACCCTAAACTGCCATTCTTATGGAGCTTAGCGATGCGTGTCTCATTTATATGGCCAAGCCGACAATGCCATAAGTAAGTTGATTTTAAATTATCTCGATTATGTCTTTTCGCGTCATTGACATTCAGAACTGGATATGACATATCTAATATGTCAATTCCATTGCATAATGTACCAGTAGCATAGAGCATTCCATTCGAACTAATAGAACAACCATTGCTACTAAAAGTCCAATGGAAACCAGCTCTATTGAAACAAGAAACAGACAATATGTTCTTTGTTAAAGCAGTACAAAATGACAATCATCCAATTTGAATACAAGCCCACTAGGGAGTGACAAGACATAAGTGTCTCGGCTAATGTAGCAACTCTTGCTCCATTACCTACGAAGGTCTAGTTCTCCTTTTATGAGTACATCTCGTCCACGAGGCCCTACATATCATTTCATATGTATGAGCCACAACCGGTATCAAATACCCATATGTTTTGATCAGAAACAGTATTAACCTCAATGACAAACATATTTGAAGGAGTAGAGGCATTTGATGCCTTCTTACGCTTCGAGAACTCGAATAGACTTTACGGTTTAGCCTCTGGTAGCGGTCTTGCCTGATGAAAGCAAAATCCTTTTGGGCGGTATCTTTGGTTTTCCTTGATGGCACTTCCATTTGGTTTCTTGGCCCTTTTCTTCTTTGGACCGAAGAAGAAGCATCCACCACTAGCACTTGCTTGCTATCCTTCTTTGATAGCACCTTTCAATTTGTCTTGGCAGATTGATCACCAGAATTGTTGTGGATATTTGGTTCATCGATAGTTTAACACTGAGCGTGAAAAGCGCCGGACAATCCAACCGAATCAAGTCTATACTTAACTCATAATCCATTACAAATCCTAAGACAACCAATCTCTCTATATAGCCATTCATCTTGAGGTATCACGACGGCAGATGTCCACAGAGCCACCTTTGTGGTGAAGAAGCCTTGAGGTCTCGAACCTTTCGGACCGAAGCTTACTCATCGCTCCCTAAGATGAAATACTATAGTGTGAGCATCCATAGACTCGTCTTTTCTTCGCACTCTAGTGACATCAAGGCAAGCATAATGCAAGTATCCATATCACCGTCCTTTAGATGCTTACAATATGCTTTCGATCCTTTTGAAGCATCGGCGGCGAGTGCATCTGGAAGTGGAACATCTAGGACGTATCCCAGTTCCTCAGATCTGAGAACAATTCTCAGATTCCTCAGTCGATCAAGAAAATTCGGTCCAAAATAGAGAGCGAAAATTCACACTGAACAACTTCTTCAATCAACCTAAATGCGATAGAGAGAAGGAATGATAGAATAGAAATGCCTGCATGATCATAAGGACTTGCATGACATGCATATGGCTCCCACTAGTTTCCTAGAATCCATAACCCTCTTTACTGAATCCGGAGAAACAAAGTGACATAAAGTCTGAGTGGGTCGATATCCGACATTGCTAAGAGTGACCTTGGGTTTGCCCAACAAGCCACAACTTAGGTCAATCGGTAGGTATCGGATATACCAATTGCATCATCGATAACCGACATTGAGAATGACCTTGGGTTTGCCCAACAAGCCGCCTTATGTCTCGGGAGGTATCAGATATACCAATTACATCTTAGACACAACTATCGATCAGTGCTATCAACTTGTTGATGTGTGCACTTACATTGGGTTATCAACTCCTTGATGCGTGTACATTCCGATGTACACTACCCAACTTCACCTCTGTCCACGTTGACCTTGAGTTTGCTCAACAAACCAACGCTTCCAGTGAAAACCAACCCATTAATCAGAAAATCTTATTTTCATGGTTCGAACATATCCGTATAGAGTGAGCTTGAGTTAGCCCAACAACCCAGCCCTATAAGAACTCTGGTTCTTACCATATTAATGGAAGGCGTTAGTTTTCATATTCCGAGGAGGGATTTCAGATTCTAGACTCCAAGCTGAAGGATTATAGTCGTCAGGACTATATGGAATGATTTAGGTTTCATCAATCACATTGAATCAATCCTTTTAATCATCCATCATCCAACCTGAGCATGCCACAAGCCGACTTACAACGAATGCAAGTCGCCTTATGCCCCTGCCCATACACAAGTCACCTTGTATCATAATACAAGTCGCCTTGTCTTCTGCCCTCGCACAAGTCGACTTATCTGATATAAGTCGCCTTATGCACCTACTCACGCGCTGAAGTAAGCCTTGTACCTTCTGCAAGTCGACTTATGCACAGACCTGAACAAGTCGCCTTATACTCCAAATAAGTCGACTTGTCCAAATGTAATTGCTATAATTCTTTAATCGGCTAATTCCTCAATCCTTGCAATTCCAATTCACAATACCAACATACCTAAGGTAATATCTGCTACTTTGATGTCTCAATGAACACTTCGTTGAACCATGAAAGCCTTATATAGTCAAACCATATGAAAAGCTTGAAATGAGTCAAAACTCATTAATTTCCAAATAATTTAGGAACACCCAAATTATCATCCTAAGCATCTCTAGCTAGCACATACATTATCAAATTTACTTCAGCACATGCCATAAAAATATGACGGTCAAAACAAACAAGATAATGCAATATACTAACGAGGCGCTAATGTGATCACTTAGGCATCCGAAAATTCTTGGAAATGCAACTTCAAGCAATTCAGTTTGGAAATCATAATACATCAAGATAACACATTTTTAATCACATTAAAAATGGTGCAAGGCATTGGAACTGAAAAAGCACACTCAATCAAGCCAAGCAAAACAGTCCCAACAATTTTTCACAAAACTGTCCAGTTCTGTACATTGCTCGAAATGATCAATGAAAAAATTTCAATAAATTCTTAGAAAATTTCATAGGTTAGTACATGTTCAGAACATGCTACCTGAAGTTTTTCAGGATTTTTAGCCATCAAAAACTCAGTCAACCTAAATAACAAATCCGATTCAAAATCTGTGTTCATCAGCACAGCAATTCCCAACAGCATAGAATAAAATCGAAAATAAATATCCACTCACCTTGAAATCCAATTTCCATGCTCATAGACACTCACCAACATCTTAGAGACATGTAGGTGAAGGAAAATCCGAAAAACCATTTTTCTAGAATTTATTATCGAATTTATACTACTGCCTGTTCCAGAATCGTTTCACAAAACAGCATCCGAAACTTAGGGAATTAAATTAGAAAAACTATATCAAATCAAATCGATAAATTCTCAAATTTCATAGACATATTCTCTAACATGTTATGAACAATCCTGGGCAGAAAAATTTCGAAAAACATATCACAATATAAATTCGAAAATTGGACAGCAAGCATGCATCAACAGAAAATTCCATTAGAGTTTCTGATCTCGCTTAGGTTTTAGCTTCATACGGGACACCAGATGCTCTGATACCACTGTAGGAAAATCCCGGGAGGTACATCACATGTACTGGCAGCGGAAAACAAAAATTTTTGTTCCCGGGACTTTCCCGAAACCCAGGATCCAGGTGTCGGTATGAAGACATCAACCTAAATAGCCAAAAGAGACTATCTCTAAAGGTGATCCACGCAGAGATCAGAAAACCTAACCGAGTCAAACCCCTTTGACCCGGGAATAGCGAGAACAGATTAAAGCCTGCTAGAGCCTACCTCTTTCCTGGAGAACTGAAGGAAACGTTGGCCCATGCTTGGAGAAGAAGAGAACATCGATGAAGCTTGTGAGAGAAGAAGAAAATGAAACACTTTCATATAACCTAACCCTTAAGCTTTTTCATTCTTCCTCACTTCTGGAGCAACCATCGACAGACACACCACATCCATAAGCCATCTTATATGTATACACTTAACAATTAAGGAAACTATAAGATGATGACAAGTGTGGACATTATAAACCATTAACCTTTAATGGAGTAAAGAAATATAACTTTGAAAAGTCAAAGTTATCAAGCTCTCATCCCATTCCAACGCAGCCAACATTAATTAATTAATTAATTAGTTAATTAATCAATTAATAAATAATTGCTAAGGTCCAGTCCAACTGGGTTGGTCCTACCGCCTCTCAAGGCCCCGATCTTTGAAACGACTCGAAACCTTTCTTAGCAATATTGATGTCGCGATCTCATCGGGACATATCTAATCCCATTGGGATCCATTTAATCCTAATGCTCTCCATAATTGAAACTCTGTCCAATTACTATTTTACAGATTCTCTGAGTCACTCTTATGCGTGTGACCCTTTAGGCTCCCGGTTATGTTGGCCACTTAGATTAACACTTAATCTAAGCAAGTCATGAGCGGTATCTAGCAACATATCATGACCCCCAATTGACCGGAAAGTAATTGGTTTGATGTATTCATTACGAACCAGATCACAAACCCTTCCATAGACAATTACTGTGCAATTCGTCTTTTCACCATCCTATACCCCACTTGGTTATGAGTATGGTCAAAGTGTCAACTCTCACTAGACTGAGTCTAGCCCAAGTGAAATTAGTTCTTTTCCTAGACTCATTACTCTATATGTCAATGAGGACACTCTTCATGACATATTCTTTGGCCACCTTACAAGTAATGATCCCACAAGAGGCCATGGGTATCTCTTACGCTAATCCAGTGGTGAATCCTTTATTGGCTACTCAATTATCTTGAATACCTCAAGTTGTACCAAGCACCACCCTATGAGTTACCTCGGAAGGCAACAAGGAATGGAGTCAAAGCAGGGATCGGTATCCAAGATATCCTTGAGTACTTCAAGTCTAAGGATACTTGCACCATTGCTATGATGAGATTATCACTGACACTTAGATAAGATATCCATGTGATGATCTCATGGCGGGTCATCCAATGAACTTACTACCACTAGTAAGCATCCACATGTCAATTCTAAATATCTCATATTTACAGCTTTACGAGATCCTTTGCTTGATCCAATCAAGGAATATGACATGTGCTAGTCTCGTCGGGATTAATGATGTCGGTCTCATTAATCCTATAACTAGGAGAATTTAGATCTTGACATAATTGCACATGATAGGAATCTCAGGAGTATGAGCACATCATAATTTCCTTCATGCTATGTCATATATCATGGACTTCATTAATTTGATTAAAGATCAAATCAATTCATAAACAATGTTTATGAATATCAAATTAATGAATAATGCCTTTTCTTTATTTATTCATAAAGTCTGCACATGACTTTGAATAAAACGCGCTAAAGGGGATTGCCTTTAGGGCACAAATAAACAGTACCGACCTTGCATAAGTCGACTTATCGGTACTGAATACGTGTAAGTCGACTTACCCCATGTACAAGTCGACTTGCACTTACACACCTATCACATAAAGGACCACCCTAAACCCATAGAAACATGCATATCACATCATTCATGCATTTTACACACATTAGTCCTCAATGAACCTTGCAACATCCATTTTCACATAATTGCCTAAATCACATATTCGAACTATTTTTCACTTGTTCAACAATCATATACACATTTTCATATCTCATTTATTTAAACCATTTCAAGAAATACAAGCAACATTGATAAATCATTTTAAAGTATTCAATAGCATTTATTATAGAACTTTAACAAGTTCATTAACTCAATTATTAAGAAATTTACCCACCTTAATCCTTTAACCTTGAATTTGGTCAATTGGCCTTTCTTCTTGCTCTAAAAACCTATCTTCACCTTCATTAAGCAATAAGAATCCAATTAACAAGAGATATCCCAAAGTTAGACAATCCTAGGAGAGGAAAACACGGAAATCAACCTACCTAACTTTACCCAAACCTTACCCAAGCTATAAGCATCAAAATCCACTTATAAACCCAAAGAATTCCACATTTTTCTTACCTTGAAAGGAAACCCACAAAATTTGCTCTCCCTCTTGGCTTGATGAACTCTTAAACCTTTCTTTCTGTTATCCTTCTAAAACACTCTCTACTACTCTTCTCTAAGCAAGAAAACACTAGACCTAGCCTCTTTCTTCCTCTTCTTCTTCTTCTTCTTCTTCTTCTTCTTCTTCTTCTTCTTCTTCTTCTTATCCGAAACTCTCCCTCTCCCTTTTCTAGAAATTTCGTGATTCCCCTTCTCATTTCTCTAACACATGGCTTTTAAGTTAAAATCCTAACCTCCACTCACCAAAACTACGTAGTTTTGGGTTTAGTCTTCTAAGACAAGCAACTCATTTGTTTCTTCTCCTCACATAAACGATTCCACCCTATTCTCCTCTTCTCTTTTTGTTTTTAAAAGAACCTAAATGGACCAAATTAGCCTTCCATCTTAGCCTTAGACTTTAAAACCAATAGTGAATTACCTAAATTGCCTCTAAGACATTTTATTCCTTTCAACTTCTAACAACAATTCAATTCTAATTTAAACTAATCCCACATTTAACTTTCATCCCTCTAAACACTATAAACCTTAATTTTTTCCAACAAAAAGGAAAATTCAAATTAAACCTAAAAAATAACATAAACATGCTTATACGATTCGGGGCCCAACACGAGTTCTAGGTGCCATGGCGAGTTCTCTTCCATGCGTCGCGGCGAGCCCCCAAGGAAGGCGTTATTGCGGCGACGTCATTACGTCATGGCGAAGCCGCGCATGACGCCTTGTGAAACGGCTTGAGGTCGCGGCGAGGGAGAATTTCTGATTGGATTTAATTGGATTTTTGAGGCATAACTAATGGTGTAGACCTCCAATTGAGGTGATGTTTGATTCATTGTGATCTAGATAAAGAGGTCTACAATTGAGGAAAAGAATGAGAGTTTGAATTCAAGTTTTTGAGATCGCGATTAGTGAAAGACAGTTAAAAATGTGATTGTATTGCAACCTAAGAATTGTACTTGGTAATTGGGGTATAATGTGAGACTTTGAAAGTAAATTCATTGCTACTGGGAATTTTAGGAACTGAGCATAAAGAATGAATTTGACCTAGAGAATAGTGCTATTGACTATGAGATAATACCTTAGCGAGTATGACGTGATAAATTGACTGAATATTAGAATTGAAATTGGGGAGTTCCGTATTATGTTACTGAATTGGGATTGAGTCATTATCGAGCAATTGAGTGAAAATTTAGAATTTGTCAAAAGAAAGTGGAATTTGGAAAATAGCACCGGGAAAGGTCATGAATAGGCATCGTGTCTTTTATTTAAAGCATGTGCATCATCAAATTATCTTTGACTGTGCATTAGTAATTGGGTAATTATTTGATTGTTTTAGGGGCACCGATGGAACAATTCCACGACACTTGTTGGGACTTCCAGGTCGTAGCTCGGAAGTGCAGGTGAGTAACCTAGTTGTTTCCTCTGTAGGAAAATCCCGGGGTGGGCATCACATGCTCAGGGTGCGGAATTAAAATTTTTAAGTCCCGGGACATTCCCGAAAGCCAAGATCCATGTGTAAGTACACACAATCAAACCATAACGACGAAAGGAGACCGTCTCTAATTATCCACGCAGAGGGAAAACCTAACCGGGACAAACTCTTTTGACCGGGAATAGCTAGACTAAAGAAAAGAGTGCTAGCTCTTACCTTAGCCTTGGAGAGCAAATTAGATGAGCTTGGTGGAGCCTTGGAAGTAGAAGCAAACTTGAAAGGAGGAGATGAAGAAGATGAAACAAGTTTCATATGCTTAACACTTAAGCCATTTTCGGTTCTCTTCCTCTCAAAACCGTGCATCCACCCTTTCCATTTCTTCCATCTGTCTATTTAACACTTAAATACATATATATAAAGCTTGGTTGATGGATGGTCACGTGAATGGCATGAAGAATGCCTTAAATTGCTAAATAATCATTAGGTTTGAAAAGTCAAACCTTTAAACTTCTCCACCAATTTATCTCCACGAAATTCACATATATATATTTATATATTAATTAATTATTTACTTAATTAATTAATATATATAATTGCTGAAGTGGTCGATCAAGCTGGGGTCGGTCCCTCGACCTCTAAGGCCCCGCCGCGAAAATCACCTAAAGCGGTTTTCAAGAATGTCGATGTCGCGATCTCATCGGACATATCCCAATCTCATCGGGATTCATTTAATCCTATTGCTCTCCAGATATCGGATCTCGTCCAAACTATTTCTGATTCTCCGAGTCACTCTAATGCGTGTGACCCATTAGGTTCCGGTTATGTTGGCCACTTAGATTAACACTTAATCTAAGCAAGTCATGAGCGGTATCTAGCAACACATCATGACCCCAATTGACCGGAAAGTAATTGGTTTGACTAATGAAACCATATCACGAACCCTTCCATAGACAATTCTGGTGCAATTAGTCCTTTCACCATGCTATACCCCACTTGGTTTGAGTATGGGCAATGTGTCAACTCTTACTAGACCGATCGGATCAAATCTAGTCCAAGTGTAATCGCTCTCGCCCTAGGACTCATTACTTTATATGTCCATGAAGACCATCTTCATGACATATGTATGCTCGGCGCCAGAGACTTCAAAGTAATGATCCCGATAAGAGGCCATGGGTATCTCTTCATTATAACGAGTGGTGAATCCTCTATTGGCTACTCAATTACCTTGAATACCTCAAGTCGCACTCCAATCACCACCCTATGAGCGACCTCTCGAAGGTAACAAGGAATGGAGTCAAAGTACGAATCAAGACCCAAGATATCCTTGAGTACCTCAAGTCTAAGGATACTTGCACCATTGCTATGATGAGATTATCACGACATTTGTATAGGACATCCATGTGATGATCTCATAGCAGTCATCCAATGTACTTACTTCCACTAGTAAGCATCCACATGTCAAATCTAAATATCTCAATATTTACAGTTTACGAGATCCTTTGCTTGATCCAATCAAGGAGTTTGACATGTGCTAGTCTATCCAGGATTAACGATGTCCAGCTCGTTAATCCTATGACTAGGGATAATTTGAATCTTGACATAATTGCACATGATAGGAATCTCGGTGGTATGATCGCATCATAATTTCCTTCATGCTATGTCATGTATCGTGGACTTCATTAATTTGATTAAAGATCATTATCAATTCATAATAAAATGAACATCAAATAAATGAAATATGCCTTTGCTTTATTTATTCATAAAGTGCATGCATGACTATGAACAAAATGCGCTAAAGGGATTGCCTTTAGGGCACTACTCTAACAATCTCCCACTTGACCTAAAGCCAATCGCCTGGTATCTAATACCATAAGCGAGTACATGAGAATCAAAATTCTTACGTGGCAATGGCTTTGTCAGCGGATCGACAATATTACGCCTCTGTGAATTCTCTCTATCGGGACATCACCCAGCGCAATGATCTCCCGAATCAAATGGTATCGGTGAGTGCGTGTTTGGACCGTTGATGAGACCTTGGTTCTTTCGCTGCAAGAATAGCTCCATTGTTGTCACAATACAAGCAGATGGGTCCATCACGCCTAGGAACCACACCAAGTTCGAAATGAACTTCTTGATCCAAATCTGCTTCCTTTCTTTGCGTCGATGCGACAATGTACTCTGCCTCGATCGTTGAATCGTGATCGTCTCTGTTTGGAACTCTTCCAACCGATCGCTCCGCCATTTAGTGTGAAAACATAACCTGATTGGGACCTGGAGTCGTCCTTATCAGATTGAAAACTGGCATCTGTATGCCCGCTCACTTGGAGATTTCCAGCTCCATATATCAAGAAAACATCCTTAGTTCTTCGCAAGTACTTTAGGATATTCTTGTGATCACCCATGACCCTCACGAGATCCGATTGGTATCGCTCGTAACACTTAGAGCATATGATACATCGGGTCTCGTACATAGCATAAGCGTACATAATAGATCCTATTGCAGACGCATACGGGATCAAATTCATACGCATCCTCTCGTCCTGTGTCCGAGGACACATAGACTTCGAGAGTGTTATCCCATGGGTAATGGGAAGAAACCCTCTCTTGGATTGCTCCATGCTAAACCTCTTTAGCACCTTG
Source organism: Erythroxylum novogranatense (assembly GCA_029891385.1). NCBI lineage: Eukaryota > Viridiplantae > Streptophyta > Magnoliopsida > Malpighiales > Erythroxylaceae > Erythroxylum > Erythroxylum novogranatense. The sequence goes on from CM057225.1 coordinate 38,365,931, forward strand.
TCTATGTACGTTGACTGTGAAAGACCAAGCAACCTCTTCGATCTATCTCTATAAATCTTAATCCCAAGGATATAAGTTGCTTCTCCAAGGTCTTTCATGGCAAATTGTTTGGACAACCAAATTTTTACTGATTGCAGCATTGAGACTTCGTTTCCTAGCAACAATATGTCATCTACATATAATACAAGGAATACGATCACACTTCCATTAACCTTCTTGTACACACAGTGTTCATCCGGATTTTGTGAGAAACCAAACTCTTTGATTGTCTCATCAAACGGATATTCCAACTCTGGATGCTTGCTTCAATCCATAAATGGATTTACGAAGCTTGCATACCTTTTCGTCATCAGCGAAATGAAGCCCTCGGTGTGTCATGTACACATCCTCGGCCAGATTTCCATTCAGAAAGTCGCTGTCTTCACATCCATTGCCATATCTCATAATCATAATGAGCGGCAATGGCTAGGAGTATCTAATGGATTTAAGCATTGCTCTTGGGTGAAGGTCTCGTCATAGTCAACTCCTTGTCTTTGACGAAAGCCTTTAGCCACAAGCCTCGCTTTATAGGTAATCACATTACCATCCATGTCGGTTTTCTTCTTGAAAACCCATTTGCACCCTATAGGTTTTATCCCTTCAGGTGCATCAACCAAAGACCATACTTGGTTTTCATACATGGAATCCATTTCAGATTTCATGGCACGAAGCCATTTTTCAGACTCTAAACTCTTCAGAACCTCTTCATAGGTGGTAGGCTCATCATCCTCTATGAGTAATACGTCATTCTGTTCACTCACGAGAAATCCATATCTCTCGGGAACAGTGCGTATCCTACTTGACCTCACAATTTAGTGTGAAGTAGAAGGTTGAATCATTACCTCATCTCAGATGAGATACGGTTTGAGTTCGAGCGATTGATCTGCGTCATCTCGAGCATCTTGAACTTCTTCAAGTTCAACTTTGCTCCCACTGTCCTCTTTTAAAAGAAACTCTTTCTCTAAAAAGACAGCATGCATTGAAACAAATACCTTTTGTTCCTCAGCAAAGTAGAATTGATATCCTCTTGTTTCTTTAGGATATCCTACGAACAAACATTTGTCAGATTTTGCTTCTAGCTTATCTGACTGTGTCCGCTTCACATAAGCAGGACAACCCCATACTTTCAAATAAGAAAGATAAGGTTTCTTGTTAGTCCACATCTCATATGGAGTAACATCAATCGTCTTTGATGGAACTCGCTTAACAAGTAAACAATTTGTCTCAAGTGCATATCCCCAAAAGGATTTTGGTAACTGTGCAAAACCCATCATAGATCGTACCATGTCCAACAAGGTTCGATTTCTCCTTTCTGCCACACCATTATGCTGTGGTGTGTAAGGAGGAGTCCACTGAGATAAAATCCCATTATCTCGAGATAATCCAAAACTCTTGGTCTAAGTATTCACCACCACGATCGGATCGTAATGTTTTAATACTTTTACCAAGTTGTTTTCTACTTCATTCTGAATTGTTTGAACTTTTCAACGCTTCAGATTTGTATCTCATCAGATACAGGTACCCATATCGAGAATAATCATCGATAAAGGTAATGAAGTAACGACAACCACTTCTAGCATGGATGGACATCGGACCACATACATCTGAATGTATTAGATCTAATAATCCAATCGCTGTTCACCCTTTCCTTAAAGGTAACTTAGTCATCTTGCCTAACAAACAAGATTCACATGTGTCATATGATTCATAATCAAATGACCCTAAACTTCCACTCTTGTGGAGCTTAGCGATGCGTCTCTCATTTATATGGCCAAGGCGACAATGCCATAAGTAAGTTGATTTTAAATTATCTCTTTTATGTCTTTTAGTGTCATTGACATTCATAACCGGATGTGACATATCTAATATGTAAATTCCATTGCATAATGTACCAAGACCATAAAGCATTCCATTTGAACTAATAGAACAACCATTGTTACCAAAAGACAAATGGAAACCAAATCTATTTAAACAAGAAATGAGATAATATGTTCTTTGTTAACACGGTACAAAATAACAATCATCCAAGTTAAGTACAAGCCCACTAGGAAGTGTCAAAACATAAGTTCCTACGGCTAATGCAAAGAACTCTTGCTCCATTGCCAACACGCAGTCCATTTCTCCTTTATGAGTCGCCATCGTCCCCGAGGCCCTGCGTATCATTGCATATGTGTGAGCCACAACGGTATCTAATACCCATATGTTATGATCGAAGCAGATTAACCTCATGACAAATATACGAAGAAGTCGAGGCATCGATGCCTTCTTACGCTTCATTGTTCCAGATAGACTTTGCGATTCGCCTCCAATGACCGGTCTTACCGCAATGGAAGGCGGTACCTTTTGGTGCGATCTCTTTGGTCTTTTCTTGCCTTTCATTTGCACTTCCTTTCGCTTTCGAGCCTTTTCTTCTTCTTTTCTTTTCTTGGAAGCGAGAGGAAGAAGAATCCACCAATAGCAACGCTATCTTGCTTGACAAATTGTTCTGCATTGTCTTGAGCAGATTGATCACTTCGGAATTGTGGTGGATATTTGGTTCATTCGATAGTTCAACACAAACCGTGAATAACTATCTCGACAAACCAACTAGAATTAAGTCTATACTTAACTCGTAATCCATCACAAAACCTAAGACGGCCAACCTCTCAATATAGCCATTCATCTTCAATGCATATTGCACTGCAGATGAACCAGGAGTCATCTTCGTTGTAAAGAGCAACCTTGAGGTCTCGAACCGTTCGGACCGAGCTTGCTCATCAAACAACTCTCTAGATGAAACACAATCGTATGAGCATCCATAGACTCGTCTTTCGCAGCGGCTCGGTGACATCGATGCAAGCATAATGCGGTGGCTATGTCACCGCTTTTAGATGCTTACGATATGCCTTCGATCATCATCGAAGCTCCTTCAGAAGTGGATCCGAGCGGAAAATCAAGGATGTATCCTAGATCCTCGGATCGAGAACAATTCTCGATTTCGCGACCAATCAAGAAAATTTGGTCCGATTAATTTGTTTGCATCCATTAGAGCGCCAAGATTCACACTAGTCGACATCTTCAATCAACCTAAACGTAGAGAGAAAGAAAGTTAGAATAGATTTAAATGTATGACCATAAGGACTTAAATGACATACATATGGCTCCCACTAGTTTCAACAGTAATCCATAACCCCATCATGAATCCAAGAAACAAAATGGTACATTGACCTGGTGGGTCGATATCCGACATTGCTAAGAATGACCTTGAGGTTAGCTCAACAAGTCACCTTAGGTCAATCGGTAGGTATCGGTCATACCAATTGCATCTCGATGCAACTATCGCCGATGCTATCAACGGTTGATGTATGCACATACATTGGGTTATCAACACTTGATGCGTGTACATCGATGTACACTACCCAATTTCGCCTCGTCCACGTTGACCTCGAGGTTAGCTCAACAAATCAACGCTTCTAGGAAAACCGACCCATTAATCCGAAAATCATATTTTCATGGTTTGAACATATTCAGTATAGAGTGAGCTTGAGGTTAGCTCAACAACCCAACCCTATAAGAACTCGGTTCTTGCCATATTAATGGAAGGCGTTAGTTTTCATATTTTAAATTGAGGATTTTAGGTCTCATCAAATTAATCTCATCCAAGGATCATAGTCACAATGACTATATGGTCTCGATTTAGGGCATTGCATCAATCACATTGAATTTATACCGAAAATCACCCATCATCCCACCAAGGCATGTAATAAGTCGACTTGTTTATGTATAAGTCGACTTATGGCTCTGAATAAGTCGACTTATGCATGTGTAAGTCGACTTGTGCAACTGTGCACGAACAAGTCGACTTGTACCATTGTGCGAGTCGACTTATTTGTTCTGATGCACCAAACAAGTCGAGTTATGAACAGATAAGTCGTCTTGTTTGTGGTGCATTAGGAATTGCTATCTAATCGGCTAATTCTCAATCCATGCATTTCCAATTCACAATACCAAGTATATTATCTTTTATAATAATGTGTTAATGAAACATTTTCATTGAAACATGCATGCCATATAGTCAAACTATATGAGAAAAACTTGAAACCGATTAATCCACCATTAATCACTAGATTTCCACATAATTTTAATAATATCAAATAATCATGCTAAGTATCTCTAGGTAGGCTATCGTTATCAAGATTACTCGGCACTTGTCACAAAAATTGCGACGCCAAAATAACCAAGATAACGGAATAAGCTAACGAGACGCTAAAGTGACCTATCCGACATCCAAAATTATTGGAAACCTAAATTCAAGAATCTCATCTTGGCATGCATGCCACATCAACATAACACATTTTAATCACTATAAAAATGATTCAAGGCATTGGAAATCAGAAATACATAACCAATCATTCCAAACAAAACAGCCCCAGCATGTTTCTCAAAACTGCCAAGCTCTGCCTTTTGCTCAAAATGATCATTGAAACAATTTCAATAAATGCTGAGAAAATTACTGAGATTAAAACATGTTCTAACATGATCCATGAATTTTTAGGATTTAATGCCCACAAAACTCATTGAACCTCAGCAATCTAGCCGATCCAGAATCTGTGTTTTCAACACAGACATTCCCAGCAGCATACAAGAAATTCGGAAATAAATAGTAAATCACCTTGAAAACATTTTTCCTTCCACAGAGACATTCACAAACATCTTAGGGACATGTCGGTAAAAACCAATCCGAAAAAAAATTTTTCTAGAATTTAATCTCGAATTTACAAGCATGCCTGTTTCAGAAACATTCAACAAGACAGCATCCGAAACTTAGGGAATAAAATTAGCAAAACCATAGCAAATGAAATTAATAAATTTCGAGCTTCCACAGACATAAACTAAAACACCTTGTGAACATATCTGGGCAAGAAAATTTCGAAAACACTATCTCTATACTGATTCGAAATTCAACAGAAGCAACATGCTACACAGCTCAATTCACAAAGGAACTCCGACCTAGTTATCATTTAGACTTTTTATACAACACAAGTGGCTCTGATACCACTGTAGGAAAATCCCGGGGTGGGCATCACATGCTCAGGGTGCGGAATTAAAATTTTTAAGTCCCGGGACATTCCCGAAAGCCAGGATCCATGTGTAAGTACACACAATCAAACCATAACGACCAAAGGAGACCGTCTCTAACGGTATCCACGCAGAGGTCGGAAAACCTAACCGGGACAAACTCTTTTGACCCGGGAATAGCTAGACTAAAGAAAAGAGTGCTAGCTCTTACCTTAGCCTTGGAGAGCAAATTAGATGAGCTTGGTGGAGCCTTGGAGAAGTAGAAGCAAACTTGAAAGGAGGAGATGAAGAAGATGAAACAAGTTTCATATGCTTAACACTTAAGCCATTTTCGGTTCTCTTCCTCTCAAAACCGTGCATCCACCCTTTCCATTTCTTCCATCTGTCTATTTAACACTTAAATACATATATATAAAGCTTGGTTGATGGATGGTCACGTGAATGGCATGAAGAATGCCTTAAATTGCTAAATAATCATTAGGTTTGAAAAGTCAAACCTTTAAACTTCTCCACCAATTTATCTCCACCGAAATTCACATATATATATTTATATATTAATTAATTATTTACTTAATTAATTAATATATATAATTGCTGAAGTGGTCCAGTCAAACTGGGGTCGGTCCTCTTGACCTCTCGGGCCCCATGCGAAAAAATCACCTAAAGCGGTTTTCGGCAATGTCGATGTCGCGATCTCATCGGACATATCCCAATCTCATCGGGATTCATTTAATCCTATTGCTCTCCAGATATCGGATCTCCTGTCCGAAACTATTTTATAGATTCTCCGAGTCACTCTAATGCGTGTGACCCATTAGGTTCCCGGTTATGTTGGCCACTTAGATTAACACTTAATCTAAGCAAGTCATGAGCGGTATCTAGCAACACATCATGACCCCCAATTGACCGGAAAGTAATTGGTTTGACTAATGAAACCATATCACGAACCCTTCCATAGACAATTACCGTGCAATTCGTCCTTTCACCATGCTATACCCCACTTGGTTTGAGTATGGGCAATGTGTCAACTCTTACTAGACTGATCAGATCAAATCTAGTCCAAGTGTAATCAGTTCTCGTCCTAGGACTCATTACTTTATATGTCCATGAAGACCATCTTCATGACATATGTATGCTCCGGCGCCAGAGACTTCAAAGTAATGATCCTGATAAGAGGCCATGGGTATCTCTTCTGCTATAATAGAAGTGGTGAATCCTCTATTGGCTACTCAATTACCTTGAATACCTCAAGTCGTACCCAATCACCACCCTATGAGCGACCTCGAAGGTAACAAGGAATGGAGTCAAAGTACGTAATCAAGACTCAAGATATCCTCGAGTACCTCAAGTCTAAGGATACTTGCACCATTCTATGATGAGATTATCACCGACATTTGTATAGGACATCCATGTGATGATCTCATAGAGGTCATCCAATGTACTTACTTCCACTAGTAAGCATCCACATGTCAAATCTAAATATCTCAATATTTACGCTTTTACGAGATCCACCGCTTGATCCAATCAAGGAGTTTGACATGTGCTAGTCTATCCGGATTAACGATGTCCAGTCTCGTTAATCCTATGACTAGGGATAATTTAGATACTGACATAATTGCACATGATAGGAATCTCAGTAGTATGATCGCATCATAATTTCCTTCATGCTATGTCATGTATCAGGGACTTCATTAATTTGATTAAAGATCATTATCAATTCATAATAAAATGAACATCAAATAAATGAAATATGCCTTTGCTTTATTTATTCATAAAGTGCATACATGACTATGAACAAAATGCGCTAAAGGGATTGCCTTTAGGCACTACTCTAACAATCTCCCACTTGACCTAAAGCCAATCGCCTTGGTATCTAATACCATAAGCGAGTACATGAGAATCAAAATTCTTACGTGGCAATGGCTTTGTCAGCGGATCAACAATATTACGCTCTGTGGAATTCTCTCTATCGGGACATCACCCCGCCGCAATGATCTCCCGAATCAAATGGTATCGGTAGAGTACGTGTTTGGACCGTTGATGAGACCTTGGTTCTTTCGCTGCAGAATAGCTCCATTGTTGTCACAATACAATCAGATGGGTCCATCACGGTAGGAACCACACCAAGTTCGAAATGAACTTCTTGATCCAAACCGCTTCCTTTCTTTGCGTCGATGCGACAATGTACTCTGCCTCGGTCGTTGAATCGTGATGCGTCTCTGTTTGGAACTCTTCCAACCGATCGCTCCGCCATTTAGTGTGAAAACATAACCTGATTGGGACTCGAGTCGCCCTTCGATTGGAAACGGCATCTGATGCCCGCCACTTGAGATTTCCAGCTCCATATATCAAGAAAACATCCTTAGTTCTTCGCAGTACTTTAGATATTCTTGATACCACCCAATGACCCTCACCAGATCCGATTGGTATCTGCCGTAATACTTAGAGCATATGATACATCGGGTCTCGTACATAGCATAGCGTATAATAGATCCTATTGCAGACGCATACGGATCAAATTCATACGCATCCTCTCGCCCCGTGTCCGAGGACACATAGACTTCGAGTGTTATCCCATGGGTAATGGGAAGAAACCCTCTCTTGGATTGCTCCATGCTAAACCTCTTTAGCACCTTGTCTATGTATCGTTGATTTGTGAAAGACCAAGCAACCTCTTCGATCTATCTCTATAAATCTTAATCCCAAGGATATAAGTTGCTTATCCAAGGTCTTTCATGGCAAATTGTTTGGACAACCAAATTTTCTTGATTGCGGATTGAGACTTCGTTTCCTAGCAACAATATGTCATCTACATATAATACAAGGAATACGATCACAGTTCCATTAACCTTCTTGTACACACAGTGTTCATCCGGATTTTGTGAGAAACCAAACTCTTTGATTGTCTCATCAAAACGGATATTCCAACTCCTGGATGCTTGCTTCAATCCATAAATGGATTTTTGAAGCTTGCATACCTTTTCGCCATCAACGGAAATGAAGCCCTCAGGCTGTGTCATGTACACATCCTCAGCCAGATTTCCATTCAGGAAAGCTGTCTTCACATCCATTTGCCATATCTCATAATCATAATGAGCGGCAATGGCTAGGAGTATCCTAATGGATTTAAGCATTGCTATGGACTGAAGGTCTCGTCATAGTCAACTCCTTGTCTTTGATTTAAAGCCTTTAGCCACAAGCCTCGCTTATAGGTAATCACATTACCATCCATGTCGGTTTCTTCTTGAAAACCCATTTGCACCCTATAGGTTTTATCCTTCAGTGCATCAACCAAAGACCATACTTGGTTTTCATACATGGAATCCATTTGATTTCATGGCACGAAGCCATTTTTCAGACTCTAAACTCTTCAGAACCTCTTCATAGGTGGTAGGCTCATCATCCTCTATGAGTAATACGTCATTCTGCTCACTCACGAAATCCATATCTCTCGAAACAGTCGTATCCTACTTGACCTCACAATTTCGTGTGAAGTAGAAGGTTGAATCTGTTACCTCATCTCGTATGAGATCTGATTCGAGTTCAGCGATTGATCTGCGTCTGTCCGAGCATCTTGAACTTCTTCAAGTTCAACTTTGCTCCCACTGTCCTTTTTAAAAGAAACTCTTTCTCTAAAAAGACAGCATGCATTGAAACAAATACCTTTTGTTCAAAGAAAGTAGAATTGATATCCTCTTGTTTCTTTAGGATATCCTACGAACAAACATTTGTCAGATTTTGCTTCTAGCTTATCTGACTGTGTCCGCTTCACATAAGCAGGACAACCCCATACTTTCAAATAAGAAAGATAAGGTTTCTTGTTAGTCCACATCTCATATGGAGTAACATCAACTGTCTTTGATGGAACTCGCTTAACAAGTAAACAGCTGTCTCAAGTGCATATCCCCAAAAGGATTTTGGTAACTGTGCAAAACCCATCATAGATCGTACCATGTCCAACAAGGTTCGATTTCTCCTTTCTGCCACACCATTATGCTGTGGTGTGTAAGGAGGAGTCCACTGAGATAAAATCCCATTATCTCTGAGATAATCCAAAAACTCTTGGTCTAAGTATTCACCACCACGATCGGATCGTAATGTTTTAATACTTTTACCAAGTTGTTTTTCTACTTCATTTCTGAATTGTTTGAACTTTTCAAACGCTTCAGATTTGTATCTCATCAGATACAAGTACCCATATCGAGAATAATCATCGATAAAGGTAATGAAGTAACGGCAACCACTTCTGGCATGGATGGACATCGGACCACATACATCTGAATGTATTAGATCTAATAATCCAGTCGCTCGTTCACCCTTTCCCTTAAAAGGTAACTTAGTCATCTTGCCTAACAAACAAGATTCACATGTGTCATATGATTCATAATCAAATGACCCTAAACTTCCACTCTTGTGGAGCTTAGCGATGCGTCTCTCATTTATATGGCCAAGGCGACAATGCCATAAGTAAGTTGATTTTAAATTATCTCTTTTATGTCTTTTAGTGTCATTGACATTCATAACCGGATGTGACATATCTAATATGTAAATTCCATTGCATAATGTACCAGTACCATAAAGCATTCCATTTGAACTAATAGAACAACCATTGTTACCAAAAGACAAATGGAAACCAGCTCTATTTAAACAAGAAACAGACAATATGTTCTTTGTTAACACGGTACAAAATAACAATCATCCAAGTTAAGTACAAGCCCACTAGAAGTGTCAAAACATAAGTTCCTACTGCTAATGCAAAGAACTCTTGCTCCATTGCCAACACGCAGTCCATTTCTCCCTTTATGAGTCGCCATCGTCCCTCGAGGCCCCGCATATCATTGCATATGTGTGAGCCACAACCGTATCTAATACCCATATGTTATGATCGAAACAGATTAACCTCAATGACAAATATACTGAAGAAGTCGAGGCATCCGATGCCTTCTTCGCTTCGATTGTTCCAGATAGACTTTGCGATTCGCCCCAATGACCGGTCTTACCGCAATGGAAGCGGTACCTTTTGGTGCGATCTCTTTGGTCTTTTCTTGCCTTTCATCGCACTTCCTTTCGCTTCGAGCCTTTTTCTTCTTCTTTCTTTTCTTGGAAGCGAGGAAGAAGAATCCACCAATAGCAACGCCTTGCTATCTTGCTTGACGATTGTTCTCATTGCATCTTGGCAGATTGATCACTCGAATTGTGGTGGATATTTGGTTCATTCGATAGTTCAACACAAACCGTGAATAACTATCGACAAACCAACTAGAATTAAGTCTATACTTAACTCGAATCCATCACAAAACCTAAGACGGCCAACCTCTCAATATAGCCATTCATCTTCAATGCATATTGCACTGCAGATGAACCAGAGTCATCTTCGTAAAGAGCAACCTTGAGGTCTCGAACTGTTCGGACCGAGCTTGCTCATCAAACAACTCTCTAAGATGAAACACAATCGTATGAGCATCCATAGACTCGTCGCTTCGCAGCTCGGTGACATCGATGCAAGCATAATGCGGTGGCTATGTCACCGCTTTTAGATGCTTACGATATGCCTTCTGATCATCATCAGAAGCTCCTTCAGGAAGTGGATCCGGAAGCGGAAAATCAAGGATGTATCCTAGATCCTCAGATCTGAGAACAATTCTCAGATTTCGCAGCCAATCAAGAAAATTTGGTCCAGTTAATTTGTTTGCATCCATTAGAGCGCGAAGATTCACACTAGTCGACATCTTCAATCAACCTAAACGTAGAGAGAGAAAGAAAGTTAGAATAGATTTAAATGTATGACCATAAGGACTTAAATGACATACATATGGCTCCCACTAGTTTCAACAGAATCCATAACCCCCATCATGAATCCAAGAAACAAAATGGTACATTGACCTAGTGGGTCGATATCCGACATTGCTAAGAATGACCTTGAGGTTAGCTCAACAAGTCACCTTAGGTCAATCGGTAGGTATCGGTCATACCAATTGCATCTCTGATGCAACTATCGCCCAGTGCTATCAACAGTTGATGTATGCACATACATTGGGTTATCAACACTTGATGCGTGTACATCGATGTACACTACCCATTTCGCCTCGTCCACGCTGACCTTGAGGTTAGCTCAACAAATCAACGCTTAGGAAAACCGACCCATTAATCCGAAAATCATATTTTCATGGTTTGAACATATTCAGATAGAGTGAGCTTGAGGTTAGCTCAACAACCCAACCCTATAAGAACTACGGTTCTTGCCATATTAATGGAAGCGTTAGTTTTCATATTTTAAATTGAGGGATTTTAGGTCTCATCAAATTAATCTCATCCAGGATCATAGTCACAATGACTATATGGTCTGATTTAGGGCATTGCATCAATCACATTGAATTTATACCGAAAATCACCCATCATCCCACCAAGGCATGTAATAAGTCGACTTGTTTATGTATAAGTCGACTTATGGCTCTGAATAAGTCGACTTATGCATGTGTAAGTCGACTTGTGCAACTGTGCACGAACAAGTCGACTTGTACCATTGTGCAAGTCGACTTATTTGTCTACAGTGCACCAAACAAGTCGAGTTATGAACAGATAAGTCGTCTTGTTTGTGGTGCATTAGGAATTGCTATCTAATCGGCTAATTCTCAATCCATGCATTTCCAATTCACAATACCAAGTATATTATCTTTTATATTAATGTGTTAATGAAACATTTTCATTGAAACATGCATGCCATATAGTCAAACTATATGAGAAAAACTTGAAACTGATTAATCCACCATTAATCACTAGATTTCCACATAATTTTAATAATATCAAATAATCATGCTAAGTATCTCTAGGTAGGCTATACGTTATCAAGATTACTCCGGCACTTGTCACAAAAATTGCGACGGCCAAAATAACCAAGATAACGGAATAAGCTAACGAGACGCTAAAGTGACCTATCCGACATCCAAAAATTATTGGAAACCTAAATTCAAGAATCTCATCTTGGCATGCATGCCAAATCAACATAACACATTTTTAATCACTATAAAAATGATTCAAGGCATTGGAAATCAGAAATACATAACCAATCATTCCAAACAAAACAGCCCCAGCATGTTTCTCAAAACTGCCAAGCTCTGCCTTTTGCTCAAAATGGTCATTGAAACAATTTCAATAAATGCTGAGAAAATTACTGAGATTAAAACATGTTCCTAACATGATCCATGAATTTTTTTAGGATTTATTGCCCACAAAAACTCATTGAACCTCAGCAATCTAGCCGATCCAGAATCTGTGTTTTTCAACACAGACATTCCCAGCAGCATACAAGAAATTCGGAAATAAATAGTAAATCACCTTGAAAACATTTTTCCTTCCACAGAGACATTCACAAACATCTTAGGGACATGTCGGTGAAAACCAATCCGAAAAAATTTTTTTCTAGAATTTAATCTCGAATTTACAAGCATGCCTGTTTCAGAAACATTCAACAAGACAGCATCCGAAACTTAGGGAATAAAATTAGCAAAACCATAGCAAATGAAATTAATAAATTTCGAGCTTCCACAGACATAAACTACAACACCTTGTGAACATATCTGGGAAAGAAAATTTCGAAAACACTATCTCTATACTGATTCGAAATTCAACAGAAGCAACATGCTACACAGCTCAATTCACAAAGGAACTCCGACCTAGTTATCATTTAGACTGTTTATACAACACAAGTGGCTCTGATACCACTGTAGGAAAATCCCGGGGTGGGCATCACATGCTCAGGGTGCGGAATTAAAATTTTTAAGTCCCGGGACATTCCCGAAAGCCAGGATCCATGTGTAAGTACACACAATCAAACCATAACGACCAAAGGAGACCGTCTCTAACGGTATCCACGCAGAGGTCGGAAAACCTAACCGGGACAAACTCTTTTGACCCGGGAATAGCTAGACTAAAGAAAAGAGTGCTAGCTCTTACCTTAGCCTTGGAGAGCAAATTAGATGAGCTTGGTGGAGCCTTGGAGAAGTAGAAGCAAACTTGAAAGGAGGAGATGAAGAAGATGAAACAAGTTTCATATGCTTAACACTTAAGCCATTTTCGGTTCTCTTCCTCTCAAAACCGTGCATCCACCCTTTCCATTTCTTCCATCTGTCTATTTAACACTTAAATACATATATATAAAGCTTGGTTGATGGATGGTCACGTGAATGGCATGAAGAATGCCTTAAATTGCTAATAATCATTAGGTTTGAAAAGTCAAACCTTTAAACTTCTCCACCAATTTATCTCCACCAAATTCACATATATATATTTATATATTAATTAATTATTTACTTAATTAATTAATATATATAATTGCTGAAGTGGTCCATCAAACTGGGTCGGTCCTCTCGACCTCTACGGGCCCGCCGGCGAAAAATCACCGAAACTGGTTTTCAGAATGTCGATGTCGCGATCTCATCGGACATATCCCAATCTCATCGGGATTCATTTAATCCTATTGCTCTCCAGATATCGGATCTCCGTCTCAAACTATTTTACAGATTCTCCGAGTCACTCTAATGCGTGTGACCCATTAGGTTCCGGTTATGTTGGCCACTTAGATTAACACTTAATCTAAGCAAGTCATGAGCGGTATCTAGCAACACATCACGACCCCAATTGACCGGAAAGTAATTGGTTTGACTAATGAAACCATATCACGAACCCTTCCATAGACAATTACCGTGCAATTCGTCCTTTCACCATGCTATACCCCACTTGGTTTGAGTATGGGCAATGTGTCAACTCTTACTAGACCGATCGATCAAATCTAGTCCAAGTGTAATCGCTCTCGCCCCATGACTCATTACTTTATATGTCCATGAAGACCATCTTCATGACATATGTATGCTCCGGCGCGAGACTTCAAAGTAATGATCCCGATAAGAGGCCATGGGTATCTCTTCGCTATAATGAAGTGGTGAATCCTCTATTGGCTACTCAATTACCTTCAATACCTCAAGTGTACCCAATCACCACCCTATGAGCGACCTCAAAGGTAACAAGGAATGGAGTCAAAGTACGTAATCAAGATACAAGATATCCTCGAGTACCTCAAGTCTAAGGATACTTGCACCATTGCTATGATGAGATTATCACCGACATTTGTATAGGACATCCATGTGATGATCTCATAGCAGTCATCCAATGTACTTACTTCCACTAGTAAGCATCCACATGTCAAATCTAAATATCTCAATATTTACAGCTTTCGAGATCCACCGCTTGATCCAATCAAGGAGTTTGACATGTGTTAGTCTATCCGGATTAACGATGTCCAGTCTCGTTAATCCTATGACTAGGATAATTTAGATATCTTGACATAATTGCACATGATAGGAATCTCGAGAGTATGATCGCATCATAATTTCCTTCATGCTATGTCATGTATCGTGGACTTCATTAATTTGATTAAAGATCATTATCAATTCATAATAAAATGAACATCAAATAAATGAAATATGCCTTTGCTTTATTTATTCATAAAGTCCATATATGACTATGAACAAAATGCGCTAAAGGGATTGCCTTTAGGCACTACTCTAACATCCTCACCTTTATGTGTTTAATATTATATGCATTAATGTCATGCGGAGATAATGGATGGATATATGTGTATCCGATTTGATTGATTTCGACCATGGGTGTTTGAAATATTGAATATGTGATATTGAAGTGCTATTGTGTAAATGACCAGAATGCATCAATGAGATAAATCGTAAATGTACATGATCGAAATACCGAACCGAAAGTCCGAAGGAATGGCAAATTTCATTAAAATGTAAATGATCAGTAATGGAAATTGGAACATGTGCATTCATGCATAATGCCATGATCGATAATGACAACAGACCGAGGAGCGCCAACGATTTTCGAGCTTAAAGCTCAACGCAATCGTGGCCTCGAGCCCAATGTATTTGTTAGAGCCACGAGCTCAATGATCAGGGCTTCAAGCCCAACGTAATATCGAGCCTCGAGCTCAAGGGGAGTTAGTGAATACCCTGAGGGCTCTCCTACTCCCTAGACGTGTCTATTGAATATTGATCAATGAGAGGTGCTCGATCACAACACCGTAATAAAATGAAAAGAGTCACATGTGCATTGCATATCTGTATATGAATGATTGGATGTGATTTGTGGAATGATAGCACATGTGAGTTGTATGATTGTGTGATTTGTAATATTTGGAAAATATATATATATATATATGCGTGAGTTGGGTGAACCATCGATGATGGTTTCTCACTGAGTTCGCAAACTCACTCAACATTGCAATTATTTTTCAGGAATTGGCGATTACCCCGTTAGTGAAACGGGAGTATGACTACTGCAAGAGAGTCAGAATTTGAAATCGGGATCAGTTCGCGTCTGCATTTGTGTTATTCTAATTTAAGTGTAAAGTTGTATTTCCGCATATTTGTACTGTTATTTCATGGGCCCCAATTGATGAATTCTATATTGCTATTTGTTTACTGAAATAGTATTTTGGTGGAAAAATATTTTTGAATCGCGGGCCCAAATTGTTTAATGTTTTCTACGCACTCATTTTTTTTCAAAAAGCACAAAATTGTTTTACGGAATTTCCAAACAGATTTGAGTGCTCTAGTACGCCACCCTCGCGGAGCGCGGGCAATTCTGTATTGCTATTTGTTTACTGAAATAGTATTTTGATGTAAAAATATTTTTGAATCGCGGGCCCAAATTGTTTAATGTTTTCTATGCACTCATTTTTTTTCAAAAAACACAAAATTGTTTTACGAAATTTCCGAACAGATTTGAATGCTCTAGTACGCCACCCTTGCGGAGCGCGGGCTAGGATATCACCATCGATATCGGGTTCGAGTATGGCGGGAGTGGGGTGCTACAATGCCAATCCCTTTGCAACACTTGTTATTAAAAAAAGAAAGATGGTTCTTAGAGGTTTTGGATAAAATATAAAGCACTTAATCATAACACCATTAAAGACAAATTTTAATTTCATAAATTAAGGAGTTATTTAATGAATTCCAAAGAAAGACTTATTTCTAAGTTGGACATAAAGCCAAGTATCACTAGATCAAAGTTCATTAAGAAGAAATTGACAAGCAACTTTCAAGATTGATGAGAGCTATTACATGTTTTAATAATGTCCTTTGGTCTCACCAATTCTCTAGCCATATTTCAAAACCTGATGAATTTTATTTTTAAACCTTACCTTAAAATATTTGTTCTTATTTTCTATGATGATATAATGATGTATAATCAATTCTTTAAGCAATATATGGAGCATTTATAGTTGATTATAAGAACCCTAAACAACTTCAATTCTATGTTATGATGTCAAAATGTTCATTTATTGCATCCAAAATTGGGTATTTGGGTCATTTTATTAGCACTGAATGAGTGTCACAGATCTTCAGAAGGTGAAAGCCATTCAAGATTGACCTATTCCTAAAAACATCAGGCAACTTTGTGGTTTTTAGGACTTTATTGCTATTAACATTGATTCATTCAAAGACATGGTTTAATGAGCCATCATTTTAAATAACCACTAAAGAAGAATGCCTTTATATGGAATTAATCAACCACTAGAGCATTCCAAATGTTGAAAGTTATAAAATCTTTTGCCCTATTTTAGCTTTACTAAATTGTATGGAAAAATTTGTTGCAGAAGAAGATGTCAATAGTGTAAGAAAGTGGAGCCATTCTTATACAAATGGGAAGACCTATTGCTTTTGATAGTAAGGTAATATTGATATGCTATTGTCATATATCAATTTATAAGAATGAAATTTAGCATTGGTGATGGAGATCAAATATAAGGATTTATTACCTTATTAGTAGACATTTTGAGATTCAAACCGATCACAAGAGTCTCAAATATCTATTATATCAAAAGGTGGCAACTCCATTATAACAAACATGGCTAGTAAAGCTCATGGTCATTGATTTTGATAATTTCTATAATAAAGGGTCCAACAACTCATTGACAAATTCTTTATCAAGAGTGACGAGTTCAAAATTACTTACTTTTGTTTCACCATTATCCATATTGAATTGTTACAAGAAAGTTAAGGATAGTTACCCACAAGTTCCTTTTTAAATTAGACAATCAATAAGCGATACAACTTGGGCTACAGTTATGTTGGAGTACCTAAGTAAGTTAGAGAAGATATAGTGTGATACACAATTAGTAGACACAATATTACTAAACGCCATGTATTTATCTTTAATAAATAGTGAGACATAAAGCTTAGACACGGTCTTGCAAAAGGTTATGTTTATCACTTAGAGAAATCAATAAGGTCTATGGTTTGGGCCATGACATTGGAGAGACCATGTCTTAGGTAGAATAAAACGCATTTAAGTATAGAAACCCTATTTTTTTATTAAACTTTAACCATATTTTGTAGAAAACACATTTAAGAAATGCAATTTTCTTCCTAAATTTTGTGTTTAGCTTTTAGAAGTCTTCTCTAACATTTAAGCAATTAATTATAATTTCTTTCTCACTATAGAATCAAGATCCAAATATCAACTCAACATATCAAGATATCGAAAGAACTTTGGAGTTCATATAGATTTATTTCTATCATAACATCTCTAGTTTTTTTTGTTATTTTAAATATGTTTTGTATTCTAATACTTTTTCCATATTTAGATAAGGAAAAATTCTACTAGTTATTTTATGGATTAATTTAATTTAACTTATGATATGGGAAAATATGTTAGTATTCACACATAAAAGTATAACTCATACATTCATCAAATTTTGGCATCGTTACTAAGGAAGAAATCAGTTTTTTGAAACATATTAACTATTTTTCTATTTTTTGCATAATTTTCTTATTTATATTTATTTTATTTTTATAATTTTCTTTACATCTTATTTTATTTTATTTATTCTAATTTTAGGAATGATTATGATGTATAAAAGAAGTTGATAGAGTATTTCTTGAAGAAGATACAAAACTTGAAAGAACTTTGTATAAAAATAAAGGTGACGAACTAAGATAGAACTTAGTGATATAATGTAATTACATCTTGAAAAGATGGAAGGAGAAAAGAGAACCATTATGGAGTATTCTAAACTATCTATCGTAGGAACATAGTCGAGCATTTTAAGGTCATAAATAAATTTTAACTCGAGATTAAGCCTAATGAAATTTATATTTTTCAATATAATGTAAAATTTGATAGGTTATTTGATGAAGATCTTAATGAATATTTGCCTAATTTTTTAGAGATATGTTTAAAATCAATACATGATAGAAAGTTCCACTAGACCAAGGTTATTTCTATTCATACTAATGGATTAAACAAAGTAGAGGCTAAAATCATTGTTGCCTAGATCAATCTGTACTTGAGAGAGTCTTACAAAGAAGTTCCTTTCTAAACACTTTCCACTATCTAAGACAACAATGCTAAGGAATGATATCTCTGCCTTTATAAAGTTTGATAATGATATCTTAGATGTGATACGAGAGAGATACAAGGATCTATTGAAGAATTACCCATATTATGGAATTCTAACACGATGCAATTCTATATATTTTACAATAATCTAGTGAACTCTACTAGGAAAATGATAGATGTTGTAATGGGTAAAACATTGAACAGTTAGACTTTGGAGGCTACTCTTAAGCTAGTAGAAGGTATGTTTATGAACAACTACTAGCAGTAGTTAAAAAGGGTAAGAGTAGACGTAGAGTTAGAAATAAAGGAACTTAAGTTCTGAGATATCACTTATTCTTGTTAGAGATTGGGAACAAGCTAATCGTTCCATTATTTTACAATGAATCCTCAAAAGATAATTCAAAGGGTCATGACAAGTAAGAATGCATGTAAGAGTTAAAAATAAGGTCCAATTAAAAGATGATGATCCTTTACATAACAGTTTATCATGATAAAGAAGGGAGCAACTATATTACTCCAACATCTAATCAAGTTTGTGGTGTGCCCTAGGCCAATGGACATATGTGACTTTTGTACTAACATTATGACTTATTAATAATATATTATGAGGTATTCTTTTATATATGCATGTATATCGTTTATGTAATGTAACTTACGTTCCATGAATAATATTAGGCTTATGTCATCAAGTATGTGACTTGATAGTAAAATCATAAGCATTATAATACTATTCTAAACTGTCCCTGGTCGATCGTTATTGGTGGAACAATAATGAATTAAAGCTAGTATGTGTTCTGATTGATGATCACGTTTTTTTGATCTTGGATATGAGTTATCAAATCAGAAACATAGATATATGTTAGAGAACATATATTGGACCGACCCACGAGAGAACACTACATGGTTTCATGTCATTAGTGATTCTTAATATGGTTTGACTTTAGTCCTCCGACTGATGTCATCATAGTTCCTACATGAGGAATTCAATTTTTTGACATTATACTAAGTTATCTTTAACTGAATAACAAGCAGTCTTATGTTGGACATTGAATAAATCATACGGAGGGATGAGAATGACGTAGATGGGATATGTACCTCCCTTAAATGAGAAAGATATCATTTGGGCCTCTTGACAAGTATAACTAAAGAAATGCATGGCCATGCTCAAATGAATTGATGAGGAGTCATCAATGTCATTTGTTGTAATCAGTCAACTTGGGGATCAAGAAACTATGATTAATCAAAGATTGACATGTACCATGCCTTGTGAGTAATCTTGATATCGTGTTACAAAGGGATTGAGTTTGTAACTGTGGTTACAGGTTAAATTGGATTACCGATCCTCATTTGATTTGGGTAGTTATAATTTCTTGCTAGAGGTTGCTTATGACTTATGGGTCTTGAAGTGTGATCAAGCCCATTGCCAACATCAAATGAGCCTACAGGATCGCACACAGAGAGTGATGTGATCTGGGCTTATTCTCTTGGGCCTAATTTATTAGGCATTGAATAAATATATGTGGATATATTTATTGGGCTAGATTGAATTAAGTTGTCGAGCTTTTATTATATGAGATATAATATAGGCTAAAACTTATTAGGCTTTAATAATTCTAATGGGTTTAGGATTATGATGTTCGTATTCCTAATAGGAATAGGGATTAAGTTTTCTCTATAAATAGAGAAATTTATGTCTCATTAGATGAGAGACAAAACCCTAGCCACCTAGACCTAGTTGTTTGTTCTTCTTTCTAGAGAAAAATTGTGCGGCGTTCAAAAAAAGACTTTTAGAACGTGCTAGCACACATTAACTGCTGCCCGGATCGTTCATCCTTGTGTGGATACCGGTAGAGGACGTTCATGAATTGCAACATCTACAAATCTAAAAAAGAAACAAATATCAATCCGTGTCGAGATGTAATTTTGTATGTGTTATAATTTTAGGTTATACTTCTTGTTGTGTAGTATGATCCATTCCGTTGCGTATTGTGAATGCCCGGGTCATAGGCGATCCAACAGTTTGAGGATAAAGTCCAACTAAACAAATCACAAAAAGGAAGGTGATCCATTGATAAATTTACTTTTCTTTTAATTGTATTTAGATTTATTTTTAGTGTTGTGGACTAATAATTTAGATCTTTTGGTTGTTATTTTATTTGGATTTTTTACTAGATGAATGAATATGGTTATATATATTTTTCTTTTATGTGGTATTTTGTGCTTCTAATTTTTATGTTTTATAGTTAGGAATATAACACATATAAGCTTAAGGAGGAACTTAAAAGAATATTAAAGATGAATAAAATAATATTAAAGGTGAAAAGATCTAAAAGAATAGGCTAATATTGTTAGAACCCATTACCGAATATCCAACTACTTAATCCGAATTTGAAGATTTAGTGCCTATCGAAACATAAACGAAAACTCTATAACTCACTAGAATGATAAAAAAAAAAATTCATCCATTAAGGAGGTCATGAGTTGTAGCAAAGTTTCAACCTAATGAAAACCTTCATACTTATACATGAATCGGGTTCCAACCGGAAAAGCGAAACGAAAGAACAAAAACAAAAGCAAATCGAACAAATGGTTCAAACAAACTTGC
Source organism: Erythroxylum novogranatense (assembly GCA_029891385.1). Classification (NCBI taxonomy): domain Eukaryota; kingdom Viridiplantae; phylum Streptophyta; class Magnoliopsida; order Malpighiales; family Erythroxylaceae; genus Erythroxylum; species Erythroxylum novogranatense. The sequence goes on from CM057225.1 coordinate 38,387,046, forward strand.
GGGCAATTTTCTGACAAAATTCAACTAATCTGAAAATTTTACATTTTTGTGAGAGGGTAGAAAATTTGTTGAGAAAACCAATGGTTTGAAAATCGGGAAAATCGGAAGTCAATTGCAAAAGTTAGAAGAGGAAAATTTGAATTGACCAAATGAATAGTAAAAAGTCAATTTCTGACTCTCATAACTTTTTACTCCTAACTCCGAACAAGACATACCATACCTCGTTGGAAAGGGAAAAAGATGATCTACAACTCTTATGAAGGAAGGAAAAACCAAATCAATCATGAGGAGAGGTAACAACACACTTGAAGTTTCAACTAAAATATATAAAAAAACCAATGGAACAGTAATTTTGCAGCATAAACAGTAACAACAATCTTCAAATGCTCATAACTTCTTACTCCCATATTCAAACATTGCAAATCATACATCAAATTATAAGAGGAAAAGATAAGCTACATTTTCTATGAAGAAAGTAAAACTTGAAACTGTCTCTAAGAAGGTGAAAACGCCTCTAAAGATTCTGCAAAATGCAAAATGAACAGTATCTGAATAGAAATCTGAAAACTTTCAAACCCTATAACTTCTTCATTTTAAGTCCGATAATGACCCATTTTATACCATTTTAAAGATATTAACATTCTCTACGAACTTCCAGAAGACTTCCCATCCAAATTCACATCCTAACATGGTCTAAAACTCCAAAATAAGTGGATGCCCATTTTAAAAAATGGACAGCACCTCCCCTAAAATGCATCTAGCCAAAATCTTCAAATTCATTTATCCAAACTACAAACCTGCATAAAACCACTTCAATCTTCCATATTTTCAATCATCCAACTACCAAAACAACTCAATTATCTCAAATGGGCAGCAACATCACAATCTTAAGATTTCTAAACATTTCTCAAACTAATCATCAACTCACTTCCAACTCATAATTGAAATACAATCTCATCTTTTTTTTTTATCAATTCCAAACATACAATCATACATGCTTAATACACTTTATCTTTGACACCTCAAATATTAAAGGAGACATATACAATACAATTTCACTTCAAACTCTTACATTTTCATAGAAATGAGCAAGTACAATGCTTCAAAGGCATTTTAGCCCAAATACATCAAAGTCTAGAAGAACAAAACACAAAGTACTTCTTTAGTTTAAAAAATGCTATCTAAAATCAAATTTTCTATCATAAGACTTCAAAACCATCAAAATGCATCGAAGTTGCCTCAATCTCGATGCGATGACCCAGATTCTTGCTCAAAACCTGTGGAGGGAAAAATGGGGAGTGAGCTCGACGGCTCCGTGGGTAATAAGTTTATAATAGAACAGAAGCAAAAACACTTTTAAACTTATTTTCCATGTATAAACATTGCGCAGTAGAAATTTATCAAAGTCTCTTTTTCAAAATTTTCAACTTTCCAAAATAATCATAAACAGTTTCATAATTCCCCAGGCGAAAGCCTCAAATACTTAGTTCTTCAAAATCTCAAATTTTTTCGCAATTGGAACAATTTATCATATGAATGCAGCACCTTTTTCGAATGTGACACATAATACATATATCAATACATACACTATTCATAATCATGCAAAGATGCTGTGCACATTCAATTGGCTCGAGAGTTCCGTAGAACGGGACGGACAACCCAAGGTTATACTGTAAGCAGACGAGTCCATTTCGATCTCGAGGCCCAAAGCGGCAGCCGGGAGAAGGCTATACGTCGACGTGCACGTGACTAACAGGACGTTACTCTCTCGCCCAAACAAAACACATAATCACATAATTCATACTTGCAAATCGGATTGCCCGAAGGCCCAGTTCGAAACTTAACTTTCGCATATTATGCCATATCACAAAATGACATTTACAATTTCACATAACATTCACATGTATTAACATTCACATTGCATAATCCAATCCCACAAGGAATGCAACACTTTCAATTAATTGAAAAGCATCAATTTTCTCAAATTTGTCGAAACATCTCGATAATGATAATTTCCAAATCATTTCCAAAACATTGATTTAGTCATTTGAAAATCACAATTTTCAACCAAACACTCATTTCTTGATTTTTCAAAATCACATAATTGGCCTCAAATTCAAACTATAAATGCATTACCCGCCTTGACTTCTTTAGCTCTAGGATTGGTCAACATGTCCTTCTTCAATCTCCAAGTGCCTTATCGACCTTAATCAAAGCACAAAAGTCTAATTACCAAAGGGTCACTATGCTGGAAAATTGGCAAGAATGCAAAACTTGACTTTAACCCGACCTACTCTCACTTATACCTTTCTTATACCTCCAATTACCTTATTTGTCCTTAATCAAAGTATAAAAGCCTTAAGTAACACTAAACATCAAAGCTGGAAAATTTGCAAGAATGGAAAACATGAATTAAAACCTACCTAACTTTGCCTATGCCATTCCTAAACTATAACCATCATAACCTCGCCAATTTAATGCAGTATTTTCAACATCTCATGCCTTAAAGAGACTCACAAATGCTGATTTCTTAAACCTCTATAAACCCTCTTCTTTCCTTTTCCTTCAATGCCTCACTTCACCTTCATAAGCACAATAATCTCAATTTAACAAAAGGTAACAATGCTGAAATTTTAAAGAAGGGTACAAAACTTGACTTTTAACCACCTAGTCTCACCTAATTTTTTTTTTCCTTTCCTTCATACAATCATTCTTCAACCATCATTTGAGAACAAGAAAAGATAAAACCTAACAATACAATCAAGAAGTTTCGAAATCCCTAACCTACGAAAATCAGGTTTTTACTTCCATAAAATCAGATTTTTCTTATTCCCTCTCAAAGAATTCTTCCAATCACCATTGTTAAGCATGAAATACAAAACCTTAACAATCAAGCCCTAATTAGCAAAAGAAACAATGCTGGAAAATTCTAAGGCATGGGAAAATACATAATCTTACTTATATTTTATCTAAACCATTAACATCAACACTTATCTTAAATAGCCAACAAAATTTGAAAATCTACTACCTAATAAGAAACTAACGAGAATCAGATTTTTGCTTCAACTTCATAACTCTTCTTCTTTCCTTTCTTTCCTACTCAATTCACTTCATACAACACTCTTCACCCACCATTTGAAACATGAAAGCAAAATCCCATCTTACAAGAGATAACAAAAATTCATAAACTTTAGGAAACGAAAACATGACATTAATTTCATATCATCTTACCCATACTTTAATTAAATCATTAGCATCAAAACTTAGCTAAATAAGCAACAAAATTCGAAATTCCTAATCTTAGAAACCCCTACCACGAAAATCAGATTTTGGAAACTCCCATCACTCTTCTTCTTTTCTTTTTCTTGTTCTTTCATAATTAACTCTTCAATCTACCATGATTAAGCAAGGAAGACACAAATCCTAACAATAAAACCAACAAAATTCAAATCCCTAACCTTATGGATGACCCACACATCTTCTTCTTCTTTCTTCTTCTTCTTCTTTTGTCTTGGTCGAAACACCTTCATCTCTTTTCTCTTCTTAGAAAAATCGATGGCCTCTTCTTTCTTCTCTTCTAGCAAGTTCGTGAGTGTTCTCTTCCAAATAACATAAGCCAACGACACTTCCTTATGTTTCTCTCATTTTGTTTCATTTTTATTCTCATTTAAGTGCCACCTCATCTACCTATACGACTCTTCATGCTCTTCCACTTTCCAGAATTTTCGTGACTCTTCATGCTTCACTTCTCACTTCTATTTTAATTTGATTTGTTCTCCTTTTAGCTTCCTTTACAAGACTAATAACCTAAGCTAACAAAATTGTGGGCTTCTCCTCTTAATTCCCAACCATCCCCCCTTCATTTTATTTACTTAGCTAACTTATTCTTTAACCTACTAATACTCAAGCCCAATTCCTTCCTTCTTCATTTTGTCTCCATTCTTTTCCTTTTTATTTAACTATCTAACTCACTTACTTTCAACCCAAATGGGCTCTAGCCCAAAGGCTTCTTTCATTCTAATGCCTTAAACTAAATAAAACCTAAGCTAATATCATCCTTAAATTGTAACTCAAATGGACCCTAGCCTTGGGCTTCCTTTCTTCCTTATTTAAATGCCATTGAAAAGGGCTAAAAACCCATTTGATTTTCCTTAAGCCTTATAACATTTACATCTTCCTCATTATCAACAATTTATTAAAGCTCTAATTGAACTAAATCCACACAATCTCAATCACCTAAATTCGTAAAACCCTCAATTCATATAATTCTTTTTATTACTAACCATGCATCACAAAATAAAAATTTCTCAACAAATCGAATTTCACTAAATCCCTTCAATTAATAATCATAACCTACACAATAAAATCCTCAATTTATTCCAACCAAATTAAAATTCTCAAACTAAAATCGCAAAATAAATTTAAACATGCCTCAACATAATTTAAACATGCTTCATGCGAATCGGGGCCCAACAAATATAAATATCAAAAATCAAGTATGCGTTAAATGAAATTATTGAACATGGCATGGTACATGTTCGTTTTATAAAATTTTCCATAAAGATCTATGGCTTGACACACAACTATACCCTAGGTCATGTCTTTGACAAGATAAAGATGGTAGAATTCATGGCCTAAAAATGTGCTGGTGCCCAAGGGTATATTTTTTGAAGTTGAAGATAATAAGATCCATAGTTTGGGGACACCTTTATGCCCTTATCCATGGATTTATAGAACTTTTTCTAGAACTCTTCATAATCTTGGCTACGATTGTTTCCTATTATTTCAAAACTTGAACTATACACAATTTGCATCATGAATGTATTGCATATTGTGTTGCTAAAATTTTAAAAGCCTAGGAGTGTTGGACCCCGTCTCCGAGGCCCAACATTCGGAAGCACACAAACATAGAGGACCCAAAACTGACAACAAACTGACCACAATTTGAGGGACTTTCAATAGGAATTGCAGATCGGCTTCTTAAGGACATTTTTTCCTCATATTCTAACGATTCTAGCGCCACTAAAATCGCTCAATTCGGATTAGAAATGAAAATTTTATGCTCAAAATACTATCTAAAGAAAATAGTCAAAACTGACACTCTACCGACTTCATGTCAGAACTATAAAATCTTAGAGGTAAAATTACAGCTCGGCACCTTCATCTAACTTGTAGGTCTATGTCTCTAGTTTAATTTAAAACAATAATCGCCTCAATTCGAGCCCTATAGCTCAAGATATTTCAAAATAAGTGAATATATTCAGACTTTGTCAACCGATCGTCATACTTTGTTTCAAACCACCTTTTTCAATTTAAAAAACAATACTGATAAAAATAGGTGTAGAAAGATAGAAAATTTTCTTAGAAATCCATCGCTTCAAAAATCAGCTTAATCGAGATCTATACAAAAATTATGGCCAAAAGAAGGAAGAGGGGTCGGCCAAAAACCGACCCCAAACGCTGAGCTCACCTAAGCCGAGCGCCTGTGCCAAGTGACCTGCCCAATGATCCGAACTATCGACTTCAAACCCTCATAACTTTTGACTCAGAGCTCTAAATTAGACATGGTTTGATTCGTTGAAAGCTAAGAGAAAATATACATTTTCAAGAAGGACTCAAAGACAAGCTCGGCCACTAAGGAAACCAAAAGTTTATTCTAAGATCGATCGACTAGCTCTCCACAAACAAGACTAAAACTTATAAACACCATAACTTTTGACCCAAAACTCAATTTAGCAAACTTAGTGTCTATGGAAAGGTAAAAGAATTATCTACAATTTTCATGAAGATCACCAGCCTAAACTCCAACTCTATAAGGGTCAAAAGTGGACTCAAAGCTTCTGTTTGACATCTATCATTTAGACAAAGACATGCATTTAATTCTAACAACTCACACCTACCAATTTAACACATCATAAATAGCTCATAAAACATCCTGGGAGAGCTCTTCAGCTCACTACAATAACACATAAATCATAGCAAATTTCTAGCGAGCTCCCAAAGTAAAAAAAAAACCAACAACAACTCAATAATTAAAATACCCATACACATACTATTTCAAGGCCATACACAGATCGTAAATCAACAATTTCACATGATAGAGAGAGTACTAGAGCTTTCATACACCTTTCCAATCATAAGAGTTCAATCATAGCTTCAAGTACATATCGGCATATCCATCAAAAGTCAAGTACAAAATACAAAATACATGAGATGCTCAATGCTTGATATGCTTATAAAGCTATCCAAGAGCTAGTTACTAACTTAATACAAAAGTGCCTAAATCTTGGAGTTATGCCAGATGCCTTGCAAGGTTTCGAGTTCAACTTGAATTTACACCTGAGGAGGGAGAATGGGGTGAGCTAACACGGCTCAGTGGCTAACATGCTTATAGCCATCGAGTAACGAGTCACACACAAAACACACAATTACGAATCCAAAACAATGGCAATTTATCATATAAAACACTAATAACCCAAAATCATCACATAAGGCATAGCATGAGAATTCATATCAATCAAACATATATTATGCATCATAAACATAATTAAATGTTAAAATGCACACAATTGGCTCGAGAGTTCCTTAAACACGACGGAAACCGAAGTTTACTGTAAACACGACGAGTCCATTTTTCGGATCTCGTAAGCCTCAAGCAGGCAGCCGGGAGAAGGCTAAGGGGGTCAACATGCACGTGACTATCGAAACAGGTTCTCTCTTGCCCAATCGCAACCAATTTATGCTCACACATTAAGGCACAAGCATAGTATTTTATGCTTCTTTCATTCTATCAAATCATCATAGTTTCTTTCTTTTCTTGCAAACCAAATGAAAACACTTTCAATATACACACAATTTAACAAAGATAGCACACATAGGGTATTTGCCCATTACACAACAACTATAAAAATGTTACCCACATATCGTCGGATTTCGAATTCAAGATTGCCCTTCCTCTTTGTCTTGAGTGGGGTTCTCTTGATTTCCTTCAGTAAAACAAACTCCATTCAATAAATACATTTTAAAGGAAAGCTATAATATTCATAGATCAAACAAAGATGAAAATAAACTTTAAACCTAACCTACCCATAGGACATTTATGCTAGAATAACCATAACCTTAGCTTAGAAGTCCCAAAAATCCATAGATCTCACCTTCTCTTCTATCTTTCCTCAATCTCTACACAAACCCTAACTTCCATTCTTGAACCTAACTCAAGCAAAGATGGAACTTACCTCTCACAAGTAGTATCCTCTTCCTTTTTCTTCTTCTTTCTTCCTCCTACGACTCTCCTTCCTCTTGGCCGAAAGCTTCTTCTTTCTCCTTAGCTCATGATTTTGCTTTCTCCTCTTTCCTTCCTTTTCTTTTCTCTACGACACTTGCTTCTTCTCCTCTTCCTTTAATTCATTTATTCTCAACTTAAAAGCCTACCTCAAAACTATGTAGTTTCAAGCTCTCCATATAACTCACTTGAAGGCTTTTGGGCTCTCCTCCTCACAAGCCCACTACATCAATCCACTTATTTCTAATCCTCCTTCTTATTCCACTTATTCTATAAAGCCCATTCTTTCCAACATTAAATTCTAACCCTTCACTTAATTTCCAAAATTTTAATTCCCAATCATACATGCTAATCCTAAGGCTCAACATAATCTATATTTATAATTAAAACCATTAAGGAACAATAAAGAATCATTAACGAATAAATCAATAAATCAATAAATAATTAATTCAAATAAAATAAAAAAATATTTCGGGGCCTAACAAGGAGTCACACCAAACCCCTATTTATGTGATTTTCTTTAATTTTCTCTCAAGTCCTCTAAAGTTATCCAAATAAATACTCCCAAAATTGCATTCCCAAGCCATCCTGACTATATTTTGGCATTCATAATCATTTCCCAACAAGAGTTATCCATTTTATTCACTCAAATCTCAACTTTCTCACAACTGAAATCTTTAAATGTAATTTTTGGGGATTTTTATGTTTTTCTCTTTTTCATTGATAATTTTATTTTCTAAACACTAAATTCAACCACAAATATGAGTTCACAAACATTCACAAGAAAGAAGAAGAATATTAGAGCATTTTTTAGCACATTAAGTAATCAAACTTAACTATAAGAGGCCACTTCAAGTTAGCACCCAATGCTCACCTTTGAGTAAATATATGCATATCTTCAAACCTAATTTTTTAAAAATCTAATAGGAGTGTGGATTTAGGGATGAAGCATGTTGTTATTAATGATCAAATATTCCTGTAAGAGCTCACTTTTGAGATTTTTACCATGTTTAGGGTGAGCAAGAATGCTAAGTTGGAAATGAGGAATGCAATCAAGTTTAGTAAAGGCAAAAATCTAGTAGAGATATTATTTAATGAATTTGGAGTACAACGTTGGTTATATATACCCTACTGTATGGAATTAGAAAAGTATAGGAGTGCTTTAGTTGAATTCCTTACTAAGCTTAGTGATTGAACCCAAGTTTTCTATATTATTTAGTGACATTTTCATGATTTTTGTTATACTTTTCTGCTCCTTTTGTTAGATATTGTGCTTAATTTGACTTAAAAGTGCTTGTTTTGAATTAATGTAATTTGAGGATCAAATTGTCATAATTAGTTAATAATTACACTCACTTGATTTATATGATAATTGATATTACAAATTACTATTTTCATTGCAAGTACCTCAAGACGTAGAGCCAAAAGTGGAACAAAGAAATTTAAGTCATAAGATCAAGCAAGGACATTTGGGGCAAAGTTCGCCATGATGAAGTCAGTGTTTCACCACGGCAAAACCATTAAAGATTGTCACGAAAAAGTTTGTGTTTCATTGCGACAAACCTTCGAATCAGCACAAACTCGAACCATTTTTGAAAATTTCACTTACTATATAACCCGATCCGACAACCCATTTTTTGAAAAGAAAACCTATTTTGAGACAAGTTACAAAAGAACACGGCTGACAGATGATCATAATCATTCCATTACCTTGACACCCAAGATTCCCTCGGAGACTTGTCTCATTATTTTCTTCCATTTTTCACTGCAAACTTCCACCATGGTTAGCTCAGATTCATTCCTAGTTGTGAGGCTTTTGGTTGCAATGAGTGGCTAGGTGTTTTCCTTCCTCTTGAAGATGTAGTGATGGCTGGAGTTCAATGTTCTTAAAAGGGGAGTAGCTTAATCCATAGTTTAGTTATGATTTATGAAAGCCTAAGTCTAGGATTTGTAACTTGTAGTTAAGCTACTTGATTATGGTTAATCAAATGTTAGATTATATGTAGTAAGATTAGTTGATGTAGAACTTTGAGTTTGAATATATGAGGTCTCATATATGTCATTTGTGATCTTCTTGATTCTCTTTTATCTTGCATAGTTGTGTTTGATATTGAGTTGATTAAGATTTCATTTGATCTATTGCATTGGGTGATCCTACTACACACACTAAGTCGCACTTAACTGGATCTTGAGAAATGGAGTCCCATTGATTAAGATCTTGGACTTAAAGAGTACTTTAAGGTTTATAATTTTGAAGATTAGTAATCTCTACTCCATAGAAAAATCAATTTCGGACTAGGATGGCCAAAGCTCATTTTCAAGAGGATTCTATCACTTTTGATCACTTGTTTTTAATCTTTCCATTTTCTATTCCCAAAAATCCAAAAATTCATTTTAAAAATTTTTTACAATTCAATTTAGCTCGGTTAGTGTTTTCAAAGATCAAAAACACCCCTTTTGCCTAATTAGCTTGCATAGTATGACATATAGGTTAACTTAGGTCCATTCATTTTAGGTTCTGATTAAGTGAAACGACCCAAGGTTGCATCCGATATTGCAATCCTTGGATTATTTTTGATTTGATCTTTAAGGATATGAACAAGCTTAGAATCAAATGGCGTCACTGTCGGGAACCAAGCAATTGGTTCTCTAGGTTTACTTTTGTCAATTTGCAACTAAGTGAGGTTAGGAGCCTTTTCTTTTTAGATTGCATTCTAGATAATTTAGTTGCATAGTTTTCGTTTTGCATAGCAGCATAATGTTTGGAAATACACATTTTGATAGTTAGCATTTTACATTTTCTTTCTCTATGAAAGTTCGTCGTGGTTAACTCCATTTTTTTCACCGCGGCTAACTCCTTACTTTCGCTGCGACAAACAAATATTATTTCGTCGCGGCTAACTCTCACCTTCGCAACGACAAACATTTTCTACTTCGCTGTGGAAAATCTCATCTTCATTGCAACAAACACTTCTTCACCGTGACCACTTCTTGTTCATACATACTTTCATACATACTCATACGCACATACACTTGCATCCTTCACATCTCATCATTTTACTTAGCTTTGTGTTCTTGCAAGTCAATTTTGTTCTCTTTTATTCATATTTGAATTTCCTCATTTTTGCATGCTCTGGAAAACTAAACTTCTACCTTTCCACCCTGAAATTGAGAGACGTCTGAGAAAAATTAGAAAGGAGAAGAGAGTAAAAGGGAAAAGCATGGTAGTCATTGAGGAGGAGAATTTAGTGGAGTCTAGCCTATCAAGTAGTGAGAGTGAGTCCTTAGCAGGTGAGATAATGGTTGAACACCATAACCTTAATGTTAACCCACCTAGGAATGGTGAAAATGGAGGTAATGGGGAGCAGGAGCGAGTTGGTGAGAACAATGGAAATCATAAAAGAAGGACCATTAGGGAAGCTACTGTCTCTAATGTGAATTATGATCCTTTACTAATGCTTTTCGTAATTTTGATATGAATTTTGAGGTTAAAGGATTGCTTATTAACTCATGCTAAATTTTATGGTTTGACAGGAGAAGATCCTCATTCACTTACAATCGCTATCCATGATTTGTTAGAGCATGAAACCGGTGGAACTTCTCTTGATCAAGTGTTATGGAAAGTCTTTCATCTATCTTTGGAGGGTAAAGCAAAGGAGTGGTATATGAGCCTTCCAAGACATGTGGCAGTGCCTACCACAGTTAGGCAAATTTGAGAAAGGCATTCTTGAGAAGTACTTTCCGCCTCCGAGCTTCATCAAGAGAAAGGAGATTTACTCGACACGCCAAGACTATGATGAGTCCCTCTATGATTATTGGAATCGTTTTTAGGATTTATTGTCTTGATGCCCTCACCAATAGATACCTGATGAGCTATTAGTGCAGTACTTTTATGATGGACTGAAGAGTCAAGACAAGGGTATGTTGGATGCGACTTCAGAAGGTTCACTGATTGACCTCACAACTGCAGAGGCATGGGATCTAATTAAGAAAATGGCTCTAAATCACCAGCAGTATGATGTTAGGGACACTAGAGGAGTACATAAATTGGGAGCTTCAGCACTTCACTCCAGAAGAATGGAAAGTCTTGAGTCTAAGATCGACTCTTTGGAGAGTAAAGTGACTTCACAGCTATCCTTCATTACTTCAATGTTGAAAAATATAAGTGTACATCATCCACCACCTTTTATGGATCTTACTACACCTAGTTGCGACTTTGTGGTTCAAGAATGCATATCTCTAATGTCCGCCTAATCGTTATGAAGAGGTGTCTGCATTTTATTAGGTCACCAATCAAAATGGGATCCCTATTCCAACACTTATAATGAGGTATGGAAAACAATCCTAGACTTAGTTGGAGAAATGAAAAGGTAGAGGTCCAAACAGATTTCAGCAGGTGGAGGGTTGGTTCTTCCACAAACCAGCCCAAAACCAACAACAAGCTTTAACTATCCCACCAAAGGAAGACACTAATCAACTCTTGCATAGTATGATGGCATTGATGAAGGAGGAGATGACTTCTAATAACAACCAGTTCAATGCCATAACTTCTCTGATGCAACAGGACTCTTCTAAAAATTCTTTCAAATTCAATGCTCTAGAGAAAAGAATGGATCAATAGGAGACAAAGGTTAAAAACGTCAACTCCTATATTACTCAGCTATCTAATAACATGAGTGAGCACCAAGCTAGGAGTAATGGCACTATTCCCTCTAATACTGTTATGAACCCAAAGAGTTTGAATGCCATCACTCTTCAAAGTAGGAAGCAAGTGAGGTTCAACAATCAAGATGAGGGAGTAGATGAAGAAGAGATTGAATGTTAAGAATTGCCTTTAACATCTGCAAGAGTTAAGAAGTCTGAAAGCTCCATAGAGAGAGCACTTTTAGTTAAAAAGGAGTCCACATCTTTAAAGAGCAAAGAAGCAAATTCTGAAAGCAACAAGGAATCAAGCAAGCATGGAGCTAATGAAACCAATGGTAAGGATGCAAATCTTAAAGACCTTCCTTTTCCTAATTCATAGTTGATGAGCAAAAGAATGACTGAAACTAAACATGAGAAAGATATGATTGATTTATTTAGTAGAGTAGAAGTCAATATTCCTTTGCTTGATCCTGTGAAATGGGTTCCTGCTTATGCCAAATACCTTAAAGACTTGTGTACCAATAAAAGGAAGTTCAGACCAAATGAAAGAGTGCAAGTCAGCTCAAATGTGTCTACCCTGTTTAAATGCCAAATTCCTGTGAAATGTCAAGACCCAGATCTTTCATTATCTCTTGCACTATAGGTAAAGTTACTATAGGGGGAGCTTTTTAGATCTAGGGAAAGCTATTAATGTCATGCCTAAGTCCATCCACACGTCATTGGGAGTCAAGAATCTTAAGTCTACATCTATAGTTCTCCAATTGGCTGATAGGTCTCTTAGGCATCCTATTGTCATTATAAAGGATATTTTGGTCTGGGTTAAGGGTTTGGTCTTTTCCACTAATTTTTATGTGCTTGACATGTCTTTTGAAGTTGTGCATGACACCACATTGATTCTTGGTAGACCTTTCTTAAGGATTGTTAGCACTATGATTAACATGAAAGAAGGTACCATCACCATGGAAGTAGGTGATCAAAAAGTGTGTTTTAATATGTATGAAGCAATGAAACATCCTCATGAAGATTACTCACTTTTGGGAGTTAACATGCTTGATATTGCTGTTGATGATGACTACTCAGAAATTGAATTCGAAAATGTTTACTTTAGCTTTGCACTGTATTCATTGGATTCTTCTATTGTCAATAATGACCCTTAGAGAAAGGTTTTTGTTAACGTTTCAGTGAATTTGGCATTGTGGAGGTTGACATCGACGTAGCAAGTGGTAAAGTTGTTTCACCATAGTATAGCTATCTGTTGAAGGTTCACTAAGAGAATAAAAAACCTCCATAACCACCAGGTGGTTTCTTTCCTTCACTTGTTACTTACTTTTTACCTGTGAATACTTATGTGGGGAGAAACCACCCCAATAGGAAAATAGCTTAATTTTTAGTCTAATCACTAGCCTTTCAATTCAATAATTTCCCCTTCTAGTTCTATCTCTTGCCTTTCTTTTGCTGCACTTAATTGCTTGATACATGATATCCGTTCCAGTCTGACTATTGATATGCATTTCAAGGTTTTCTGAGTATCCAGTCGATGTTCTATGTCTGTTTGTTTGTTTGTTTGTCATGTTGCTATTTCTTTGTTGAAGCTTTCTATCTTGTTGAGTTTCGAGTCATTTTTTGCTACGGTGCATTTAACGTTGTCGCAGTTGAAATAAGTTATTTTCATGCGGCGTGCATTCCACGTCACCACAGAGAAACACCCCATTTTCTTCTTATTTTACTCTAGGGATATTTTTTGTCATGACGATCTCACTCTTTTGCCACGGTGATAGTAAGAATATGCGCATGTGATTACCATCCTACCCCTATTTTTCTTTAACCATTCATCTTCCTTACATTATTTTCCTCATTTCACACCACCCTTCCCTTAACCATCTGACTTCCCCCACATTTTTAGTTTACAGAGCGAATATACACAAAATTCGTACCTTCCCTCATCTCCCTCTTCACGATTTCCCCTTTTCTTTTATCTCCTAGCTATAGTTTTCTTCCTCCTCTTAGTAAGTCTCATCTTTTGTCATCTTTTCCATTTCCATTTCCCTTTATTTCACTCTTCTAGGGTTTCACTGCAGCACTACGTGTGATTTCGCCGTGGCACGTCAGAGAGATTTTGTGCGGCACAGGAGCATTTTATTTCGTCAAAGCACAAACAACTGATTTCACTCGACGAAGAAATGATTTCACCGCAACAAAGAAATGATTTCGCCACGACGTAGGAATAAGTTGCCACGATGAACCATATTCATTTTCTTGTTTAACCTCTATTGTTTCTTTAGTTTGTTTATTGTTTCTTTATAGGAAAATGCCTCGAACCAAAAATCTTGGACTTCCCATTGAGTTAGACTCCTGCTGACCACTTTACATTTGAGGAACTCTATGTAAAGATCAATGATCGATCTATCATTAAAAACATCCTTTTCCTTTGACTCCCCAACAACCCTTTTGTCCAAAGAACTTCATGCCTCATAATTAATTGGTCTAGTTCAACCGTGTGCACTTAGGAAATGACAAGTTCATTCGTCATTTCTACACCTTTGACTTCGAGGTATTACAACCCCATGCCTTTACTACAACCACTATCTACCGCCGTTATGATCTTCCCATTGTCGCCATCGCCACTACGCACCGCTAATTCATGACTATCCTATGGTCGATGTTGCCCGCACCTTTATCAAAAGGGCGTTGATTGGCATTGACCAGCAACGCCGAGCATTACCCTAAATGCTCGAGTTGAGGCCGAGGCTCGCCTTGGCTGCACTTAATTTGCAAAACATTATCCCCACCTCCGCCTCGCACGTTATTAAACGCCAAGCCCTTTACATCTATCTCCGATGACCGGGCGTTCGATCAACATAGCTGACGCTATCATCTCCACCCTCCATGAGTAATCCAAATGAAGTGATTCTTAATTTGGATTAAACTAGAAAGATAGGGCTACAATTTGTATGAAGAAAGTGAATTTTAATTCAGCCTCTAAGATTATCAATTTTTAGATGGAATTAACGTGCTGGAAAATGTTTTAGCATAATGATAGTCCGAAATGTTTAGACTTTAAATTTTGGAGTAGTGCACCAAATTAAATTATTTTGGCGGCGTTATGAAATTAAGACAATTAGAAACATTTCTCTAGAAGGAAGTTTTGGCAAATTCCTTCAATTTGATGGTGAGAAAAATGTCCTAAAGTAAGCATGAATTGAAATAAAGTTCAGGAGCAATTTTGGAAGATCACTTAAAGAGTTAAGGTTTTAGGCTTATATGGAGGGTCTTACCTTCATTAAATGACATGTCAAGGGTGGCTGTCGTTTTTAAGTGGAGAAGCCTGAAACTTTTGAAAGAAAAGAACAAAAGAACAAAGGAAGAAAGGAGAAGAGAGCATGTTCGGTGGAGAAGAAGGAAGAAGAAAGGGAAAAAGCTAGGGTTTCGATTTTTCTTGGATTTCAAGCATGATTTTAAGAGGATTCAAGGGGAAAAAGGTGGAAGAAGGTGAAAGCTCCAAGATGAGCGAAGAAAAATCCGAAAATGTGAAGGTTAAAGATAAGAGAAATTTTTAAGCTTTGAATTTTTAATGAGTTTTTGGTTTAGATACCTTGAATATGGTATGGGTTTGTGAATTCTTAAGTTAATTTTGAGGATTACATCTATTATGATGTTGAATTTGGGTGAATTTGGTTTAGGGAATTTTAACTTAGATGAGGGAAAGAAGTAATAGAGAAATTGATGCTTGGGACAAAGTTCTAGCATAGAAATGAGGTGGGTAATGTGTTTATATCTTGAATTATAAGCTACCATGTGATTTTGAAAAATCAAGAGGCAAAATGTTATAAATTATTGTTTATGTTAATGTTTGAAAATTATGATTTTCTAATGATCAAATTCGTTGATTTTGGAATGATTGGAAAATTTCTACAATTGTTTGCACTTGTTAATAAAATGATTCAATTTTTACTTTCAAGGGTTTTAAATGATTTGATAAAATGAGAATAATTGTTTGAATTCATTATGTTTGCTTGATTGAGAATTCAATATGTGAATTTGTGAGACATTTTGCTTGAATGATTTGGAAATCGCTAAAGTGTTGCATTCCTTGAATTTAATGTTATGCAAATTTTGGTTGAAATTGTGAATATCATTATGTTTTGCATATGATATGACAAGATATGAAAATTTCAGTTTCAAATATGCCTTCGGCATTTTGTTTTCAAGTATGACTTATGTGTTTTGTGGGTTTGGTTAGGTCCCATAAGTCGAAGTCATAATGCCTTTTTTTTAAAAAGGCTTTGCTCACCGCTCGTTAGTAGGGCAATGGAGCTCGATTTCGGACTCCCATAAGTTGACGGCTACACTGGACTACTATGCGGAAAGTGTAGTACGCTCCGCTCACGATAACGCACAGACCACTATATAGGAATGTACAAGACGCTTCATTTTGGACCGAACCAAACCATTCTGAAGTGTTGTGTGATTTTTGATTTGTTTATAATGTGATGCATTCATATTTTTGATTTTATTTATGAATTTTGAAAAGTCTTGGAATTTTGAGGAATGAGAAATAGAGGTTTTCAACCGTGAAAGTTTCGAAAACTGTTTATAAATGATTTGAATGATATGAAAAAGTTTGAAAAATAAGCTTTTGAAGTTGAGAAGTGATTATTAATGGAAAATCAGTTTTGCAAAAGGTTTTTGCTTATTGTTCATTTTATAAACATGTTATCCACGAGCTATCAAGCTCACCCCCCTTTCATTCCCATCCCCAGGTTTCGAGCAGGAGATTGGATGAAAGGAAGTCAAGGCATCTGTTCGATCGTACTTGTCTTGTGTTTTATGCATTTGGGATTTTAGTTTTTTATATGGCTTGAAAATGCCATTAAGGTTTGAAATGTATTTATTTTTGGAATGTGAATGATGGATTTTGGTATTGGTTTTGTATATGGCGTGAAATACCATTAAAGTTTGTAGTATATTTATTTCGAATGAAAATGAATTCGAACTTGAGTATGAAATTGTACATGGATATGGTATATGAAATTGGTATATTAGGTTGAGTTATGGAATTGTATATGAATGTGATTGGGTTGTGTTTGAATCAATTATGAATTTGTATAAGGACTTGAATTATGAAATTGTGTATGATGATTTATGACTTGTATATTGAATTGAGAAATGAATGTGAATTGGATATGGATAATGTGATTTGGATTGAGTTTGGATTCCAGACAAGGGTCCCAGAAATTGTGTGGTTTGATTGAGCTGGTTTATAGAACTGAGTTTTAAACTATTTGTAGGTTTTTGGGTTTTGTAAAATATAGTCGTTATGCTGCCCGATTTTTGTATGGTAGTATATGGATAAGTGTTATTGGCAAAAAGAAAAGAAAATAAGAATAAGATAGATGTTTTGTTTTAAAGATGAGATTGAGATATTGCATGATTAAAAAGAATTGAATAAATTGAGTTTTTGTTTAAGGATGAATTTTCAAAAAGGGGAAATTATATTGTTCGATTTATTTAAGATTGAATAAAGATGGATAAGAAAATTTTTTTTATACCGGATTGGATTAGTTTAGTCTTAAGGTTTCCAACGCGATGTTTTCTAAAGTGTATGTTTTTGGATGTCGGATTCGCTTTCAATTTGTCTCCGCTTTATGATTCGATTCGATTCTTGATTTCATTCGCTTTTTATTTCGCTTCCGATTTTGTTATCTGATTTTTGATTCAATTGCTTTTGATTTGCTTTTGCCACTTTGTTCTTCGCTTTGTGATTTCGTTTGCATACTTTGACTTTCACCTTATGTTCCGCTTCTTCAATTCAATTTCGCTTCGTTGTGATTCGTTTCTCGCTTTTCCGTTCAGTCCGGTTCCGAGATCAAGTCCCAACGATTTCTATATTAACAAGTGATTTACTTCAATTGGTATCAGAGTGAGGTTTTCAAGAAACACTGTTGTAAAGTGAGGATAAAGATCCATGGCTGAATCACATGTTTTTATAGTTGAAGGTGCCTCGATCACAAGACCTCCTGCATTCAATGGTGAGGATTACCATTATTGGAAGGATAGGATGCGACTCTTCATAGAATCCACACATATTGATCTTTGGGATATCATCGAGAATGGTCCATATACACCAATAGATGATGAAGGCAATATCATCTTTTATGACAGATGGTTAGCCGATCAGAAAGCCCGATTTCAGTTAAATTCAAAGGCCAAGCTCTTTCTAATTTGTGCCCTTAGCAGAAGTGAATATGATAAGGTTCATGGATGTGTATCTACAAAGCAGATGTGGGACACATTAGCCATTGCACACGAAGGCACAAATCAAGTGAAAGAGTCCAAGATCAGTATTCTTGTTCACCAGTACAAGTTATTCAAAATGAAAGATGAGGAAACTATTAATCAGATGTTTGGACGATTTCAAACAATCGTTAAAGGACTTAAAGCTCGGAGAATATATGATAATCAAGATAATATCATGAATATTCTCGTAAGTCTACCTAAAAGATGGAGACCCAAGGTTACAACAATACAAGAAACCAAGGACTTAAGCAAGTTGAAGCTAGATGAATTGCTTGGTTCACTAAAGATACATGAAGTATATCTTGATGCGTAAGATAAACTTAGAAGAGAAAAGTCTATCACATTAAAGACTGTTAGAAGAATTAAAAGAACCAAAATGGAAGCACATCTTCAAAAGCATTAAAGATTGAAGAAATCAAGGATAATGATACCAAAGGAGTCCGATCAAGATTCAAGAAGATGATGATGGATTATCCTTTATTTTAAGAAAGATTGTAAGGATGTGAAAAAGAAAACGAAAGGAAATAAAGATTTTTCTTTAAGAAGAACATCAAAGAAGAAGCCAAGAATGAGAAAACGCTCATCATCTGCCACTTAATGCAACAAACCAGGACATTACAAGTATAAATGTCCATTGTTCAAAAGAAAGCAAAAGAAAAGTAAAGAAATCAAAAGAGCATGATGGCAACGTGGGAAGACTTGGATTCATCCGAATCTGATTCTGACTCAGTAGCATCAGAACAAGCAAATATATGCTTGGTAGCTAAAGACGAATGCGACGATGAGGTAACTTCTAACCTTAATGATCTTCAAGAAGTATATTTAGAATTATTAGAAGATTCGCATGTTATACTAAAGAAATATAGAATTTTGAAAAAGAAATTTGTTAAAAGCTTGAAGAACATGGAAGTATTGGAGAAAGAAAACGTCTGTCTTAAGAAACAAGTAGACGATATGAGAAAGAAGATAGATATTAAGAAATTAATCAATTGAAACAAAGGATTAATAGTCTTTCAGCAGATTTATCAAGTTTTACTGATAGTACTAAAAGGATGAATGAGTTGATTGGAAAATATAGATATCCAAAAGATAAGAGTGGTTTAGGATTTACTAATAGTAATGTTTGTTATAATAAGAATTATGTTTCTAGCAAAATAATAAGAAACAATACTCTTATTATTCGAGGAATTATTGTAAGTTTAACCCCAAAGGACCTAAGAAAATATAGGTACCTAAGAAAGATATAATATATACTATAGATCTCTCTTATTGAAAAGCAACAGCACCATTGGTACTGGACAAAGGATGCTCATGACATATTACGGAAGAAGGTCTATGTTCCTCGCACCTCCAAGATAAGAAAGGAGGAAAATAAATTTTCGAGACAACCAACAAGGAAAAATAATTGGAATCGAAAAAATCGCTAAAGATTCCTTTAATGCTCTATTGATAATGTTTTGTTAGTTGAAGGATTAAAGCATAATCTAATAGTGTAAGTCAATTATATGATTCTGTTTTGAAGTATCCTTTAATAAAAATCTTGTGTAGTCAAAACAAGGACTTATTCTCAGATTCTTTTTTCCAAGAGATGAAACAATCTTTATAAGATTGATTTAGATGTTTTAAAAAGTCTAAATATTTCATGTTTTATATCAATGATGAAGAAAAATTGATTTGGCATAAAAAGCTAGGTCATGTTAGTTTTAAACATATTTCTAAGTTGGTTAGACATGATTTGGTAAGAAGATTACTAAAATAAGTTTTAACAAAGACTTCTTTTTGTGAGAGTTGTCTAAAGGAAAACAAATTAAAACATTTTTTTCTCTAAAAACATTGTAACCTCATCCAAACCTTTCGAGCTATTACATATAGATTTGTTTGGTCTAACTAGAACATTAAGTCTTGGCGAAAGAAGTATGGTCTCAGAGTTGTTGATGACTTCACTAGATTTTGTTAGATATTTTTTATATCGTAACGATGAATTTCTTAAGTTCTTTAAAGTTCTTTCCAAAAAGTTACAAAATGAAAAGGAACCTTTATTATTGGAATTAGGAGTGATCATGGCGAGAATTTGAAATGAAAATTTTAGAATGTTTTGTGAATTGAATGGAATTTTCCACAATTTCTTCTCTCCTACAACTCCACAACAAAATGGAGTTATAGAAAGAAAGAACAGATTTATCTAAGAAATGGCAATGACTATGTTATGTGAAATGAATCTTCCTAAGTATTTGGGCAAAAGTGTGGAATACACTTGTTATATTAAAAAGAGTATTTCTGTGACCTATGTTAAATAAAACTCCTTATGAGTTATGAAAAGGAAGAAAACCAAATATTTCTTACTTCCATCCTTTTGGTTGCAAATGCACTATATTGAATACAAAAGAAAATTAGGATAAATTTGATTCTAAGATCAATTCAGGAATTTTTCTAAGATATTCGATGTCTTTTAAAGCCTATAGAGTTTATAATCTTGTTTCTAAATCCGTTGAAGAATCTGTGCATGTTAGATTTGATGATGATTCTCATCCAGATAGAAGAGATGATTCTGATGCTGAAACTCTATCTAATCCTTCAGTTGATAAACTAGATTTGTCACCTCTAGTTCATCCCCCGATAAGATAGAAGTTATTCTTAAAACTTTAGTCTTAGAAAGATTGAAGTATAAATCTTCTCATCTAGAAAATCTGATTATAAGTAAACTTAAAAAGGAGGGAACTAGTTCTAAAGTCAGAGAGGCAAATGTTGTTAGATTGAAAACGAAAGCATGCTATATTTGAGAACCGCAGATTTTAAAACTTTTTAGAAATCATGTTATAATGGAAGCAACATATCCAAATCATCATGCCAATCCATACATGATATAGTATAAGGATAATAATACATAAACAAGATGAAGAATATTACCTCCTTTGCTACAACTTTAATTCCTCGTCTTATCCTCTCCTTCTTCTTGTATCCAAACCTTTGCTTTGAATATTTTCTTTAGCAATCTATCTTCTCGTTGTTATCAGATCCTCAACCAATTTGATTTACCTCTTGTTTTTCTAGGACAATTTAGTTAACAAAACCTTTGGGGGAAAGGATAAGAATGATTTGAGGAGATTTTTTCTCAAGAAAAATAACTCAAAATGAGACTCTTCTCTTGCTAATTTCAATTACCTCATGCATGAAAGGAGAGTGAGTCAAACCATGCAAGAACTCTTTCTTATACACTCAATTTCAGTTATGCATAGTATGGAAAAGAGAATTGTAGGAGATCCCGGTGTCCATCACATGGACACAATGCGAAACAAAACTTTTTGTTCGGAAGTCTCAAATGTG